>BMAU01017942.1:0-340000 GCA_019973935.1 Trichonephila clavipes | reverse complement strand
GTCCTAATAATTTGCGAAAAATCTTGTAACAAAAGTATCGAACAAAATAATTTGTAGTTATCTTTTTTTTTACAAAACTATACATCTCTCTGTATTGTTACAGGTGAAACAATATATATATATATATATATTAGCTAATAGTTCAAGTCTTATCCAACAGTACTCTCCAACATTTTTATCGCCGCGGACCGATCAACGTTTGATAATTTTACCGTGGCCCGTTGACGGTAGGACTTTGATCGTTTATATTACAGATTGTTTTGATATAATTTTAATTTAATTGTATTTAAATATGACATCAGAATAAGATACAGCTGCAGCAAAAACGAATATAAGTGATTTAACATGGAATATAAAGTGATTTCTGTGGAAAGCTGCACAAACCCGGGAGAAACACACCACAGTAAATAAAATGAAAATATACTGTTCCTTGGGAAGCCCAGTACCATCTGACCCACCGAATGGTACCGGTCCGCGGCCTGGGACTTAGGGACCACTGCTCTAACGTATCGTGGGTTCGAGTCCTGGTTTCCCTGAGACCCATCGAGTACAGGAAGCCGATGCCCGTAAAATCTGTCGAGGTTCAATGTCCTGTTAGTGTGGTATTTAGGAGGAGGTGCCAGCTCAGGTGTCGTCCTCGTCACTTGACTGAGGTTCAAAGTTACGAGGTCCGTCACCAATAGTCCTCGTGTTGCTTTATAGTGCGACGTTAATACAACCCTAACCGTAAAATACGGCGTATAACGTCCACCCACTTTTTTACGAAGCAATCTGAAATATACGTGCGAAATGCTCTTATGTTTTAAAGTCATTTATTGGAGGTATTATTTCCAAGCATTATAGAAAAAACAGTATAGTAAAAATAGTATAGAAAAACTTCCCGAACAACAATATCTTTAAGTTCATAAGGATTGTCATTTCTTTTATATAAGCTTTATTTCGATATATATGTAGAAGTCTGTTTATCTTAGAGCTCTCCTTTTTATACCCGGCATACAATGCGCCTCTGTAAATTTCGATCTTTTGTGTTAAAAGTGCACGTTATACGCCTGATTTTATGGTACTTTAGTCCTCTAATGTGGATTGCAACGTTCCACCACCTTTGGAAATGGATCCGGAAGTCCTTTGATATTTTGATTTTTATTGTGTCATATCGAAATATTAATCCATAATTAGGTAGCGTCAGTGTATATATACACACCAATGACATTTCTCAATGGATCTTGATGCTTATTAGCTTTACTGTTTTTAAAAATGTGGAACATAGTTCATAAGACACGTTGATCACGTATGGTCAAGACATTCTAGTACTTATACCGGTATGTAAATAAATACACGTAAACGAAATGCAATGTATATATATATTAAAGACAGATAAAATAATTCCCGTGCAACACAAGTATCACACGAGGCTTACAGATGTAATAAAAAGTAAATAACAAATCGAAAGTTAGGAAATAATCCTTACTAATATTATAAACGTAAAAGTTTGTATGGATGTTTGGTACTCTTTCACGCAAAAACAACTGAATGGATTCTAATGAAACCTTACAATAATACAGCTTATACATCAGAATAACACATAGACTATAATTTATAAACATATTGTGTGAATTGTCCAAAATATATCGATAATTGTCAAGAAAGTAGAAAAATTCTGCCATCTGCAAAAAAACCCGCGACAGCATATATCAGGGGTGGAGAACCTTTATTGGGTCAACGTGTCATTTTTTCTAAAGAAGGGGGTTTAATGAGGTACAGACGTGCCGCCAAATAATTTCGACTTGTGAATATTAGGAATATAATAAAACTAATTATTAAGAACACAAAACTTTTTATTTACTACGAAAAAATTCTTTTTGCACTTAACAATTGGAAGTGTTTTAATCATACGTGAAATTCAAATTAAAGTAACATTAGTGTGACCTCTGTTGTAGATTGTGTGTATGTGGATGACAAATAACATATTAGGATTGTAAGATATTACTTTTAGTAGAATGCATGCTCAATAGGAGTCATCTGCCAATCGGTTTTTAAGCAGTTAATTATTTTTGATGTGGCTCAACTTTTTTGACAAGTGGTTTTGCGATGCGTTTCGAAATGCCGTTTTAAAGACGATGTTCTGCATACCACTATTCCAGAACATAAAACACACACCTTTTTTGTAACCTTTACTAATAATGCCCTATTTCTAGATTCACCAAATTTGAAATTCTCTGTTACACTTACTACCTTGCACTTTTTATTTTTTTCGTGAACTAGTCATGTTATAAATAACACTTAAAAATCATAAATATAATACAAATAAACTTTAAAGCACAGTTGTGTCAATGAAACCGACTATGATATGCGTAAACAAACTTTGCAGTTGTAGTCCACTACATAACTAAGACAAGACAATAACAAATGAGTGTGCTCCCCGCCGCCCCATGACCGATCACCCGCGTTTGTTCGTAATACTTCATAGTGAACTTTGTTATTTTGAAATAAAATGCAAACTATTTTGATCGCTGGCGTGCCCAAAATATTGTGTCGTGTGCCATTGGTGGCACACGTGCTAATGGTTCGCCATCCCTGGCATATATCTATCTTTTATGTGTGAAGCAAAACTTTGCATTTTGTTTTGTCTGCGCCAGGTGCCAGGAACTGCGAAAGCTTGAACAGGCGGAGTGTGAGGCTGATTACAATTTTAACATAAAATAAGTGCAACAGAAAGTAATATTAACATATTACACTTCCAGATATAAATTATTTATACTATTTTAAGCGTTCATTACACAAAATATGTAACAATGTGCTACTTTTGCTGAGCAGAGATCAGCTTAGGAAAGTGTTTTCAAAAATCGGCTCACAAGAGAGTTACGGGGAATTATAGATAAAAAAATCCTTTTTTATCAGCTATTAGAACTACAGACTTAAAATTTAACAAACATGTTTTTGTTCAGCTTAGATATGCAAAAAGCTTTTTTTTTGTTTAATTTGAAATTAACGTAAAATTAACTCATTAAAAACTTCTTTATCCTTCAATCTGTATTGTTTAATTTTTCAATTCACACGTGCGAAGTACGGGTATAACAGCTAGTAAAATAATAAAAACAAGTAAGTTACAAAGACAAAAATGTATTACAAAATAAAACAATTACCAAACAAAACCAATACAATGAAGTTACAAAAATAGAGAAATGAAAAATTTACAAAAAATTACAAAATCAAATCAATGAAAATAAAAGTGAACGAAGCTTTACTTGAAGCCAGTTGAAAAAAATTAGGAGGCCAGTTAATTTTAAGTGCTTGCAGTTTGAATTTCAGGCATTTTCTCTCTGAAATTTGGTACAAAAAATGATAAAAAGCTCCATATTTTGCTTCCCCACCTACATTACACTCACAAATTTTGGAAGGACAGAGGTTAAATCTATTGAGATACACTTTAAAACTACCATGACCAGTAAGGAATTGTGTGATTTTATAGTTTGTAAAAAAGTAATCACAAGATAGTTTTCGATAAATGGTCACAAAAAATTTCTTTGTCAGAAAAGAGTGAGCTGATTTCTTGTATTGAATGTTCCAAAGAGAGACAACGTTTTAGTCAGCTTTTTTCTTGTAGAACGATTTCGGAAAATTAACTGAAATTTCAATCCCCTACTTCGTTGTGAATTTTGCCAAGAAATCAGACTTTTCGTTTCCAAATATTCCAGTATGGCCACGAACTAAAGTAAAAAAAAAACACTTGGATACTTGATTTTTAAGGATGAATCCTTAAGAATTTTAAGATTCTTTTGAAGTTTCACCAGAATGGGATGCAATATTATGTATGTATTTCAGTTAAAATACCTTTAATGTTGCATAGAATGAAGAGGATCTCCAGAAATGAGTAATTCATTTTACCGCATTCTATATTTAAAAAGACCCAAAGGCGCGAGCTACTGGTTTACATTTTGGTGATTACATAGAAATGATGAGTTGTGGTTAGTTCAATTATGCAGATTATGCATTTGAAGGAATAGTGTCAATAGAGGGGGTGTTCAGGAAGTTCAATACCTCTTTTTAAAAGTACTTTTATGAATACACAAAAATCTCAGTATTAGGTGGGTTTTTTTCTTCTTTCGGATAATAATGGCGGACATTTCCTGAACAAAACATACCGTAAAATCCGGCGTAAGACACTCATCTGTACTTTCAGGATGATTTTTTTTAATTTTTAGGTGTATTCGTCGTATAACGCACACCCCATTTTATACGAAGAAATCTGAAATATTATTATACATTGCTCTGAAGTCATTTATTCGAAGTATTGTCCCGACTTTTGAAAAAATAGTATACTTCTAGAATTACAACTCTTTTAGTTCATAAGACAAATAATTTCTTTTAAATAAACAGTATTTCGATACACGTTGAAGTAAAAAAAAATTATGCTGTTTTCTTTTATTTTTAAAGCTATCGTTTTTATACCCGGCGTATAACGCACACCCTTAAGTTTCGATCTTATTTGTATGAGTTCAAAGTGCGCGTTATTCGCCGGATTTTACGGTACATATCTGCTATAAGTACACTGTTTTTATATTTAAATTATTCTTTTTATTTTCATGAAAGGGCTCAAAATACTAGAAAGAGATAAGTCCTTAGTTTTTGTGCGAAAATGTTGCACCATAAAATTATTTATAATTTTACACAACTTTCAACTTCAAATTTGAATTTTCTTTTGCATATGTTTTTAGCAGTTTCATCATAGCATAATGTTTTTGAATTCATATATTGAGTTGATTGCAATTAAAATGGTATAATACTATTAATTGGTTTTTGTACATAGCACTAGAAAAAGAATGACAAAAATGATAAAATAAAGTTATATGTGACAAAATTAAAGATATATAATTTCCTTAATAGAACATAAATTTTAAAAATTGCACAAAACTTTTCTTTTTTTTTTTTTTTTTTTTTTCATTTTCCTTCAAGTATGCTTTTTTGATAAGGAATAGCTTTGGAATTTTCCGTCATAACCAGTATGACGTCAGCTCAGGTTTTCTCCTGTTGTCTATCTGACCATGAGTCAGAATTTCGAAATTCGAAGTTGATAATCCATTATATAATTCGACTAGCACGCTAATAATAGGGGAGTAATCTAATATTTTGAGGCTCCTTCTTCGATAACAGAAAGATTGAGTTGAAATGTCTCATAAATAGCTTAGATCCTTGAAAAGATATCGTTTTGGAAATTCCTCTCCAAAACTAGTTGCACGGCAAAGGTAAATGTCTAGGAGGCGGAAATATCCTCATTCAATTTATTACTTGTTTAGAAAGAAAATGATTACTCTTGCGTTGGAATTCGTGAAAATTCGAAATGCTTTAAAATCTCTGATTTTTGTTTAAAATTATACTCAAAATTTAAACGATATTCAAAAATATGCAGTTACAAACAACACATCGGCTTGTGAAGGATTTTTAGAGATTATTTAAAAATTTCCCGACCAGCAAAATTAATGTTTTTTTTTCTCTTTTAAACATTTTTGAAGTTAACAGGGAAAATATTATGCATTTCTAAAATTGTATGATATAATTACTGTGTGTACATTATTATGTTAGTACCTTGATAAAATCTTGATTATTACGAAATGTAATGTAAAAATGAAGTTTATTGATATTACACTGTCGTATGATGTAGTGATTTAACATGAACTGTGTGTATCATATTAGTTATCTCAATCTACTTATATGACTGCAACCTTGATTGATTGATTGAATATTAACGTCGCACTGTTCAGTTACACGAGGGCTTTTGGCGACGGACCACGTAATTTTGAACCATGGTCAAGTGACGTGGACGACACCTGAGCTGGCAACCCCCTCTCCTAACTACCACACCACACCAACGGGAGGACGTTTCAGCTCTCGACAAATTTAACGTGCATCGCTACCCTATACGGCGGGTCTTTAGTGGTACTGGGCTCGAACTCGTGACAAGGCAAGCCACGATCCGATACCTATACCACTCGGCTACCGCGGCCACATGACTGCAACCTTAAAGGAGAATAAGTTATATATATATAGTTAATATTCTTTACTATGGGACATGGATCATTAATAATCACTATCTGTGAAGCATACAAAAACAGAAATTGCATTATAAACCCGATATTAGAATTTAGAAAAGATATATTGGAAATCAATAGCGTAGCTAGTTATGAGTAGGCCCCGCATCAAAACTTCTTTGGGGCCCTTTTTTAGAAATGAAAATCTTGTTAGTGGTACTGTAGTTACACATGTTGGGGTGGTAGCTACGCCCCTGCTAGAAACTATAAAACTAATAAAAATAATAGAATTTAAATATAATATATATATATATATATATATATATATATATATATATATATATATATATATATATATATATATAAATAAATAAAGGGTGTTTTTTGAGAGGTATAGAACTTTAAATTGCAATAAAACAACGATGTATTATTCGATTGACATGAAATTTTTTTATTCGAAAGATAATCTTGTGGCGGCATTACATTTTAAATATGATTTCTGGCATATGACTGCCACGGCTGGCTCGGATGTAGTCCAATCTGGACGTCCAATTTTCCATGACTTCATAAGCGAATTTTGTTTAGCGATGAAGCGCACTTCTGGTTGAATGGCTACGTCAACAAACAACACTGCCGCATTTGGAGTGAAGCTAATCCACAAGTGTATGTCGAAACACCCTTACATCCAGAAAAACTGACTGTTTGGTGCGCTTTATAGGCTGGTGGAATCTTTGGTCCGTACTTCTTCAAAAACGATGTAGGCCACAACGTTACAGTCAATGGTGATCGGTATAGAGCCCTGATTACTAACTTTTTCATTCCTGAATTGAACAATCATGATGTCCAGGAGTTGTGGTTCCAACAAGACGGCGCAACATGTCACACAGCTCGTGCCACAATCGATTTATTGAAAGACACGTTTGGTGACCACCTAATTTCACGTTTGGACCTGTGAATTGGCCTCCAAGATCTTGTGATTTAACACCGCTAGACTATTTTCTGTGGGGCTATGTAAAGTCATTGGTCTATGCGGATAAGCCACAAATGCTTGACGATTTGGAAGACAACATTCACCGTGTTATTGCCGATATACTGCCACAAATGTTGGAAAAGTCATCGAAAATTGGACCTCCAGATTGGACTACATCCGAGCCAGCCGTGGCAATCCTATGCCAGAAATCATATTTAAAATGTCATGCCACAAGATTATCTTTCGAATAAAAAATTCATGTCAATCGAATAATACATCGTTGTTTTATTGCAATTTAAAGTTCTATACCTCTAAAAAAAACACCCTTTATATAAATAATTTATATAAAAGTGGGGTTTTTTTAAAATGTTTTTTAGTCAGCCTACCTTCCTCCGTTCTGTTAATAAGACTGAACAAAATCCTGTTGAAAATAATAGACGCAATGTCTCATCCATTTACAAGAAAAAGACAACTTACCTAAGAATTGCATTCAAAAATTGCCAGATTCCTGACCAAATTCAAAGCATGGAATGGACTTAATAGTAACACTTAACAAAAGTATGAATTTAATAGAAGCAAAATAATTAAAAATAGTACGTATAAATACTACTGTGTTACTTGAGGGACACTTTATAAAAGTATTTAAATATATATATACATAAAATTTGCTATAGTTAAAATAAAACTAAGGGAATAAGTAATTTTATCTTTAATTTGAATATATATAGCTAACTATCATACACATACACACAGTACATCTATCTATGGAAAATGATAAATTTATAATAATAAACTATTAATAATCGAAGGAATTTAATCTTTACTATTTAGAATCTTTTTATACAAATAACTATTACTAAAATTAATTGGGTATTTTTGGCTTAAGCAGTATATAATAAAATGTTTATAGTTTTACTTTTTTCTGATTTTTCCGAAACAAAAAAAATCTTGCACCGTATGTAATTAATAATAATATTTTGAATATAAAATATGTATATTATACATATATATAGTCTTATTTTCTACAAACAAGAGATAAATATCCAACAATCACATTCGAAAAACACATAGACAGTAGAAAAATCACTACTGTTAAGTGTTAACTTGTACTGTTAAACACATTATACTTTAATTTTAAAAAAAAGAAATTTTGGAAAGGATCATTTTAAATTGAATTATTTTATGTGTAATAAATCGAAATTAGTTAAGATGAATTAGATTTTAAAAGTTAAATATTCGTTATTTGATATTATTAATCTGGTTAATTGATCAATATATATAGAATTTAAAGAGGTGCAGGCAGTTGAGATTTTCGAAGAGTGACATAAGATTTTGCTTTCAGATGAGGAGTGTTGTCAAGAAAGGTTTTAAAAGATTTAATTTATGTTGTGTAGAAATCTCTTATCTGATTTTTGAAATCTTTCGAATGATTAAATCTCAACGAACTATTTAATAAAACCCCTTGCAAAATCATAAATTTTATTTGTCTAATTTCAAAAACAAAATCTTTCAAAGGCGCTAAAAGAGTGTTAATTTTCACCTCATTAAATGCTATCATTGATCAGTAACGGCAAACATTTACATTAGAAAACTTTACATTTATTTTCTTTCTCACCCTAAGATCATGTCATTGAAAGAAATTAATCTTTTCTATCATTCAAACGTCAAATTAAAGAGATCAAACATGATAAGACAAGAGTTGCCTCTCTTATCAATGCATCATTCATTCTTTCCCAATTCCACAAGTGACCACAAATGGCGGCGACAGCTTGGTCCGTCCACATACTTTCACCTCGACCTTTTTTTGCTGAAGTATGACGCGGGTGAGAATGTCTGACGTTCTTTTTCCCTCTCGAAAGGTTGAACTTGGGCGAGCAGCAACAGAGTGTGGATAGGATGGCGACCGCTGTGGAGCCCCAAAGACGTGCCTCGACCGATGGACAGGACAGGTACCCAGGACAATCCAGGTCCTTCAGGATCTTGCAGATGATGACCGGAGGGGATGACGAAACAGGTAAGTTCACTAAAAATAACTGATAATGCAATGACGTTAATTTACTATGAGTAACGGTCACTTCTGATATGTGGTGTGCTCTTTAAGTTGCCAGTGCGGTTTGAAGTCCGTGTGTATGTCGAATTACATAGAATAAGGTTAATTAGACGAGGATTAATTTCTTATTAGGTTGCTTTTAATAATAAATATGCCGTATAATCCGGCGTATAACGCACATCTTTTTTTTACGAGCAAGTGGCGTGACGTATACCTCCACAAACCCCACATTGCGGGGAGGTGGGAGCCAGGATTTTAGAGGGCTCAAAAACCTAACTGACGCCAAGCATGTGTTTGGGCTTGGGGCCCCAAACCTGACTTTGTACGGAGGACTTTGTCTGTTACGCCACTGATATGCAATGCTCATTTTTCTTTTCTCTTTTTTTATTTGAAGTCTAGAAAGAGCTTGTGAGTGGATAATAAAAGCATAGAACAAAATTAAACTTGAAATAAATAAAAAAAAAATCATTTAAAAATGCAGTTTATCTAACATTCTATATGGAACGGAAGATGGTTGATATTTAGAGATCAGAATAACTATGATGTTGAAGATGAAACAAAATCCGAAGATGTGCCTAAGGACATAGCGGAAGACGATTTTTTCATGTTATTCGATGATAAAAGTTCGCAAGGTGTGTTATTTCTTTTAAATGAACAATATTTAAATACATGCAGAAATCTTTTTTTTTTTTGCCCGTCTTCTCATTATGTTTAAAAGTATCATTTTTACATCTGCCATATAACGCGTTCATAAGGAATGTCATTTCTTTTATATAAGCTTTACTTTAATCTTTATGTAGAAGTCTGGCTCACCTTAGAACTCTCATTTTCATACCCGACATACAATGAAGATGAAACAGAATGCACACCTGTAAATTTCGATCTTTTTTTATGCGCACCTGTAAATTTCGATCTTATTTTGTGTGCTAAATGTGCGCGATATACACCAGAATATACGGTAATATAAATTATCATATTCCCATGTATTTACATTTGACTACCTTCCTACTTAAATCATAGGCGTAGATAATGTAGCTCTTAAAAATAATATATTCCAATGAACTTTCTTGCTACCATTTGTATTGTTATGAACACTCACAAAAATATTCTTATAATGTTATTCCTAAGCCATTAAACTGGTTAAAACCCAATTTATGTAAACTTAAAGGCTGTCCACAATCAACATCCATCTTTTTAAATTTTCAAAATCTCTGACATTTTTATATTTAGTATTCAAGTCATTTCAATCTCTCTAGTAGAGTTTATTAAAAATTAATATACTCATAATTTATGAATGTCCATAAATTTTTTCGAGTAAAAAACTGGAATATTTATAAACATGCCTAAAACGCTATTTCTAGACTTTTTACGGATTTTGATGCTTGTATAAGATATATTTTTGTAAGATAGATTTTTTTGCAGTAGTTTTGCTCTCAGATTGTGATTATGTACCTCTATTACATAGAAAAGAGTGTGATTTTATTGTTTTATGTTCAATTATTTCCTTTACGAGGAAACTAGTTTGTATCAGCGGTTGAGTTGTAAAAACTATGTGCTTACTGTTCTTTAAAAGTAGGCTATTCACATGAATCTCTCTCTCTCAACAGAAAAAAAAATCAATTTTTCTAACGCTTTTAAAAGTAAAGCTAAGTGATTTAAAATATTCAGAGCTAATGTATTAAGAATACCTGTATTTCATGTCAGATTGCGTAATTATTATATATATGCACATGTAAATATCTTTAAACTTTGAATTTAGCAGGGTTTTCTTCCCTTTCTTTCCTTTTATTTTTTATTTTTTTGCAAAATTTTAAAGTGTTAGCCATTAACTTGTGGTATTAGATATTGTGTATTTTTTTCTCATGCACTCGCAAAATATTGAAATATTTTAATGTTATTTTCATACGCTTTATTTTTCTAATCATTCTCTATTAAACCTCTCATTGTGGAAACACCATCAGAAAATCTGGATTAAAAAAAATTTTTTTATCGTAGAGATTTTTTTTACTCTGTTTTTTCCCGTGTGATATTAAATTCATTTATACAACTTTAATTCAGTGAGTTCACATTAACATTTGTGAAAAAATAAGACATTTTTTTTATACGTTGTTGATTACAATAACCTTCAAAACGCATTCAACCCATTCTGTTCTAACGGACAAAATGACCTTCAACTTATTACCTTAGACTTTTACCTCCAAAGTATGCGATTATAGAATGACTCATTCTCATTGTAGGTCTTAAAAGCTGAAGCGTAAGAGAAATGCTTAAGACCAAGCTGTGTGTGTGTGTTCCTGAGTATGTTGCGCATTGGCATGAATATTCGCAATGTTAATTTGGAACACAAATACAAATATGAATTATAGAATAAAAATGAATGTATAAATGAAAAATCATTTTCGTTAGTATTCAAATTTGGTTTGTACATTTCCTATGATAAAAGTAATTCACGAATTTAATGAAGGGTGTATTTTTGAATTCAATACGTTACTGAGGCTTTTAATCATATACGGTGTTGGAACTAAATAATTTATCATTCATGTGTTTGATTAAAAAATTGTCATTAATTGGAATGAAAATATATTGCGAGAGAATTTTTCACCACGTTTTGAATAGAGTGAGCACCATTAAAATGAAACTAACGATAAATTTCCCTACAGCGACTAATGAAAGACGTATTATACAGAACAAGATTCAAAGAACCTCAAAATAAAATTTTTGCAAACATTTACACAACTGATAGATGGTTTTACGCTACGAAATTTTATTGTCGATTGTCAGAACTGCCCAATTGTCTGGTCATTTTTCTATAATCAAATCCGTATATTACTTTGTTTTTGAAGAAAAAAAACCGGCCAATATAGATTTGCAGAAAGAAAGTACATTTAATTATGGGACATCGTATCGAGGTTTCACTGAACTAATACAAATATTTATTATGAAATTTTCAAGACCATCAACATTACAATAACAAAGTTTCAAAGAGTCAATTTGTGGGAAAAGTTTTGAATTGTACTACAGTAATAAGTAGTATAATTAATTTCTCTATATACAAACGGCATGCAATAAAAATTGATTGGGAATTTTGAAACGATCAACAATCACGTTACAGAAAATATTGTGTAACTCTGTTACCCTTGGAAAAACTCCCGTATCTTCTAGAGTTAGGTGCACTATAACTTGAAAATCACTGCATTATTTCAAAGAGGGCATCTAGTTAGAAAGCATGATTAAATTATGTTTAAAGAAATGAGAACTGCCGGGATTTTTTTATACATAGCTTAGTTAATTTTTCAATAAGGTAACGATTACGAAACTTATAGTAAATATATTTAAGAGGGGAAAAAACTTTTTTTAAAAGAATGTGTCTAAATACTCTTTATAGTAAAAAAAAATCAGTATTTTAAGTGATTATTTCAAAGAAAAAAATAAACGATAGTGAGGGGGGAATAAACGTACACACACACTTTTTAATCGAATAAAAACAATAGTAATGTAATAAAATTAAAATATGATTCGGAAAAAAAGGTATTTTGTCAATGAATTAAAAATATAAACATATTGATAAACAATATTGCATCCCTATAAAAAAATATTAATTTATGCAGTAAACTGTAGATTTTCAACTCCATTCTGGTGAAAGGTTTAAATAAATCCTGTAAATCTATAAGCAATATATTTTTACAAATTTAGGTGCTTCTTTTTAATATTTAGACAGTAAATATGCTAAAATTAAGAAAGGCAAATCAATTCTTTTGACATTCCCAAGCATTGAAATCAAAAAAATAATTTTATCTGTTTTGGAATGTCAAATAATTAAGAAGAGCTAGTAAATGTAATTTAAGATCTAAAACTCTTTCCGACTTTCTCTTCTAATCAATCTTTGATTAGGTGACTGAATGGAATTAATCATAAATATAAGTTGCCATCATGCATATCTGATGAAATAACATTTAAATAGGTTTCAAGTAATATGACTAGTAGGGTAGATAAAGGTTAAAAGAAAAAAAATTAACTAATCGGAAATTTTTAAAAAATTTTCCGATTAATAATAATTAAAATTATTATAAATCGGAATCCAACTGTGGGGAAAAGATGTTCAATGGCGGGGGTGGGCAACCCAAATGACCTTGCGAGCCACTTCGAAAAAACATTATAATCCCGTGGGCCGCAAATAAAAAATATATATCTTCATATTAGATTTGGATCCATTACAAACATTTATTGGAGTGAAAATTTAAAACGGAATGAATTATTATTGGTTTTCAATATTTTACATATATAAAGGGTGTTTTTTTAGAGGTATAGAACTTTAAATTGCAATAAAACAACGATGTATTATTCGATTGACATGAATTTTTTATTCGAAAGATAATTTTGTGGCATTACATTTTAAATATGATTTCTGGCATAGGACTGCCACGGCTGGCTCGGATGTAGTCAGATCTGGACGTCCAATTTTCGATGACTTTTTCCAACATTTGTGGCCGTATATCGGCAATAACACGGCGAATGTTGTCTTCCAAATGGCTTATCCGCATAGACCAATGACTTTACATAGCCCCACAGAAAATAGTCTAGCGGTGTTAAATCACAAGATCTTGGAGGTCAATTCACAAGTCCAAAACGTGAAATTAGGCGGTCACCAAACGTGTCTTTCAATAAATCGATTGTGGCACGAGCTGTGTGACATGTTGCGCCGTCTTGTTGGAACCACAGCTCCTGGACATCATGATTGTTCAATTCAGAAATGAAAAAGTTAGTAATCATGGCTCTATACCGATCACCATTGACTGTAACGTTGTGGCCTTCATCGTTTTTGAAGAAGGATTCCACCAGCCCATAAAGCGCACCAAACAGTCAGTTTTTCCGGATGTAACGGTGTTTCGACATACACTTGTGGATTAGCTTCACTCCAAATGCGGCAGTTTTGTTTGTTGACGTAGCCATTCAACCAGAAGTGCGCTTCATCGCTAAACAAAATTCGCTTATGAAAATCGGGAACAACGGCAATTTCGTTTTGGGCCCATTCGACGAATCTACGCCTTGCTTGATGATCGTTTTGGTGAATTGCCAAACCAAACTGAGAATAAATCACTTGACAACTGTTAAATCGGTCGCCATCTTGGAAAGTAATGCCAACTTAAACTTCTATACCTGGAAAAAAAACACTCTTTACAAACATGGGTAATTTATAATAACGATAGAATGATCAAATATGCCAAGCTCTAGCAATAAGCAGCGCGATAAAGTAACAGGAATCAAGCTTGATATTGTGGGGAGTTGCTGCTATACAATAGTACTCACTTTTAAGTGTGTGCATAAAACCAGAAGCAACGTAATAAAACAGAAACAGTTATGGGATATATTTGAAACAAAACACTACACTAAAAACAAAAATATAGCCCATAATAATCGTATTTTGTAAAATTGTAATGAATCTCGCGGGCCACGGCTCGACCACCCCTGTTCTATGGTATCGAGATCAGAAGAAAATAATTTGAGAATTTAATATTACCACACAAAAGAGTTGATTTTCCAAAAAAAAAAAAAAAAAATGGAAAAGGCTTAAATTTGGTTAGATGAATTTAGACTCGGAATAAAATTATGTTTGTGCAACATAAATATAGTTAAAAACGAGGATTATTGATAAGTGAGTATTGTATAAACAATAAAATGTACATTACTGCATTTCATAACCCAGCTCTCTCTCTTCGTACCATAGAATCAATCCGATCCAAGCTTTTTTCCATCTTCCGCCTCATCGTACACTGCAATTTCCACAGTAGATTTTTAAAATAATCAATACTAAAGAAGCTGTTAAAAGTAACTGATTCCTTTTCTTGTAATAATTTAGAAGGGGTCCTCTCAAAGCAATAAATCTTAAAGTGCGAAAATACCCATTTTTCTTTAAGGTATCCGACTATGTTCGAAACTGACTTAAAAAAAACCCGCATAAATGGATATATTTCATGATATTTAATTTTCTTGACTTAGATTAGAATACATGTATAAAATTGTTTTAAGGACATTTTGATGAAAACAAATTATATATATAAATACAATATTTTGGCAAAAAATTAACTTAGAATAATCTTTTTTCCAAATGTTCTCCTTTTGTGGAAAAATGGTTCTATTATAATAATTTGCCTGTATATAGCTCAGACCTCTCTACAGAGGCCCAACTAGAATTTTTGAAAAATTCACATTTTCAGAGTTACCACCCATTGAAATAATTATCGGCGTGTTTTAAAAATTCTCCCCTCTGTTGTAGAAAATATGGATAAATCCACTTCTGAGTTATATATTTCAAAAATTCTAGTTCAGCCTCTGTACAGAGGTCTGAGCTATATACAAGCAAAATATTATTATAATAGAAGTATCTTTCACAAAAGAAGAATGTTTTGAAAATGGGTCATTCTATGTTCATTTTTTGTCAAAATATTGCATTTAAATAATTTTTTATTGTAATAATATTCTTAAAACAATCTTATAAACCTTTTCTAATCTAAGTGACACTAAATATTATAAATATTATCCGTTTATACGCTTTTTCAAAATCAAGGTTCCGAACGTAGTCGGATATCTTAATAAGTATTACTTTGACTTTTTGCCTTAAAAATGCTCAAACATTAGTGGCGTAACGGAGAATTTTAGGCCTCCCCTTGCAAAGTCAGGCTTCAGGCCCCAAGCCCTAAAACATATTTCGCGTCAGACAGGCTTTGGACTCCTAGAATCCTCCCCCCCTGCAATGCGGGGGTGTATGTTACGCCATTATCTAATACTTAAACTTTACTCCCCTTGTGGCATTACTTACCATAAAAATTAATTTTTTCCTTATTTTTCACTTCATATATGTACCAGAGAACATCTTTTCCGCATAAATATAGGTTCTGAAATACCGAAAAAACATTTTTGATCCACTCTTATGATTGGCTCTTTCATACCTTTTTTATAGTATATGAGTATATTAAATATATTAGCTATTTCACTCATGAAATCTTTCGCAAGAGAAAGTCATATATAGTTGGGAATCTTACAAATGATAAAAAAATGAACACTTAATTTAGAATTATTTTAAAGATCTGTCAAAATTTTAAAAAAATCATGTAAAAATCTACATAGCAATTATTTTTTAAAAATAGTGTGCACACATTAATTTAAATTTTTAACAAATTTCAAACTGAAGTGAATACTATCATGTCAAAGAAGGTTTTTCCGCCAAAAATTATGTGGCCGTGGTAGCCTAGTGGATAGTCACGAACTCGCGGCTGGTGTGTCATGAGTTCGATCCCTAGTGCCACTGAACACCCGCCGTGTAGAGGGTCACGTTACTGTCGATGCTCAAAATCCTTCATTTGGCACGATATGGTAGTTTAGAACGGGAGCGGGCTCAAACTCGGATGTCGTCACCGTCATTTGACCAAGGCTCAGAATTATGAGATCCGTCAGCAATAGAATTCCTGTTGCTTTATTATAATGTTGGTAAACACTCATAAAAAATGGAGTTCAACACGCAGATACACTAACGTGTATTCTCTTTAATCTAGCATTAGAGATTCAAATATCGTTAATAAATCGATACAGTTAGCTTTTGCTGATGACATTGATATCATCGCTCGAACACTCACTGCTCTTAGACAGGCCCTGTTATATTTAGAGAAAAAGATCCTTAGGATGGGATGAGAATCAATGGGAATAAGATCAAATACATGCCTTGTACTAAATCATGTTTTAACGATTCCCATTTTAAAATTGAAGAGTATAGTTTTGAAGCTGTTGACAGCTTTTCACTTATTTAGATTCGGAAATTAACAATAGAAACGGTTGTACTATTGAAATCCAAAAGAGAATTGCTGTGGTTTGTAGATGTCTTAATGGAATACTAAAATATATGAAATCAAATTTAATCAAAAGAAAAACAAAGGTTCTATTGTATTCAAGTCTTTTAAGATCAGTTTTAGCATGCATGTGAAACTTGGTCCATGTCTCGAATAGATGAGAGCATAATAAGTATGTACGAAAGGAAGATTTTAAGATTTATTTTTGGAGGAATTCAGAAAAATGGAACACAGCTAAAAAGATCAAACCTCGAGCTCTATCAATCATATAAAGAATCTGGCATTGTTAACTTCATCAAAATATAACGAATTAAATAGGCAGGTCACGTTGTCAGAATGAACGAAGACCGCATCACTCTAAAAAAGTCTCCAATGCTCAGTCAATTGGTACACGAAGAAAGGGAAAGCCAAATCTTAGATGGATTGATGGCCTAGGAAAAGAACTCCCAGTTTTGAGAACTAGGAACTGGAAAACACTAGCAGAAAGAAGGCTGGCCTAGCAAAGGCTTCTTGAGAAGGCCAAGGCCCACCCTGGGCTGTCGTGCTACTGAGGAAGGAAGTTAAACACTCACTATTCGCCGAATACTTAAGTCAGGTTTATGGAAGCATAGCATGCATTTGCTAACATGCTTTTAACTATTCGAAAAGTTCGATTAAAAGAAATATTTTCCTTTTTTGTAATTTATCAAATTTTCTCTTCCTCTAGTTCAAGTAAAAACTCTTAAAGTTTCAAAAATTCATAATTATTACAGGATTTAAATTTTGAGGAAACAAAACAAGAGATACTTATACTTTATAAGTTAAAACCGCGCGCGTGAGTCAGCATATTACTTGAAAATTCATGTATAGGTTCTTGAATTTTCATTGTGTTATGTTTTATTGATATTTAATGGAAATATGAAGGCTAAAAATATTTTGAGAATAAGACGCTATCATAATGGCGTGATTTTACAAAGTAAACATTGCTAATTCCAGTGAATCATTCCAATCACAATTCTAGGAATCTTTTGTCAACAATTAACAACTTGCCAAGTCAGTAAAAATAAAGTTGCCACTTGAGAAACTCTTAATACACTCAAACTTCAGTTCCTCTTAGCCTTCTGTCCCTCTTAGAACTATAAATTCGCGTGCGCTACAACAAAGCCTCTTTGTATCAAGTGAAAGAGTGCAGAAACAATGCGCATTAAAAACTGTGATGAATATAACGCTTATACACAACTGACTTTGCTTTTCATAATGACTTCCTAATATAATTTTTATTTTTAATTAATTAATTTAACTTTAAAAGAGATTGTTTTTCATTTTATTCAATTGATGTATGTCTTAAATCAATATTATTTGGAAAAACATTAAAAAATGTATTTAATTTTCAGTAAATTTAGTAAATTTTGAATTGCTTGCTGGAGTTGTTTGAAATTGATAGTTTTTTCTAAATATTCTTTATTTTTCTGAATTTTATAATTGTATTTATTTTCCTATTTGAAACATTTTTATACAGTCAGATTATCACAATTAAAAACAGAACGTTAATTCGTAAGAAACGATCGCATTACTCTTGAAGTTCTGAAATATATATTCAAAGTTGCTTTAAAAAAAGAATATATATGCATTTTCTTCATGAAATTTGTGAATTAAATTAATTTATTGGAGTTTTATGCCAGTACTTTTAAGCTCTATAGAATTTAATGAAATGCACTGTTTATAGCTTGTACACAATCTTTATATTATTCCTAACTTTTCCCCAGTAAGAATTCTTAAAAACGTTTTATTAGTATAAATCAACGTCTATTATTCAAAATGTAAACGTATACAGCTGTTTTTTTTTTCCTTTTCTGGTAATAAATCTTTTATGTCAAACGTGCAGACATAAGTTTACATCTCATCACAGTTGTGCAGAATTTCTAAAAAACTATAATAAACACCGAATTCTGCTTAATCCAATAATTTATCAAACAAATAAGTCACATCAGAATGAATTAGAGTAAAATAAAAAGCTGAAATGATGAAATTGTTTGACCAAGGATATTTGCTTAACTCCTGAAATTTGTCTTTGACCCCTTAACTGATTTACCCGTACACCTTACGGGCTACCGAAATCTGACCACAACCTGTTTGCCCATTCGCTGCGCGGGCACAGATATTTTCTTCTTTCTTTGATTTGCTCATATTTTTAATTCTTATAGTGAGATTATTAGTGCTAGTGTTTGTAAAAGGTACAGTTTAGCCATGGTACTGAAATACTTCACATCCGGGATTTTCTTTGTAGTGAAGTCGGTAATTTTTCATTGAAGGTAGGAATTTAGGTTCTTGAAATTGAACATGTTCGATAAAGAACAGGGTTTGGCAAAGGAATGTGCAATTTGTTGCTTGAGAACAAATGAAAATGGAAAGATTATAAAAAAGCCAATATTATCTCTGTCCCCATTGCAATGTAAGACTTAGTATTACACCATGCTTCAAATTGTGCGTGCATAAATATACTACACACGAAATCCTCAACCATTTGAAATAGAAATATGGACATAAAATTAGAAGTATGGACATAAAATTTTGTTGTAAGCATGAGAGAAATTCTTTTAATATATATGAAACATTCTTCATTGCATACAGAATGTACTTACAAAAAGCAGACATTCTGGGGGTTTTGTGTTCCACAATTATGAAATAAAAAATAGTGTGAAAACTTTGATTGAAAATTAAAATGAAGTTCTTTTATCTTTGCATTCTGAAAAAGTATTCTGCTTAATTGTACGCAATAAAAAAAAGTACTCTTTTTTGGAACATTTTGGCCAAAAAAATTGATTGCTTTAAGGGATTAAGAGGGAATATTTATGAAAAAGTCCTTTACAACTTGAAACCTCCGATCTGAGTACCGGTGCACGTACGTTAGCTTTTAAAAAATATACCATAAAGGAAGTTTATTGAATATTGTTAGACCATTTATTTATCTAAACTAAATTTCTAAATATTTATATTAAAAAAAATCTCCTGTAATAAAGAATGTTGGGAATAACAGAGTTATGTAGTGCTTTGGGGCTGTTAAAGATTAAACTAAAAGTGGCAAATTATTCAATAGTCTCTTTTTGTGTAACAATTATTTAATAATTTAAATTAGGTTGCTCAAACAAGTCGTTAACAAAAACACAGGGACGATTTTTCATAGCGACTACATTCTGTGGCAAAGCATTTCGGAGGATGGAACTTGCAATGCTCGGTTCCTCTAGTACATAACATACCACTAGACAAAAGTGATCAACCCTGTCCGGAGGCTGTTACTGGCTAATTTAGATACCGCTACAATTCTTTCATCGGGCTTCTACTGAAGATGAGTATTCACTAAAGGACGCTTCTGCTGCTTTGGGCAGTCAGTCAGTTAGTTATTAATGACAAGAACGGTTGCATTAAAAACTTTTTTAAATACGAGATATACTTCGTTCGATAGTCATTTTCTGTTGGAATCTCCAGCCATATCTACGTTCTTTGCAACTCTATTCTTCCTTTATATTCGTAAGATATGAAAAGAATACGCAACTCTAAAGAAAAATCATTCAAATAATAAAAAAGAATAGTCCTAGTAAAATAATTTACTTGGATTTCTGTAAAATTTTCAGATTCTGCTGCTCCACCACAACCTCCTGTGTCCAACAAAAAAGAGGAAGATGAAATGCGGTTTACCGGACTCCGACGACCGGACAATCCTATTCCGTCCCGTGCTTTCCAGGCGTTGCAAAAAATGACGTCCGGAAACGAAGAGGTGAACAACAGACAGGCCACAGGTAAGTGTTTGAAATCGAGTACCGATTGATTGATTTTCTAGCTCAAGTGTATATTCTGGGATGTTTATCGTACTGGTAAATAGAAAAAGGTGTTTTTTTTTTTATTATTATTTTTGACGGGATGAAACCTCTCTTATAAATTGAGCATTTTCACTTTTTTTTATTTACGAATTTACTGTTTAGTGATCAGAAAATTGAGATTAAGAAACTGGGGAATTAGAAAAATAGTGAAAAATAATTAACTTTTAAGAAAAATTTATTATCTAACAGAGATTCAAATAAGAGGTATGCTTTTTTCTTGTCAGAGTGGCTTTAAGAGCAGGGAGAATCTAGTTATTTAGGCATTCTCGCTCGCCGAAGATGGCGGGCTGCGGTAGCCCAGTGGTTAGGGTATCGGACCATGGCAGGTATGTCATGAGTTCGAGCCCAGTACCACTAAAGACCCGCCGTGTAGGGCAGCGATGCACGTTAAATCTGTCGAGAGCTGAAACGTCCTCCCGTTGGTGTGGTGTGGTAGTTAGGAGAGGGGGGTGCCAGCTCAGGTGTCGTCCACGTCACTTGACCATGGTTCAAAATTACGCGGTCCGTCGCCAAAAGCCCTCGTGTAGCTGAACAGTGCGACGTTAATATTCAATCAATCAATCAATCGCCGAAGATGGCGGAGAATCTTTTGTTAAGGGGGTTCTGAAAAACACGCGAACAAATCCACTGAGGCCTCAATCTTTGTGCTAAAAATTAAAAATCTGTTGATTTAAAGATGGGAGTTGAACTCTGCGATCTCACACTTTTATACATCTCAAATTTCCATCAATGTCCGTCACAGCAATAGTAATGCGTTCCAGCAGTCCTTGCAGTATTGTTGTCAGGGGGTAGGCTTTTTAACTTGGGGTGTGTTTGAATCATGTAATCATTAGTCTTTGTAGGTCGCATACCTTTCAATACTGTGTTTTGGATCCCGATGAGTCATTTAGGCTATTCCTGTATTTATGTTACTTTCTTTACACAATGCCATTTACATTACTTATTTTTGACACTGAATATTCTTACTACATGTAACTTTTATAATGTAGCTTAAAATTAAAGATATGATTTCTGCATCATTTTCAAAGTAATTAGTAACCAAAATACTTAAGAAATGAAATGAATAATGCATTTTAATAAATATCATTTTAAGTTTTTATTTATTTATTTTCGTTAATACTTTTTTGTATGCTCGACTTCCTCACTTACAAAAATATTACTTTCTACGACATCTTACGCCGCCTTCACCAAAGACGTATTATCAGAAACACCGCGCCGTGGATTAACTATACGTTTTATTGAGCAATGATTTTGATAGTCACAATAACGTGTGCGATGCCTCTTCAAATGGAAGGTATGATCTTCAAAAACAGAAAACCCTTGCACATATCTAACATAGTGAAAATTCTTAGCACTATTTAACTTGGATATCAGCCTGAATTCATAAGCCCTAAGGTTCACATAGTAATTTCTGTAAATCTAATTTCATTTAACGAATCCATCATTTACAGATCCTCACTACCAAGAGGAAGGACAATCAGATCAGCAAAATGAAGATGGACCCGTGGACATTCGTTATAAGGGTGCATATATTCCTGGAAGATCCTTCAAGATGCTGCAGGAGATGACCGGGATGAACGAAGATGGAAGTAATAAGCTAGCATTTTTTTTCAAAATTGAAAAAAAATGGAGAAAGTTGTAATTTATTTACAAATTTATTTCTTTAAATTTCACAAATTCTTTTCTACTTCACAGTGGTTCCTAACATATGATTAAAAAATGATACTCTTTTAATTTTTATTTTAATTGCGTGATTGTTAAACATATTTCAATCAAATTAGAATAGAGAAAATGAGGATTGTCAGCTAATAGTTAATCCTTAATTTTTCTGAATAATTCTTTCCAATGTTTTTATTCAATTTCTACTATTAGCTCACAATCTCTATTTATTTATTTATCTTGGTGGAATTTTCAATCGTTAATAAAACACATTTTAAAGCGCTCAATTGAGCTGAAATTTTATATACATGATTATTTTGGATGACAATACAATAATTTAATTATAATTAACAAAAGTTAATTGATTAAAACTAATTATTCAAGGAATTACAAATACAGCCACGTTGGTATAATTTTTGGCGACTTGTGTCAAAACTTGAAAAGGTTTTTTTCTCACGTTTTAAAGCATTCAGTTGAACTGAAATTTTATATCCACGATTGTTTTGGATGACAATACGATGCTTTAATGATAATCAATAAAAATTAATTACCACTTAATGTTGTGATTCTGTCATGTGTATATACATATTTATATTAATTGTAACTATTTAATAAAAAGTAGCTAACATAAAATTTTTCTTTGTTGATCTAAATAGGAATTGACTTGAAATTTTTTTTTATATTACTTGTCATCGTTGAGTTAACTTTTATATTTGTTTAACAGAGAATCTGAATGAAGTCATCCATTAAAAATAGCTTGATAGTAATATTTGACCGGGGGTTTTATCAACAGGTTCGCAGACTTGTCATCTTGATAAGCGAGCTGGAAAGAAATTCTTTATTGAGCCAAGTTTTATGTGCTTTTATTTCGGCCATTGCAAAGATATGAGTCGCAGAACAGAAGTTACCCCTCTCACTTCATTCCAGAAACGATTCTCTCCCCCCTTTTTTTTTGTTATTTAGTGGTTGCTTCTTTAGATGACCGCTATCCCAGCCAATACTGCAATTAATATATGCCCTTAGTTGCAATGGGTATCATTCGGAATGTGATGTTGATGTCATTGATAGACTAATTCAGAAGCTGGGCCTATTCGAACATGTATCATGGTGCTAATTGCGATTCATAAAAGTACTGCTTGGTGTAAATGATCCGATATTTAAAATTCGAATTATAGTCGACCTCCACTTGTGGGTTTGTTTGATAACTTTTGAGGGCTGGTTTAAATTGCCTATCTTCAAGTCCTCAGTAGGCGTCAAAGACAATTGATCTGAAAAGGAATTCGCCGTAGGACCAGTTACTAGATATTTTTATACCTGTTGCAGCTAGTTTGATGTCACGAGATAGGAGCTGTTGTAATAGAATTAATTTCTGTGATTCTTTGATAATTTGAATCAAACTAAACAGCTGCAGTGACCCCTTCTTCCTCGGATCGCAACCACTAAGAACAAGAATACGAGCGCTTAACGAATATCCCGAAAAGGGGTTACTTTTCATTTCAGTCGTCTAACGCGAGCACTTCGTATCCGAAAGTCCCCAGTTAAAATGACCCTTACCCCTAAACAGTCATGGTGATCATGAATCATTCTTCTCCCAGTCACCAAACAGCTTTCGGCCGAAATGGTGGCCCAGAAATTGAAGACTAGATGGCAGCACAGTCTAATTACATTTTGATTATGCCTTTCAATGAAGAGTCTAAGACATATTCCCAATAAGTAACGACTAATGATTAAAATGACAAAACGTTCCAATGACACTCAAGTGTACTTGAAATCAATCAATTGCAGTATTTGCTGAAAACCCTTCTCTATATATCGCTCAGAAAATCCACCAACATCAAAAATGACTTTCTTCTCTTGGAAGGGGGTATGCAGTGACCCCTTCTCCTACAAGTCACAATCAACAAAAAATAGGAATAAAAGTTCTTAACGACTAACCAAATAGGAATTCTTTTTTCTCCCAGTCATATAAGGCATGCACGGAGTAGCTGTGGAATGGTAGATTGGTGATTCAAATAAACACACACTCTTGCCAACGGCAACTGTCACAAGGGCAGCCTAACCACTATAAGCTTAACTTTATGTGTATGACAATTAAATTCCTGGAACTAATTTCTGAATTTAGACGAATTATTTTGTTGTACTTTATGGCTTTCATTAAAAACCATGCTCACATTTCAGCACCCACCGGTCCACCCGTCCCATCAGTCTTACAAGAAAAACGCAACCAGCGAAAACCCCCATCCCACCTTCACCTCAACATCAACAACCAGCCACTACCCCAGAAACAGTTTCCCCAACCACAAGTGCCTGCATCCCAGCAACAAACGGAAGAAGCCCCCAAGATCTACTCGGGCAGCAGAATACCATCACAATCCTTCAGAATATTACAGGCCATGACTGGTGCCAACGAAGGACAAGGTGAGTATGAACATGGCGTAATTTGATTGGATTTCTCATGTTTATTAAGACTATCCTCGCGGAAAATTATCGGTACATATTCGCGGTACATATTCCATTTCGTCGGCGCAGGCGATAAAGTCGCCAAAAATGATAGAACTGACGCCAAATGGAATATTCTCCGTGGTAACCTTTTTCCACTACATTTTCAAAAGGAGTCCTGATCTTCTCTTATCAATAACGTCTTTTTCATAATATATCAAAAATGGATGAAAACCAATGAGAACTAATATTTACAGGTATTTTTATGTGTATATTGTGTGTTGTCGCTAATGACACTAACTTGGCGACATTTGCGCCGGCAAAACGGAAAAGTACGCAATTTCCTTCTCTAACCTAGACTTATCTTCTCTATTTGAATATATCTGAAAGAACAGATAATTATAATGATAAAAGCTTCTGTGGAATCGCACTTTTTTACTGGTTTTTGAAAAAAAATTGTCTATTTTTTAATGATTTATTCGAGAGTTTTCTGATCTTACAGGAATATTTGCAAGTGTCAGGAGAAAAAATATGATTCGTGAGAAACAGTCATTGTTTTATGCTCTTTCAGATGCAATTTATTATTTCAAACTGATACGAATAGCCTGGGTTGGATGATAAAAGTAGAAGTTCTATTGAACTAATATGGCCATTGTAGCCAGGTGGTCACGGGGTTCGAATCCTTATGCCTGTGAAGACCCACCGTGCAGAAGAGCTGATGCCCATTTAATCTGTCTGTTGTGACTCAAAATCCTCCTGTTTACGTGGTGTGGAAATTCGAAGAGGGGGATGGTGGCGCAGGTGTCATCCTCATCACTTGATTGTGGTTCAAAGTTACGAGTTCCGTCGCCAACATCCATATGCTTCACAATCCAACGTAATTTAAAAGTCAAATTTCGATTTAAGCTCATAGCTTGGAGAATACCTACTTTAATAACATTAATAGCTTTTGAATATTCAGGATTCTGTCACTGCGAGTCCGTAATCGTCCATGGTACTATTTATGAAAACAATCTTTGATTTAATGGATTTTACAACTTTTTTGCTTGTAACCAGTGTATGTGGATTACATAAAATAGTTTTTGTGCTCAAAATACAACAGACTGACCATTTAATTTTTTACGAAAAAGATTTTAAATATATGAAGGTATTTTAAAATGCTACTCCTCTTACAATAATTGACGCACTCGCATAGAATTTGATTTACACACACACACACAAAATATGTCAGGCTATGTGTGACAAAAGCTGGTATTTGTTTTCTGCTACATTGATTGATATTCGTAAAATACTCTTTATTTTTTCTTAATGTTTATTGAAAATTTCCTGAACAAATATATAAATTCAAAGTTTAAAATTTTTTAAAAAAATAAGTATTACTTCGATTTAAAAATGCATACCAATTTATGTTATATGGACTATTAATAATAGGTAAAATAATTTCAAAATATTTGGCACAACAGAAAAAAAAGCTTTAGCACACACACACACATTTTAAAGGAAGGTAAATTAGTTATTTTTTCCTTCTGAGATTAGACCGTTAAAATTTTTTATGTGCCATTAGGATGTGAATAAAGACCCCCCGTGTAGGGGCGTGATACACGTTAAATTTATCGAGAGCTTAAACGTCTTCCCGTTGGTGTGGTGTGGTAGTTAGGAGAGGGGTGCCAGCTCAGGTGTCGCAATCGTCCCTTGACCATGGCTCAAAATTACGAGGTCCGTCGTCAAATTCCTCGTGTAACTGAAAAATGCGACGTTAAGGCTGTTTTCGGTTAATGTTAAAGAATAGGGCCCAAATTTGGAACATATTTTCAGATATAAAAGAAATGAACATTTTATGATATTCTGGCTCCACTATCCTTTAGAGAGCAGCATTTTTTATCATACTTCCCATTTTTAACCGAGTTGAATTGTTTTTTCTCGTGTAAAATGTGTTTCGCATTTTTGCTCCTATACCGTAATGTTAAATGGGCTATCTATGCCTTCACGTATTAAAACGAAAAAGAAAGTATTCATGGAACATTTTGAAGTTTTTAAAAACACTGTATTGTTAACAGAGGCATGAGTTATAATATTGCAAATTTCCATGGAAATTGAGGCATTTTTCTGTCTGAAAATGTGCTTCGCGTTTAGTTCAAGCTCTCGTACTTTTGCCGAAGACAGCCTTGATATCCACTCACTCACTCAAGGATGTGAATAAAAACAAACATAAAAATTATCAGAACTTTGAGTTTTTTTTTAACTTAGAGCTTTCAAATTTTATGAGATCATAGAAAATTATCTAAAGAATAATTTAGGCTAAAAAAACTTTGGGGGGTGAACTGATTTTTGACATTTGTATTTATTAATTTTTTCATGGTTATGAACTCGTGGCTGTTGGGTCATGGGTCAGGATAACACTGAAGTATATGGTGGTGCTGGTGTGCGTCGAGGCTTGAAGTCTTCTCGTAGGTTGGGGGTAGAAGTGTGGAGAATGGGGTTTTAACTCAGACGTCGTCCTCATCGCTTGATCGCGACTTCATACAGCGTCAAAATGGCACATTAATAAGCAATCAATGAACCTTTATATTTTTTAAAAGATTAGCAGCGAATCTTATTTATAACACACTTTATGAACAATGTTCAAAACTTTTTAGCCAATAATAAATAAATGTGTATACATGTTTGAAAATTTGTTAAGTTTTTTGTAGAAGTTGTTACTGTGTGTGTTTCATTTATCGAAAAACTATGAACAATTCCCAATTCTGCATTTTTAATATGGATTTAAATCGCCTATATTTTTCTAACGTTCATATGATTTATTAAAAGGTTAAATTATCATACAAAATTCATTTATAAAGAATTAATTTATAGGGAATTTTATAGAAAGTGAAATAAATGGTTAAGTATTTTAAGAGTTAACTTGAATAATTCTTAAAAGATATATTTGATAATGTGCATAATGATTTTGAACTTATTCAACCAAAACTAATCTTCTACAGAATTTTTTTTAATTAATTCTTTAATGTAATATCTCAAATAATTATAATCCTTAACGTTCAAAATAATTTTTTATATAATCAACAGTTAATTATTTTCTTAGAGAATTTCCTTATAAGGGTAAGTATAAATGATGGACATGATTTTAAAAAATAAATCATATTTTTTATACTACTGCACGTATTGAAATTAGTGAAACATGAATGTAAAGAGATTTTTTTTACCAAGATTTGTTTTTCTGTTACAAATGTTCGATGTGTAACCCTCTTGTTGCGTCCAATCTAATCCAGTTCGTTTCATACATTTTGTAGCATCACTCTATCAATGGTTCGTAACGCTTCACAAACTCTTGTCATTCTATGTTATTTGTTATGTCAATTGTAAACGGTACGTTTTTCAAATTAAATTTTTGTCGTAAAATTGTCCATGCCGTTTTCTGGAGCATTCCAAGTTCACAGGTGCCAACTCTTGTAGATTTTCTATGGACTTTGAACAAAACTCTACCTCACCCTTTCCACTGCATCTTTCAAGACGCTTAGCCAGCCGTCTCTTTCCTTTCTACACAAGCAACCTTTTTTCTCAAATTGATGATTCCATTGCAAAAGTTCTTGTTGGTTGGCGCTTCATTTCCGTAGTGATTTCGTGGTCACGGTAGGCGAGTGGTATAAGTATCGGATCGTGGCTGGCTTTGTCACGAGTTCGAGCCCTGTACCAATAAAAACCCACCGTGTAGGGGAGCGATGCAAGCTAAATCTGTCAAGAGCTGAAACGTCCTCCCGTTGGTGTGGTGTGGTAGTTAGGAGAGGGAGGTTCCAGCTCAGGTGTCGTCCACGTCACTTGCCCATAGTTCAAAATTACTTGGTCTGTCACCAAACACTCGTGTAGCTGAACAGTGCGATGTTAATATTCACTCACTCACTCCGTAGCGATTTCTGTTGTTGTTGTGGCTAATGTCACCTGTCTGACGTAGTCAGGTGAGGCCCACGAAATTCATTGTGGCAAGGGGCTAGAAGTACGCCTGTCGTTGGTCTTAGCCTTGAGCATCATACAGGTGACAGTACAAATCAGCTCGGCGAAATTCCCTGAAGAGACGGTAAATGGCTACACCACCTATCTCTACCTCCACAATTTAGACATGGAACTGAAGGGGAGGGAATTATTCTCCAGTCCCCTGCACTCGTGATTCAGCCCCCAAGACTTTCGGATCCACTGATTTAATGAGCACGTACTCCGTGTGTACTCAGAGAGTATTTGGTA
This sequence comes from Trichonephila clavipes, assembly GCA_019973935.1. Classification (NCBI taxonomy): domain Eukaryota; kingdom Metazoa; phylum Arthropoda; class Arachnida; order Araneae; family Nephilidae; genus Trichonephila; species Trichonephila clavipes. The sequence goes on along the minus strand of BMAU01017942.1, from coordinate 310,922 downwards.
GCATCGAACCCAGGCCTTCTGGTTTAGAGTCCGATGCTCTAAAGACTAGGCTATGCACGTTACACCGAAGTAACTGAAAAACACCGTGCATACTGTAATACGCAAAAACGCTTTTGTATCATTGTCGCCTTGTTTATTTCAATCACAGAGATCTTGAATGGGCTATTGATCATTGGTGAAATATTTTTCTTTTTATTCACGTATCACTTATTGTAATATATGCAGTAGTTTCGAAAATATACATTTCTCAAAATTGGGACTATTATTTGTACTCACTCTGTATTTTTTCCCCTTCCTTCCTTCCTCAGTGGCTGGGCAGCCACCTAGGGTGGGCCTTGGCTTCCTCAAGAAGCCTTTTCCAGGCCAGCCTTCTTTCTGCTAGTGTGCTCCAATTCTTAGTTCTCAAAACTGGGAGATCTTTCACTAGGCCATCAATCCATCTAAGATTTGGCCTGCCCTTTCTTCGTGTATCGATTGGTTGGGCATTAAAGACTTTTTCAATGATTCGGTCGTCGTCCATTCTGACAACGTGACCTGCCCATTTAATTCGTTGTATTTTTATGAAATTAACAATCTCAGATTCTTTATTTCGATTGATAGAACTCGAAATTTGTTCTTTTTAGCTGTGTTCCATTTTTCTGAATTCCTCCAAAAATAAATCTTAAAATCTTCCTTTCGTACATACTTATTATGCTCTCATCTATTCGAGACATGGACCAAGTTTCATATGAATAAGTTAATAGTGATCTTAAAAGACCTTTATACATTAGGACCTTTTTTATATTTTTATTTTGATTAAATTTGATTTAATTTATTTTCGTATTCCATTAAAACATCTATTATCCTTAGTAATCCTCTTTTGTAATTCAGTAGTACAATCGTTTCTATTGTCAGTTTCCGAACCTAAATAAGTGAAACTGTCAACAACTTCAAGATTATACTTTTCAATATTAAAGTGGGAATTGTTAAGGTATCTCCGACTACGTTCGGAACCGTGATTTTAAAAAAGCGCATAAATGGATAATTTTCATGATATTTAGTGTCACTCAGATTAGAATACATGCATAAAATTGTTTTAAGGACATTTTGACAAAATTTTTTTATTTAAATATAATATTTTGGCAAAAAATTAGAATAATCTTTTTTCCAAATGTTCTCCGTTCGTGAAAAATGGTTCTATTATAATAATATTTTGCATGTATATAGCTTAGACCTCTGTACAGACGCTCAACTAGAATTTTTGAAAAATTCACATTATTTTCTGACTTACCACCCATTGAAATAATTATTGGCGTTTTTTCCTTAAAATTGCTCCCTTTTGTTGTCGTAAATCTTGGACAAACCCACTTCTAAGCTATATATTTCAAAAATTCTAGTTGAGCCTCTGTAGAGAGGTCTGAGCTATATACAGGCAAAATATTATTATAATAGAAGCATTTTTCACAAAAGGAGAACATTTGGAAAAAAGATTACTCTAAGTTAATTTTTTGCCAAAATATTATATTTAAATAAATATTTTTTGTCAAAATGTCCTTAAAACAATTTTATGCAAATATTCTAATCTAAGTAACACTAAATATCATGAAAATTATCCATTTATGCAATTTTGCAAAATCATTTATCGGAACGTAGTCAGATACCCTAAAACATAATTTAGTGCAAGACATGTATTTGGTTGTATTTCAATTTTAAAGTGGGAATTGTTAAAACATACTTTAGTGCAAGACATGTATTTGGTTGTATTTTTTTTACTTATTCACAAATTTGATTAAAAATATTTTTTAAAAAAATTGCATCAATGAAAGACATATTTAGTATTTATAGAACGTGTTTTTACCATCACACTAAATAAATGTTTTTCCAAACTAGCTTATTGAAATATTGAATAAAAGTAAATGAAGCGAAATGGCTTTAATCGTGCATTTTTATATTTCAGGTGAAGATGGCACAGATATGTAGAAGCTAGATAATCAATAACAAATCGTATATGAAGCTAGATTTATCTAGAACTTTAGAATGATGTTCTTCAAGATATCTCTTTCTCAAGAATTTCGTATTAAATCGTTTCTTAGATAATTTATATTGAAATATTGTATCAAATATTTGCCACTTTGCTTTTTCTGAAAATTGATTAGAATATTAATAGTCTAGTCTGTGATGTACACCTTGTACTTTTAATACCAAAATATTTTATAAAGAACGTAGAGCATTGACATTTTAAAATGCAAATGCATGAAGAACTATTTTAAATGAAAGCCTTTTGCATATAAGCTTTAATATTTTGTATTCTATGACAGTTTAGCTTTCTTTGTTTCCTTGTTTATTTTCACACTAATTTTAGTATTATATTTGACGAGGGAAAGTTTTAAACTAAATTTATATACATAAAGTATTATCAAAACATTTTTGTGAACATATATGGTATAAAGAGTTTTTAAGAGTGCATTTTAGAATAAAAAACATACTTTTTGATTCATAATGTGTTAAAGGAAAAAAATAATTTACAAAAACATTTTATAATGTACACTCTTTCAAAGAAGGATTTGTAATACAGTACATATACTCATATATCTGTGGATAAAAGTGAATTTTATTTGATATTACTTGTAATGATACTTTGTTGCATTGATCAAAAATGATGAAATTTGTATTATTTTCAAAGTTTATCAATTTTATGTACATTTAAAAGATACAATAAAAATTAAATTTTTTGTGTTTATTACTTTCATTCTATTCCTGTCAAATGGACACATTTCTTTTAAATGTATCATCAATCACCCTTTATATAGACTTTTAACTTTTAAAAAAAAATTCTCTAGTACTTTGTGTGAGTGTGTGTGTGTTTTAAAAACTTTTTAAAAATAATTTCTTAAAAGCTTCTTGCAGGTTTAGTTTACACAGTGCTTCAATAAGTTTTAAGACTGAGTCTGTAAAAAGAAATGGAAACAAGAAATTAATTCCTGTTTGAGGTTTTTATTTAAAATAGCACCCTTCGGCTTCAATATACTTGTTAAGGTGATTTATAAATGAATCGAACGCCTGTTGTAAATCACTTTGTCGAATGGCCTACTTGTATATATGGTCAAAATATCCTCAAAATTACACATTTTACTTCATTTAAATTTTGAGAATTAGAAGTAGTTACAGGGTAGCTAAATTGGGTGAATAATGGTGGATGGTTTCAATACACAGACATTATTTTTATGTCAAAAATCGACGAACAATAAGGGAGGTGAGACTAGGTGCATTTTCGTGTAACAAATGCCAAATGCTCTCAGTCCGATTTTCTGGACGAATGCGACGAATTCTGGCCATCAAACACTTTAAAACGGCTAAGTAGTATTGATTTGTATTTGTTTGGCTAGTTGGAACAAATTCTTTGTGGATAATACTCTTATTATTGAAGAATGTAATGAGCATTGTTTTGATTTTGGATGGAACTTTTATTTTTTGGGCTTGCGGTGAATTCTTCACTTTGTCGCGTTGCTTCAGAATCATTTTCGAAACACTAGGTTTCATCACTTGTAACAATGCACTTCAAGAAGTTTGGATCATTTTCAGCGGCTGAAATGATGTTTCTGCAATGTGCACTTTCTCATTGCTTTTTGTTCACGTTTAAGAATGTGTGGAACAAATTTAGCACACACTTTTGTTTTGCCGAAATCTTTATGCGAGATGGTTCGAATCGTTTCTGTATTCGTGTTTAAAGGATCTTCCATCATTCTCAGTGAAGCTTAGCAATCGTTTGTCACAAAAGTTCGGTGGCCGCGGTAGCCGAGTGGTATAGGTATCGGATCGTGGCTTGCCTATTCACGAGTTCGAGCCCAGTACCACTAAAGACGCACCGTGTTGGGCAGCGATGCACTTTAAATCTGTCGAGAGCTGAAACTTCCTTCCGTTGGTGTGGTGTGGTAGTTAGGAGAGGGGGTACCAGCTCAGGTGTCGTCCACGTCACTTGACCATGGTTCAAAATTTCATGGTCCGTCGCCAAAAGCCCTCGGTGTAGCTGAATGTTGCGACGTTAATATTCAATCAATCACAAAAGTTCGTACTTTCTGAATAATTTCAGGGAATTTGGTCTTCCGTTATACTGATCAACTTCTACCGAATCTTTTCCATCCGAAAAACTTAAAAACAATTGCGAGTGCAACGTTCATATTCACTCACTCATCCGGTATCCTCTTCTTTCAGAATGTGGCTCTCGAACTAGAACAGTTGTCCACCTCTGCCTTATACTAGTGTGAAATTGTATATTCCGAACTGAATTTCCGTTTTTAAAAATTTTACGCAACAAAGTATTCAAAGACTGCACAAACTTTAAAGATATATAAATATTATCTTAATAAATTTAACATTTGATATACATATCTATAAGACTGGAAAAGACTTTAGTGTAAAATATATAAATACATTCGCATCTAAGCACTTAAAGGTAATATGATATAAATTTGAGAGTTTCCAATTTTCAAATTAAATAAAAGAAAATTGGACATTTTCAGATAATATATAGGACAATAAATACGGGTTATTTTTCGGCATTTTTTATTATTTCAGTTTTAAGTATAAGCTTTAATTGAACACTTAAATACTTATAGAACTTATATTAGTTTTATAAGATATCAGCTATACTTGATAAATTAAAAACATAGAAATTTTAATCGTGCATATTTAAATATTTCAACAAAAGGCAAATGTAAGGAAAACTTAAAAAATCCATAAACTAAATTATGAAATTTTATTAAAAAAATTTATATCAAATCATTTTAAAAGAGATGTCAACGAATATATGGCAGTCGATTATACCACATTAACTTATTTATTTCTGCCATCAACTTATAAAATAGGTTTGTCAATATTGTTTGCATGTAAGAAAAGACACAATTTAATTTCATGACAACATTATGTCTGCATAAAAGGAATAGCAATGTTAACTCAAAATTTACAAAAAATAAATTTTTCGTTCTGTATAAATTGTGTTATATTTATTTTCATCAAATTCACATAACTGATGATTTATACCACTTTATTATTTGAAGCCTAGTGGCTGATTGGTAGCATATCGCACTTCCACGTCAATCCGGGGTTCAAATCCTGGGTTGGGTAAGGTCGACTCACCCTTGCATCCCTTCAGTGGATCGAGTACCAAGCTTGCTTGGGAACAAAACACTGGGGTTTGCGCTACCAGACTACTTTACCACTGACTACGTGACCAGAACATCTGCTCGTGCACCTCAGTGCGTAAGGTCATGAAAATTGAAATGGGTTGAGTAGGCCTTGGCCCTCCTGGAATGTCGCGCCACTTTTATTTTATAATTTATATATCACTTATAGAGAGAGGTATTGTGATATAAATATTTCCTACATTACGTGGAATAGAAAATGTATTTTTCAATTGTATAGGAAATATTGAGAGAGAGAGAGCTGCAATTTACTCCACCTTAATTGTGATGGCGCAGGTCTTTTAAAAAAGTGTAAAATAACTATTATAAAGTCTCCATTATCTATCCAATCTTCTTTTTGGACTCGAATAATAAAAATTCTATTAAAAAAGTAACATTCTATACATAGGATAAATACTTAGCAAATAATTCTGAACAAATATACAAGTAGGGAAATAGTTTTATATACAGGGTGCTCCCGAATGCCGTGCACACACTTGGAGGGGAGGTAGAGAACATCGTGAGGAGCCATAATTACATAGAAGGCGTAGACGGAAAGCGGTAGGTAGCGCTGCGGTCGGCCACACGTGGTTTCCTCATTTACGACATGGACAACGTGCGATGAACATGAATTATTATACGAACGCCGAGTTGGCGGATATCCACTAACCTATGGAAATGGACGTGTTGCTGTTTGGTTGTATGGGGAAAGATATCCAACGAGGTGGAAACCGAATTCTTAAACGTGTTCGCTTGGGTGCATCAAAACCTGGCGGAACATGGATCTTTCAGCGCCACAACTGACGACATGCCCATAAATTCTGAAATGGACTTGAAACATAACGATGGAAGACACACATAATGGATGGCACGAATATCCATCGCTGCTGATACGATCTGTGAAACGCCCGGTAGAACATGTCCTCTAATTTATGTCACGTCGGTGTCGTGCGTGCATGCATCCCAATGGCAGCAATTTCAAACATCTCCTGTGATGCTTTAATGCCATACATTTAATTTATTATGTTTTTTTTTTGGTTTTTTAATAACACTACATTCTATATCAGGGGTGGCGTACATTTTTGGATCAACGTACTTATTTTGCCTTAAGAAATGTTTAGTGAGATATAGACGTGCAGTCGAATAATTTTAACTTGTGATCATTGAGGAAATAATAAAACTAAATACTAACAACTCAAAACTCTTTATTCACAACGAGAAAATACATTTTGCACTGTATAGCAAGTAAATGTTTTATTTATAAGTGTAATTCAAATTAAAGCAGCATTAGTGGGAATTCTGTTGTGGCAGAGATAAGATGACAAATAACCTGTATTAAGATTGAAGATGTTACTTTTAGCAGAAGTCATCTGCCAAATAGTTTCTAAGTGAGTCGTTAGTTTTATTCATCTATGAAAATAATGACTCGCAGGCATAGGTTGATGAAAATATGGTTAAAATAGCATGAGCCAGTTTCTTCTAATATCTAAATGTATCTGGAATTGAATTCCACGTTTCGGGAATTTCATTACTCATTTTTACTTATATTGCTTTTTAATATTTCTGTTTCAATCAATTCCAACTTTCTCCTTTTTTCAACAAATTTTTGAATCCATATTGAACTAGACTGGAAATCAGTCAGTTGCATCTCAATTTTTTTTTTTTTTTTACAACGAATCGAATCGGGGCGAATTCAGTTTATTAAATGAAGTCACATCAGGGTGCATAAAATCTTGAGCGTTTCTGATAATGCTTTGAAATGAGAAAATCTCGCGGGAAACTGCGACCGATCACTCGCGTTTGTTCGTAACATTTCATCTGAATCACTTTCATATTGAATTTTGTTATTTTGAATTAAAATGCAAACCGTTTTGATCGGTGGCGTGCCCAAAATATTGTGATACGTATCAATGGCACGCGTGCCCTTGGTTCGCCATCCCTGTTCTATATTGTGGCCTTAGTGTCTATTTATCTCGTTAAGGTTACATTTACACCCATGCTTTCCTATGTAATTATGGCTCTTCAGGAGGCTCTCTACCTCCCCTCCAAATTTGTACACGGCATTCTGGAACACCCTGTAAAATTGAGTAAGAACGTTTAATGTATTTGCACTACAATATTAAAATCTTTCAATTCACAGATTCCAGAATTAATTCACACAAAAACAAACGCTTTGTACAGTCTTCGAGGAAACACTTCACTCTAAAAATCAAGAGTTTGTTCTTGTTTCGAGATTGACCTTGGCCAATAGCTAGAGGTCAATGATGAACATGCAGCAGTCATGTAACTTTTGAAGTTTCCTGGTTCATATCAATTTTCTGCTTTTTAAACAAGAAATCTAATTCTTGTTTTAATTTTAACATACATTTAACTATCAACTTACATCTATAACAACATTTTAGTTTTTTAGCAATCTCGCTTCAGCAACCAGTTTGGATTTATCGAGTTTTTATAATAACTGCCTAATTTAGAAATCATCTTCTTCAACAAGTGTATAACAAGTAAATATATTTTAAAAAGTAAGCTAATAACAGGAAATAACAGAGTGTATATGCAATATTTTTTTTAATTTACTTTAATAAATACCACTAATAAGGTACAAAAGTTCTTGTGTATAGCATACTTTATTTATTACGATAAAATTTGAACAATTTGTTTTATAGCTTGGAATTGTGCAGAAGTTTATATAGTGACTGTATTCTCGTAATATAATTTGCAATTCTAATTTACTAATATTTCTTCCTTGAGAAAAATGTATTATCTTTAAGTATGTAATTTAGAATTGATGACTAGATATAATGTCACAAAGAATGTTGAAACCTATTTATGACAACATTTTTTTTTTAGTAAACGTATTTCGAATTTCTATTTCATAGAAATTATCACTTCGAAAACACTGAATAGATGTAATTAATTTTTAGATTGAGAGTTAAATACCAAATTATTAAAAAGCCTTCCATATTTTTTCGGGTGAAATTCGAGTTTTTTAAAGAAAAAATTTGATTTTTTAAAATAAGAATTTAATTGTAAATAAAATTTATGAAGAGTTATCTTTTTTAAATTTTTTAACTCCATTCGTAAGTTTAAAATGTGTATCTTTGTATAATGTGTAAAACTTGAATTTCACACGCGTAAAATTAAAGTTAATTTGGGCAGTGTCAGGAATAGCTTAGTTATTGGTTGCAAATTTTGTTCGCTTGTTACATAAATTACTGTACACATTTTAAAACGATTACTAATCAATTCAGTTAATAACATTTTTTTCCCCTTTTTCATTGAAAAATCATTTTTCAATTTTATATCTTATTAAATTACAACACAGAGAAAAATAGTTTGAATTTTAATTATATCATTATTATGACTAGTTGACTTTTAAAAATTTTAGAAAATTTCAGATATATTCGGTTAGAAGAATGGTTATAGAAATATCGTGATAGAATAGATCTTAAAAACTGAAGCAAACATGGAAACGCGTATCATTTCAAACTTTTAGAACTATTTGCTTTCCTTATACACGAAGAGAAAAGGTTACACAGGAGTAGCTGTAGTTATTACTATGAAATATATTCTATTCTTCATCAAGCAATTTTTAATAATTAATTAAACTACTCAAAAATAGTTGAAATATTAATTTATCGAATAAAAATTCTCGCTTGAAAGTAATCGACTCGTACCAACTTATTCTATTTTTTATGACGATGAAAACTCTATTTTCACGTTTTTGGGCTTTCTCTACTCATTGTCAAATACAGGTAATTCGGATAAGTAAATAGTTGTAAGGATATAAGATATAGTACACATTGCTTTTTAAAATATCTATAAAGTCTTTTTTCATTGCATGTATGGTCAGCTACTTCCAGGAATTGAATACATATATTATAAAAAAAAGCATTCGAATTTTTGACTATTTTTGGAATTTTGGGTTTTTTTAAAAATTTTAAACGCTAACATTCATTTCTAAACTTTTATTTTTTCTCTTAGATATACGTTTTTTGTATTTTTTGAAAATTCTTTAATACGAAATAAATTGTTATTTTTTAAAACACGTGCACTTACGCTTAATTTAAATAGTTTTTTAAATATATTCATGTATGGTTTATAAAAAAAGGAATTGTGTATTTTAGGTTTTAAGAACAGTAAATGATGAAGACCGGCTGCTTTACTCTTAACCATCGATATAATTCAAATTATTCCAACAAATGAGGAAAAGTAAGCAATAAGTCATATTTAAAGGGGTTAAAAATGTTTAATGTGTTTTCATTATCAATATAAAAATGATTGCAAAGCATGAGGAACTTTTTAATATGAATATTCTGAATGTTATTCGCTTGTTTAAAAAAATGACATGCTAATTTAATAAGGGGACCCGATGGCTGTATTTAAACTAAATTTAATATATGTTGAACATATTTTTGACTTTCAAATAGAATTTTTAATAGAATGAAGTTTTTTAATCAAATTTGCTTAAATTTTCAAAAATCCAAATGAGTTAGGTGTTACATTCGAGTAATTAGTGTAAAATGACTGGAGAGTACCTGAGGTAAAATTTATATTTTCTATATATTACTAGTTTTCCTAGATAATTCTAAATATTATGTAGTTCTGTGCCTTTCTTTATTTTATTTCTAGCTATTTCTTTCGCATTTATATTCATCCATATGGATTATTAATGGCTGAGTTTGAACTGTACTTTAACCCGTTCAGGACCAGGCGATTTTTCCAGTTAAGCCTAACCTTATAGATAATTATAAGACCAACACCACCCAGCATCGGGTAAGTAGAATTTCGTTATATGTTACCTCAACGTAACATGGGCAAAACGCAATCTCAAATATGATACCTTGTTCCCTGAAATGATCCCATATATGTGATCTGGTCCTGAACGGGCAACAGAATTTTTTTTATAGTGTTAAAAAAGATTAATATCCAACTAACACAACTTAAAGTATTATGCATCAGGTATTTCTAAAAAATAATTAGATGTAAAGAAACACCAATACTACCGACATTCTATGTTTGTGGGGGGATCTATGATAACCTTACTTTGAAATTTTGCAACGTTATTTCAGCTAACAATATTTTTCACAGAATATTTAAAAACAACACGTCGAGCCATTTGAATTACTCGAAAAAATTCAAAGCTTCAAATGTGTAGTATTCGTTTCGAATGAATGAAATGCTAGAAAAAAGCAAGACATCACTGCAAGTACAATAAAATGATCTTGTCATCTCATTTTTTTTCAAAATGGCAGTAGTGAGAGAATTATTGTAATATAAAATATTAAAGCCATATATCTCTAAGCATTCTGAAATGCATACATTTTGCATTGTCGGAAAATATGCTGTTTCTTAAACAACTTTAGAATTCCCCATATGGAATAACTTGCGTCAATCCCACAAGGAATTCCAATCACATACAATGTCGCTTAAAATTATCCCTTGACGAGTTTTCTGGAAAAAAGATGTCACAACATCTTTATGTATATCTGTTCGAATTCAAGTATAAATGCTCATTTTCGAAGCAACAAGTAATAGAGTTAATAGTAAAGCGAACAGTAGTTGTAAAGGTTGATGGGGAGGTCCAGACTTGTTACATCCTTCTCCTTGACACTGGCAATAGTGCATGAACACAAGGTGGGTCCCTGCTCGAGTCTGGCAAGTGCCGGCTGCTTCTGGATTAAAGAATCCACATCCGCGAATGATGCGCATTTCACCTTGAACTGCAAAGAAGATGGGTTAAAATCATACAGAGAGTTTATATACTTTATATAGAGTGATTCGCTACCAGATCGATGAACTTGCGGAGTGTGTAGGGGGGCACACAGATGACTCGGAGTCACATAGAAATGCAAGGTAACAAAGGCCGTCGTTGCAAGCTCTGGCAGAGAAAAAGAGAGAAACAGCAACGCATCAATCTGCATAACGCCCATGTGTGGTCTTTGGAGAACCCTCATCGTACGCAACCACAAGCAGCTCAACAGTGTTTCTCGGTCAATGTCTGGACCGGCATTTTTGGAGACTACCTCATTAAACTATACCTCCTGCTTAGTCCTTTGAACGGAAGAGCATATCAGATCTTCTTTGCAACAAATCCTGACCGAACTTCTTGACGCAGCATATGTTCCTCCGTCGTAGCCTCGCTTCATGCGGTACCAACATAACGGGGCTCCTTCATATTACGGAAATCACGTCCGCAGAAAACACCTCAATGTAACCTTTGACTGCGGTGAATAGGTTGTGGTATCCCCCGGTTCATTGGCTTGCCAGACCACCAACCTATCATGCATGGACTTCATCTTCTGGGGTCATTTAAAGAGTTTGGTGTACGAGACGCCCTTTCCTTCATTTGTGTGAAGACATTATTGATTGAATATCTGTAGCTGCTGGTAGGATGCGTGATTTGCCAGGAATCTTCCAGTATGTAAAGAATTCCATGCAGCGCCGCTGTAAAAACTGCCAGACGACTTCTGATCGTAATTTCGAACACCTGTTGTAGTACAATCTTTCAGCAAAATATTTCCTATCCAGTCTTTTTCTCTGATTCTTTGCATCACAGCTCGTAACTACGGAATTTGCGATTCTGAATTCCTGTATGATTTCAAGTCGTCTCTGTAACCTTAAATACCCTGCAAGTTTGTCGGTCTGGTAGTGAAACCTCCTGTATAAAATAGAAATGCATAAAATAGCTAACATGCACAATACATGCCCCTCAAAATAAGTCTTGTAATTGCAATTTGAAAACTTCTGTCTGCGAATCACTTTGAATTCATGGACAAAATGTTAAATCTTATGGAATATCTATTTTCCTTCTCACATCTAGCTGTTATGTTTATTTGACTTCAATATAAAAATTAACAAATTAATTATTTAAATAAGCAATAAGTAATCCAAAAAAATTGAAGGGAAAAATTTCATTCCAGAGAGCCCCCCTTCTTTTATTTATTGTTTATTTATTTAATTATTTTTTGTTTCTTCGAAAATTATTGCATTTGTATAAATACAATAGTATGGACTTGTGGAGGAAAGTAGAGATTCTGAAGAATAATGTTGATTTCATGGTCATCTGAGCTACGAAACCTATATATCCACACACACAATACCTATTTACCGTTTATCCTATATATCTTATCGCATATACTCTCCTATCTTACGTATTCCGTATCCTGTATATCCCTTCGGATGCACGTTATTGTATTTATGTAAACAAGATTGTATAGATTTAAGTAGGAAAGCCAAAATTCTGTAAAATAATGATTTCATGGTGATCTGAGCCGCGAAATGGCTCTCGATCCTTTATCCTTATATATCACTATATATATATATTCCTTTCGATGATGTTATTGTATTCAAATTATGTAGATGTAAAAAAAAAAAGAAATTCTGTAAAATAACAATGATTTCATGGAAATCTGTGTGAACCGTGAAATGCCTCTCGATCCTGTATCGTATATATCCTCCTATCCTATGTATCTTTATATATATTTTTTGGATGCTGGTTGTTGCTTTAAAAAATAAAATTGCTTAGATCTGAGAAGGAGAGCAGAAAATCCGTAGAATTAGAGGATTTCATAGGGGTATGAGTAGGGAAGCGTCCTTTGATCACACTTATATTTTGAAGAAACATTGCATTGATAGAATTTTAAGCTTAACGGGAGAAATGAAATATAGCCCAAAGACTTCCTTTTTTATGGGCAAATATCATACGCGCGGGAAAAACTGGCATGGGTTACATAAAACCGTATAACGCTCGGGAATTTCAGATGGTTAATATAAATGGAATACTTATATGATTATGTTTTCGCCTAAGACTCGATCATTTTTTAGACAAAAATTATACAATAATAACTAGCTAATAGTTTAATTATAACTGCTCGCAAAGAATATCACAAATTATTACAAGATTCAATTTTAGTTTCAATCCATGTATTCATTTATTCTATTAAAAATTTTTCTCCATGCTTCATATCCTGAAATATATTAGCATACGGGCTAGAGACTTTGTGCATTAACGGAGAAAATAGGTGCGTATTAATTTAATTTTTTCTTAGTTTTAAGAATTTAATGCAATAAAATGAGAAATATGGCTGTAATAAAAAAAATTTAATAATATTAGATTTTTCCCGTTTGAAAATGTGTATCCGTTTTTGAAAATCATTTTACTTAATTTTCTTTCGTTCTTGGAAAATATATAGTCTCTCGTACTTTAGGTATGAAAATTCAACAAAATTTTTTCTTTCTTCGTTTTTTCAATTATCTATTTTATATACTAATTTATTTATGAATAAATCAGTGTAATTCATATAAAGAGATGGTGAAAGATTTTTCTACCCAAATTTATTCCTGGTCGAAGAGAAGTCTAGAATCTATTTTCTAAGGTAAAACTTAATTTAAATATTATGAGTAGTAGGATTTAGGTATCAATTTAAAACAGTCTGTTAAATTTCGAGTCCTTCTAATTTCCTAAGAAAAGTAATAGTGGGAAAGTGATTTTATTACTACTATTTTTGAAACACAAATTCATCTTTTAAATTTCGATTACACACTCCATTCCAAATTTAAGAGATTTTCGAACTGTAGAAAATTAAGAGCGTGCGCGTCTTTGAGATTGTACGACGTATAATTTTAATGACAATTCTTTGATTGATATATTTAGCACAATAAAATTGTTCTAATAAAAAAAATTTACTCTTCTTCCCTTGATTTGTTAGCTCGATACCCATTGGTGTTTAAATAGCATTTTATCTCAAACATCACCATCACGGTAGTTTTACAATTACATTAAAATTATTTAATTTAAAATCCTTTCTACTGCATTAACATAGTAACACAACCAGCAATATTAAAAATGGACGTGAAACTGAACACTAACTGAAGTTATATAACCCTTTAAGTAACGAATGCTTGATTTTCTTGATGATTTTGCCACTTTCATTATGTTTCTATGACAACAAAGATATATATTTTTTTCCTGTCTCGCTTAAAAATTTTTTTTCACTCTTTCTTAAAATATTGTTTTTCAAAATTGCTAAATTACAGAGTTTTATTGCACGCGTTTTTAAGCGGCTTTTAAAATAATATATTTGTCCTTTTTTTAAAAAAAATTTTTTCCAATCGTTTAAGCTAATTCTGTTGCCCTGGTTACAACTGTCATGACAATACGAAGAAGGTGTGGTTGTCGAAAACGTCTTGGTGTATAGAACAGAACTAGTTGATAAAAATATATGTATAAAAAAATAAATTGAATAAATTAATTTTTTAACATTAATTTAAAAGAATTAGGCTGTTTTTCAGTGAACATTTGAAAATACATCATTAATTATAGCGTAGAACAGAGAATAAATACCTTTGCATATACTTTATTGTCAGACGATTTTTTCCCACTAATTTAGCTCGACTCGACAATTTAAGCATTATTTTAAAAACCTCATAATTTACTATACAATTTCGAAACATTTCGATGAAATGTATGTGTAAAGTAACTCAGCAAGACAGTATTGATTTTTACGTATTAAATGTTAAATTATAATTAAACTCTGAAATAATTTTCGTAATTATTAATTCGGAAAATATTCTAGGAACTAATTTTTTTGTGATAAAATTAAAAAGCACCAAAATACTAACGCAGGAAAAAAAACAGAGAATATAACAACACACAATTTATTTAGCAAGAACAAAATGAGTTTCAATAAGTTATTCATTTTTTAATATGTTAAAATCTCATAAATTTATTGCAGAGTAAGATTTTTTAATGAATTATATTAAAAGGTGTGTTTTTTTTTAAATAAAAATGGTTTAAAAATTTTTACCTCTCTGTGTGATTTTCCTGCATATAGTAGAAGTAACTGTCATGTTATGTACAAGAAATCTTTGACTACAGTCTGCTAAAGAAATGGTATGATTTTTGAAAGGTTCTCCACAATTCGGATCATACTTGGAATTACACTCCCAACAATGAAGCCCCTCACCTGGAACAAAATGAGAAAAATATTACTTTGCTGAAAAGATTATTTTAAAATTAAAATACGGCACTGCAATATGTTTCATCTCTCTTTGTAATGTTACTTAACAAAAGTTATATAAATAGGATATAGACTTAAAAAGGTGGATTTATATAGTATTTTTTTATTTAAGTTTAACTTTTTTTTTTCACCACGTTTCTTAAAAATTTTTATCGAACAACTTTTTTTCTTTACTGAAAGAGTAACATATCGTTAATACTTTCTTCTAGGCAAATTTAGTTTAATCTTTACTTTTATAATAAGATTTCGAGCTCTGTAAACTACTATCACGTGAATTTTTTATTTAATTTAATTAGTTTTTGAACATGTGATCTCGAAATCATTTAATTGGAAGTTCGATTGTAAAAGAACTTCATAGTTAGATGTAGTTACAAAAATATTCTTACGTCAGAGAAGTGCATATTTTCCTGATTTATTCTTAGAAAATCCTTAAGTGAATTTCAGTAACTGTAGTTGAAGACTTGCAAAAATCTGATAAAACGACAGCTGTCTTTACTTAAGATGAAATATAACCAAAGATATTTCGAAGAGAAATATTTTCAAAATAATGTTAATAAATTTCCAAAAATAGCATAAAACATATTTTTTAACGTTTTGTTTTATTGCAATCTACCCGCATTTTTTAGAAGTATTAAATTTGAATACGTTCTGCAGCCTTCAATTCACAATTAAAGTATGTGTTTATGTTAAATAAAAAAAACAAATTTTAATAAATTATAAAAAACAATATTTATATGTAAAATTTGTTGCTAACAAAGCCTTTTTTGTCTGCATTAAATACCAAAAAAAGAAACAAAAAAAGGAGTGGATTTTTTATACTTCATATTAAGCTCAAGAGATGGCAGCACGAATGGATCGTTAGTAAATGAAAAGTAATGAAATAAATCAGTTAAAGATTTTTATTCTTAAAATATTTGTTGCTCTGTGTACCAGTAAATTTCAACAAGGACAAAAAGTTTTCTAAACTGAAGGAAACTTTTATCCATTGTTTTGATTGTATCATCTGCAGTGCAATGTAAACTATATGGGATTTGGATTTGTCGTTTCTTCGATTGTTTACAATTGTGAGATTTCTGCACTGGCGTAGCTAGCTCTGAGGGCCCTGTATCAAAATTCCTTCGAGGTCCTATTTTTAGATATAGGAGCCCCGTTAGTGGACTGTAGTTACACATGTTGGGCCCCGCAATGGCGTAACGGAAAATATTAGGAAACCCCTGCAAAGCCAAGTTTTGGGCCCTAAGCCAGATCTTAAAAAAGAGTACGTGCTTGGCGTCAGTCAGGATTTGGGCCACCTAGAACCGTGCTCTTCCCCCGCGCCGTGGTGCGGGGGTGTACTTTACGCTACTGGGACCTCGTATCATTGATACGGCGGTAGCTACTCCCCTGGATTTCTGCATAGAGAAATCTTCTTTGAGACCATTCTGTTTACACCGAAGTGTTCGCCAAAAATAGTTCTTTCTGCTATTTAAAGTCTTCTTGACTTTTCTAACTCTCGTCTCAGTATCATAGGCAAAACATCATAGATATCTGATTGTAGTTCACAGCGTAAAAGCAATCTGTACACATATCGTACTAATTCATAAAAAAAGGATTCATCGTATTATTTAAAGTTTAAGATAACTATTTAAAAAGTTTTGCAGTGTCTCCTTTCTGAGCTTTTTTTAAAATTAAAGTAAAATTCCTTTATTTTCAAGAGAAATACTGCTTTTTTGGCCTACTTCTACTAATAATTATGCCTGTTGGTATTTTTCGATCCGCCAGCGCAGACGATAAAGTCGCCAAAAATGATATAACCGATGCCAAAAGGGATATTCCCGCTCGTAACCTTTTACCACTACATTTTCAAAACAAGTCGTAATTTATTCTTATCAGTAATGTCTTTTTCATAATACATGAAAAAAGGATGAAAACCCCCAATGAGAACTAATATTTATTAATGTTTTTTATGCGTTTATATGACCATCCAGCTTCAACGGAACACATTCTGAGAAGTATCGGACTTTCTAAGGGGAACTCAATATCCTATCCTCTATTGTTATAGACTTATTGGAGATGAACAACCTTTTGGAGCTAATCAGAGAATTTGTCAGATCGTTCGAAGATAAGAAACAACTACAACATGCGTATATTCTGTGTTGTCGCCAATAACGCTAACTTGGCGAGATTTACGGAAAAGTACCTGTTTCTCTGTCTTAAAAAAATTTTATCTTCTTTTCGTTCCTCTGAGGTTTAGATACTAGAAATACCGTCACAAGGAAATTCGAAACTACATTTAAATATATTTCGGACATTTTTTTATTTCACAAAAAAATGCTGTGCCGAGGGTTTGTGTTTTACAAAATATTTTGAAACCAGAGCTATTCCTACAATGCTTCGTCTCAATGGTTTGGGTAAGTTTAGAAATAAATAGACATAAATTAGGAAAACGTTAAAACACACACACACACGAGATATTTATAATAAAATAGAATTCATAATCTTCCATGTTCGAAATACTTTTGATTAAAATTTCCAAGATTTAGTACAATAACAAAATTAT
Source organism: Trichonephila clavipes (assembly GCA_019973935.1). Classification (NCBI taxonomy): domain Eukaryota; kingdom Metazoa; phylum Arthropoda; class Arachnida; order Araneae; family Nephilidae; genus Trichonephila; species Trichonephila clavipes. The sequence continues at coordinate 293,205 of BMAU01017942.1, read as the reverse complement.
TTAGATATTGTAAAAATACAATACTCGTAAAAATAAGTTATTCTTAATTAAACAAAAGTCATTTTAATTATTATTTGGAGAGTCCTTTCCCTCGACATTAAATACTCAAACAAACCAATAAGCGGGCAGTGACCTCTGGTGGACAATTCCAGAAACAAATCAGTCGAGAGATTGCTGTCGAGACAGGAATATCGAGTAGAGCCCATGTCCCCATTTATTGTTATAATGCTAAATGTGGTAGTTTGCATAAAGGTATTTATTATAGCTCTAAAAATGCTAATGTTCTTCAATGTTTGTCATTGCAATATTTAAATATGATATTAACAAGGACATCTTAAGGCTCTTTGAGGCCTTAAGATTTTTTGAGGCCCTACCTGAGATCTTTAAAAGTAAATAGTATATAGCTTGTATTGTCACACACACATAAATACTCGTTTAAATGGTAATTTTATACAAATAAATGTGTACGACTCACAATCTCAAAAACCTAGACACAAATCGGCTCGACCGATGGCCGCATTTCGACTAAAGGAGTTGAATGATTGTTTATGGTATTAGGCCTAGGCATAGACATTACAACGGTCATCACATAATAATGCAGTATTACCATTTTTGCCAGTTGATATGCAGTTTGAAATTCCCTGTTTTTCGGAGAATATGTAGGGGAATAATATTTGACCATTAAAATTATCCGGATCATGATCTTTTTAAGACAAAGTAGAGGACGAAACAAGGCCCCACTCAGGGCCTAGCCCAGTTGGCCCATGCCTTAAGATGTCCCTGCCTATTAAACCCTTTGACCAAAGATAATTGGTGTCCGACTGCTTGCCACAATTCTAAATTATTATTTTTATGTCAGAGAGTTTTATAAACTCATCTCAAATATTTCAATGCAACGATAAGCAGGGTTTTATTTACAATTTTTAGATAAAATTTGTTTTTCTTCTTCCGTAAAAATTTCAGCTTACACTCAAAGATTCAAATTAATTAATTAAAAAATACATTGAAGAGTGGTCGAAAGTTATTATGTTACATGGAACGTAATAAAAACAAGGACGGAGGGGGATGCCAAAAGGCGTATTCAAGTAGGAAAAAAAACCTGTCACACCTCTAACGTATTTGAAGAGATGTTACGCGGAAGAGATGTTCTGAATTTTCAGCAAACACATTTTGTTTTCTGAACTACTTACATGTTCTTATATAACAATAATGGGAGCACCTTTTCTTTACTCTACACCTTTTTAAGTGGCACTCTAAGCGAAGAAGACTTAAAATTTTTATTTTCTGATTTGTGTTAAAAGAAATAAACACCCACGCTTTACCGAAGAGTAAATATTAAAGATTAATAATTACTTTACTGTATACATCAAAATTAATTGAATCTAAAACATACAGGGAGGATAATATGAGAGTAAAATCAATGCATACTTTATTTCTTGCTAAAAACTTTTTCATACAACATCGTTTTAAATAGTAAATAGAAGGTATTAAAAAATAAATTTACCACGTAATGTTTTGGACGCATTTAGAAAACGGATATCAAATGTTAAGAATAATTGGATAATGCTTTCAGTCATATACGGTACAGCATTATCGATATTTAAAGATTAGTATATTAGCATCTTTATATTGTCAGAAAAATTTTTGGCCTCTTAATAACTTTCTGAATTTTTATCTTATCTAAATAAAATTGATATCTATATATATATTAATACTCGTCAGGGGTGCACACAGGAATTTTTAGGGGGGGGAGGAGAATAGGGGCGAGTGTCGAGAAAGTCCAGTATTCTCTCCCCAGTTCATCTCCAAATATATTCTTTTGATTTTATCGATTGTCGGAAAGAAAAAACAGTTAAAAATATATTGAATACATAATTAGCATTATAGTTAATAAAATAAATTATTAATAACAAATGCCTAATTAAATTAGTAGTAGCATACAAGGGAGAGATGCCGGATCCCCTAGACCTCCCCTTTTAAGTGAGCCACTGATACTCGTAATTCTTAAAATATTTGAACGTTAATTCAACAGGTTCTCTCAATAATATTTGACTTTTTTGAAATATTTAAAAATTTGTGCTGTGTGAAAAGAATTATATAAATTTTACCGCATAATAGAAGATAAATTTAGATAATTTTTTTACATTTTGTACTTTTTTTAAACCATAATCCTTTGTAAATAATGCGTAAAAGATTCAAATTATTTAATTTAAATTTAAAAGAATTCTAGCTGTTTGAAAATTGTTTATATTTTCACCCCTCCAGCCAAAACTAACACCCCTGAGATACCTTACTTGTAAAACTGTCAACATGAATGAAGAAAAATTGCACTTAAAACGTTGTAGTTGTTAGAGTTCAAAAAAGGGAATAATGTGAAGGAGGCAAAAAGAAACTTGTGTGACACGTTTAGAGAGGAAGCATTAACAGCTCGAACATGCCAAAGATGCATTGTAAAATTTCTCATGGGTGATTTTCCTTTGAAAAATGAACCCAGATTAGGAAGGCCATCAGATGTCAGAGACGAAGTATGATCAGGACAAATCCCACGTTTACTTCCGCAGAAGTAGGCTTCAAACTTGGAATTCATCAGTGAGTGAGTGATTTTGAGGTTTAATGGCACAAGGGCCATTTTTTGCCAAACTTCGTCAAACACTCGTTAAAAAAAGAGACATTTGTTTTTAAAATACATTTAAAACATTGAAAAATGAATGACAAGAAGTAGGGTCGAAAATAGAGAAGGATCACTAGGGTACCACGGGGTCGTGACACCCGTGTTTACCAAAGACATGGAATTCATCAGACTATACTTTGAATTACATTAAAAGGCTTAGTTTTTTTGTCTTCTCTTAGTCCAAACTCTCTGTTTGGATGCCACACGAATTAATTGAAAGAAATTTACTGGACAGAATTTCGATATGCTCTTCAAATTTTGTTCGTCACAAAAGGGAGCCGTTTTTAGACCACTATATGACATAGATTAAAAGAGGAGAGTGTATAAACATGTGGTAAGAAAAAAAAGTATATTTATACAATAGAGAGACACCACCATCCATATTCAAAGCTGGCGTGTATCAGAAGAAGGTTATGTTGTGTTGTTATATATATATATATATAGTGAGACAGCAAGGGTGTAGTGCACTATGAGTTGCTGAAAGAAAATGAAACGGTCGTTATTCTTAGTAACTTGATATTTTGAAAAAAGAAATTCAACATAAAATATCCATCTTTGGCAAATAGAAAGGATGTGAATCTTCATCACGACAACACTAGGCAGCACGTGGCAAGAAACATTGCATAAAAAATTGCAGAGTTGGGTTGGGAAACTTTATCTCAGCCAGTATATACTCTTCATATTGCACTCATCTGTTCAGGTCACTGCAAAACATTCTTAATGGAAATGAATGTATAAATTATGCGGGTGTACAAATGGCCTAGGAAGAATACTTTGTTTCCAAAACAGAGGACTTCTTTTCCGGCGGGTTAGAAAAGCTTGCAAAACGCTGGCAGACAGTTATAACTAAAAAGGGACAAGAGATATTTTGGATTAAATTTTAAATAAAAAGTGAAAAAACGTTTTGTTTTTTTCTTTAGAAAAAAAACGACCGAACTTTCTCTTACACCCGATAAAAAGTGGAATACATGTGTTACTGTGTTCATAAGAGTGTAATTATGAAAATTATGGAGATCTTCAACGCACACACAGTTCAAAGTTCATATAAATTCTTAAGAATTTTGCTGTCATAATTTTTTTTGCTTTGTTTTGGCTCTTGAATTAGAAATCCTCATTTTTTATTGTATGCTCAAACAATCAGATAGAGCATCGTGACGAAACTTTATTAAGAGCATAATTAGAATTTAATTACTCACTCAGAATCTACAATCTTATTTAATTTCTTCATAATGTAAATAAGGTAACAAATTCTCTCCGAAATATAATTATTTAAATTCACTGGTACTCATCTGTCTTCCAGAATGAGAACAACAAGAATGTTTCATTACATTAATGATATATGTGTAATAAATCAATTCCTCTTCCTTAATAATTAATTCATATTTTGCTTCTAGGTATCAGGTACTTAATTAAAACGTTATGAAATACGTAGCATCTATGTATTTCCAAAAGATACAACATTTTCCTGGCCGTATTCTTTTCTTTTAGTTTTAATCATTAAAAATAAATTTAGCGCTGTTTACATTATAAAAAAATTATATATGAGAAATTATATTGTAACACAAGTATATGTTAGGAACTATATTGTTATGGACAAAATCTGATTATTACTCAGAACTGTACACGACATTTCTTGCGTTGATTCATATAATCTGTACCACTTTTCGTTCTGATTCATTTTTATCCTTTAAATAATGGTAATGCTTGTGGTTTATGTGTTTACGAATTCAATTTATCGCTATGTTTTTATACATTACATTTATTATAAAAGAACAACAATGTCCTGCTTCTAGTCGACAATATATTTTTAAAAATTTCTAATGGGGCTTGGATTAGTATTTTATCGCTGTATAACTTAAGCATTCACCGGGAGCAGGCAGTGCGGCACTGTATAGGAGTACAAAAATCATCGCGAGAAATTTTGACTCCCAGTTCCTGAACTCTGACAATGTGAAACCTTTCTTGGAATTTAATTTTGCCGAGAGCACCAAAGCCAAACAGGCACTCTAGGGAACTTTTAACTATTGCATAATCATACGGCATGGACGCTATTGATTTTTTGTATCCTGAAACTCCACGGATTTGGGCAGGTGTCAAACCCGCAAACTTGTGCGTACCAGGCTAGCGCCAAACCAATCACACCATCCAGAAGGAGAGAGTCGAGAATAAATGCCCTATTATTTTAAAATTAATTTGAATTACTCCTATATTTAAGAAAATATATGCACCTACTCTATCTTTAGACAATTTATTTCATGCTTAGTTACATATCTACATAATTGATTACTGAATTCGAATCATTGTTCGATATATTCTAAAAATATATAGATTTTCATCAACAGTTTAATTTACATTTCTATTCATGAGCATTTTTTAGTATCAAAAAAGATATTTCTTCCAAATTCTTTGACAACACATATATAAACGATTACGGCAAACTCGATAAAAATCTCCCTCTTAAATTTAAGATGTTTATCAATCACAAAAATAGGCGAATTTTCCAGTACTTATCCGATTTATAAAACAATCGATATGCCTTTCATATTGCTACGAATAATGTGCAATTAATGCTTAAAATAGTGTACATAATTTGTATACTATATGTTTAGTACATTATGTATTATTTAGTACAACATGCATTATTTAGTACAACATGTATTATTTAGTACATTAATATTATTTCCTGTTGTATTTATGTTATGATAAAAATTGTAATATTTGCAAGCAACGCTGCCCCTTACATTACAATGACGTTTCAATCGAAAAGGCGAAATACTGGCAATATAGCTAAGTTGACATCATTTTTGGCGACCAAATTTGGCGAGTTGACCACGTTGGCGGATTGGTGACCCTTTTGGGCAACTTGGCTAAACTATCATATGGATGCTTTTTAAAATTACTGGAAAAATCTGTTGACATCATGAACTATGATGTAAGCGAAACTTTCGAGAAAGAGCTAGAATCCATCCGAGCAGATTATTAATTGGAGTCGCTTCCTGAAAATGAGTCAATATTTACTTCAGCTGTTGAAGATTTCAGTTGCTTCGACAGAGAGATTTCCTACAAGTAATCTTTATCATTTTTTAGACACCGATGGTTTGAGCGCTGCTGAGGGTGTGAAGACCTTTTGGGATTTACACTGTTGGCCACCGTAAATGCAACACCAAGAAAGACAAGAGACAGCACAACAAAATTTATTTTGTAGATAACATGTTGACCAAGTATCAAATGATTAAAGTGTGGTTCCTGCCAGAATCAGTAGCCAGAGCAGCCGCCATTATTGGATATCCCCGCTGCCACACGCCTCGACATTGATTCAAAGAGTCTTTGGATGTGTTCTTGGAGTACAGCAGACCAAGCAGCTTCCACACGTTGCCAAAGTTGATCTGATGTGGCACCTTGGGGTGTAATCTGGGTCAATCGTTGAGCAACAATGGATTGCATGCTTTCTATCGGCGAAAGATCCGGAGAGCGAGCCGGTCAGGGAAGCAATGCAATCTGGTGATTGACGAAGAACCTTTGGACAAAGCGTGCCATGTATGGTCGCGCATTATCCTTTTGAAATATGGCTGTCACCATGTGATGACCCCCCAGGGTCACACCTTGAACACCAAGATTAATTTGAGGCAAAGAACCACCAAGAGCCATTTTGAATAATAATATTATTTATTTTGTTATAAATTCCTCAAAAATCTCTGATAACATATAACACAATAATGCTATGTCGTTTAAAGGGATTTGCCTTTATATTAAATTAAATTACTAAGAATACAATTAATTAATGATCTAGCTCAAACTCAAGTAAGGTTTACCGAAATAGGAGATCCGAGAAACACACGTATTCGAATTCTTAACTGTCATTAACTTTAACTAAGTAGCTCAAACTGACGCTTACTTTAAGCGTACGTGAATTATATTTACCGCTGGCTTATATCAGCTTTCTGGTACGTCTAGCAGCACGACGTCTTCACGAATCTAATCTCTTTGAATCTTCTAGCTATGCGTTTAACGTTACTGGCTCAATAGCCTACCATCATCTCTTTTGCTATCTCGCAACCCTCGACTTAAATACCTTATCTAATTTAAATATCCCATACTTCTTTTTGGAGTTGATTGGAAATAAACGCGAATATATATTCCCCAGAAAGACGCCTAAGAAGATTAGTGGAAAGGTTCCGTACAGATTCGTCACAGCCAAGCCTTGAAGGTAAGGAAGGACAACTGGCTCCAACACCTCAGAGATGTAGCGCTGGCTGTTTAAAGTACCGGCAATGCGTACTAGAGGAGTGCGAGAGTGATATCGAATACCACCCAATACCATAATACCCGGTGCAGGACCAGTGTGGCGGTGCGTAGCGTAGTTGTTCATCATCATCTCTCCATGGTGTCTCCAGACTCGAATCCGACCATCGTGGTATTGCAGACAGATGCGTGACTCGTCAGTAAAGACAACTTCATTCCATTCTGCCACCCACATCCTTCTTTCATCGCCCCATTGGCGACGGAGACGTCTGTGGTTCTGCGTCAAGGGTAGACCAAGCAATGGATATCTTGCGGATCGACCACTCTGCTGTAAACGGCGTTGAATGTTACGCGCAGACACTGAATGATGCGTTACAGACTTAATGTGCTGTGCTGCGGATCGTAGCACAACACATTTACGGTGGCCAGCAGTGTATTTTGCGAATTTTACTGCTATATTCTGTACTTAACGCAGTGCTTCTTAAGCTTTCAATATTCGCGACCTAATATTCAATCATAATTTTCATCGCACACTTCCATACAATAACTATGTATTAAATTAAATAATATTATACTTTGATGCTAAAACTACAATATGACTTTAACCTGTTATATGCCGCCGATGTTTATAAATGTCTCGCTCAGTCAAAGCATCAATTTTCTGGACGTATATGTACGTCTTTCCGAAGTATGATCTTTTGTGTGCACTGCTATCCATAAAATTATCCCGAAAGCTTTGGAATGCAATAAAAGGACCTTGACAGTGTTTGCGAAGGTTTAACTTATTTCAGAGGATTTGCTTATTTATTCCTCTTCTCCTCAACCTCTCCCCCAAAAAAGATCCAAATACGCACTTTTATTTGGAGATCGTTGGCATTGGAGAGTGAATCGCGTAACCTTTAATCAGCAGTGAAGGAATTAATTATAAACCATATAAATCATCTAGATAAGTGTTAATACAAGCCCTTGGGGTTACTGATAACTATCAAACTTCTTAACTTATTGTTTAATTTATAATTAAACACATTGTGCAGTACTGATACTTTTATAAGTGTATTATATCAGTGTAAATGTGTATTTTATATTTTATTATATCAGAAAGTTTTTTTGTTTGTTTACTTGTAGTAAATTAATAATTTTTTTAAATAATCCTTTCTTTTCGACTTTTCAATATGCTTGCACCGCCCCTCAAGGGGGGCGCGCCCCACAGTTTGAGAAACACTGACTTGACGGATTGTTTATTTCCAACAAATTTCATCACTTTTAAGGAACTGTTTTTGCTCTTGGAAACTGATAACATGAAGTCCGCGAAATCCGAGAGAGAGATCTACGTAACAATATTGTTATTGTCATATTAATATTAGTTTCGAAACTTCTTGTGGCCACAGTAGATTAGTAGTCATGGTCATGAACTAGTAGCCGTCGTGGCATGGATTCGAGTCTTAGTGCCACTGAAGACCGGCCGTATTGAAATGGTTAATGTTCGTTAAATCTGTCGCGACTCAAAGTCCTCCCATTGACGTTCGGAGAGGGTTGAGTGCCAGCTTAGATATCATCCTCGTTACTTGATCGTGGCTCAAAATTATGAGATCTGTCACCTAAAGCGAAACTGCTTCTTCGTAGTGCACCTTATAACTGTCGCGTGAGACACAGAGTCACCCCAGGCTCACGAAATCTTTAATTCTGGGAGAACTGTTTATTTTTTAGCGATGACCTTGTCTGTGACTCCTATATGACAGTCTTCGTGGGAATTAAAATGTATTGGCTGTTTAGGTCCCTCTTTTTTTGGGGGAGTGGCAAACACTTTTTTACAATCTTAAGGTACGTGGGTGACTGAGTTCCCCGCGTGACCACTTCTGTTCCGAAATATTTTTTATAAACAGGCTACATTTTTCCCCTGCGAACGACTTAAGGCCGGATCACACGTACACGTTTCAAGCAATTTTTCGTCCAATTCGTGCAATTTTTACTCAGTAGCTATAGCAACGGCTTTCGAACAACTTTTTGGTAGTGAGCTCAAAAAATTGTTCCAAATAAAAGTTGCTTGATATTCGAGTCAATGGTCTTCTTCGGCGCCCCGCGTCATAAACAAGATGACGGCTTCGGTTTCGCCTAACAAATCAGATATGCTGTATAACATTTTAATGGTGTGTAATATTTTAACGGCTTATAATATTTTATGCAGGATGGTGCTCAATTTCTGTTTACGCCCATCAACAAAAGCGCAGGCGAAATAAAAGAAATATAATTTTGGATGTTCGTTTTCCGAAGCAGAAAAATCGGTGAGGAATTTTTCAATGTGGAGATAGAGCGCGGCTGACGTCAGAGCATCTCGCTTTGTTTACGGCAACCCTTCCCCTAGGCCAAAAATTGGACGAAAAAGTTGCATGGAAAATGTACGTGTGATGCGGCCTTTAGTGGTTTTGGTTGCTGTTTTGTACTACTCATTATGGTTGTTGCTGTTGTTGTCGTGTGTTTTTATTCTGGGATACATATGAAATACGATCGAAATAACAGAAGCATACAATACAAACAGAAGAGTATAGACATTTATTACACATGATGATCCCAGCATATAACAGAAGGGGTGCGCTGTATTCCATTCGAAACGGGAATCCATTATAGGCGAAAGTCCGACTTCTTTTCCCGAAGAAGATACAACCATGCCTTACTCGGGATCCGAACGCGAATCCACTAGGTTACAAGCCGAGGATCATGTCCACAATATTGGCTGGGTGGCACTCATTGTGGTTTATAAATGTCTCTGAAAAAAACCCCTGCTCATATGCGATCGCTATTGGATGAAGCTAAAACTGATCAAGCAAGGGGGGAGAACCTGACGAAATAATGGATATTTATCACGATAGCGAAAGTAAATTTGAGAAAAGCGATGAAGATGAAACATTTGAGTTGTAAGGAAAATTTTTAAATGCCACCTAAAAAAACTCCAGCAAGAAAGATATGAAGCTACAAGTGAACCACAAGATACACTCAAGCAAAATCACACAAGCAAGAAAGTGTTTAACCCTTTCAGGATAATCATCTCATCAGGGAACACAGTATCATATGTGAGATTGCTTTTTTCCCGTTCTGAGGCCCGTGATCACACCGGTGTAATATGAATTTGGAACGTAGGGAATTTAGAATAAGTATTAACTATAAATTTCGCCGCATTTTATTACAGTAATTATTTTATTTGAAGTTAGATTTAACAGGAAAAATCACCTGGCCTTGTACGGCTTAACAGGCTTTTTGTCGCTCATCAAAGGACAATAAAACTACAATAACTTCAACAAAATAGGCAGTTTTGCTGGCAAATATCATTCCTGTAATGTTAACGAAAAATGTCTGTGATCTACGTCCTTTATTAAAGTCACGCACATTTGAATCATTTTAGTTCAGTTTGATTGGATTTTCTCTCAAATTATCAAAGAAAAGTTTAAAAGTCCTTTAAAGAAGTTAAGTATACTTTCTCTTAGTTAAATTATTCACTGGAATTACGATTTTTATCGTGTACAATAAAAATAATTATAAGAAAAGGATTGGGGTGACTCCGACACCCCGCGCGACCATTCACGTTAGTATCGAGTGCGTGACTTTTTCCGAGTTAACGGTATAAATACATAATTTTAAATTACTTAAGTCCTGATATGTGAAGTATTTTGCCACAGCTCCATCCATCATTCATATAATTAATATTAGAATTCTAACCATTATTCATTTAATTGAGCAACCCAGAACTTAATCACGTTGAAATATTACAGATACCCAAAACTTTTAAGGCGATAGATCCATATTATAATATTTTATACTTTTCCTATCCATCTAGAAAAGAAAAAGAAAGTTTAAACCATACTCTAAAAAAAATTCTTTTTCGAAGCAAAATTTTTCATTCACGTTAGATGTAATATTGCACAAGATTTCTCATTTTATCTGGAGTGTAAGGAACAAACCGGGCAGAAAATTGTTATTCCGCTCTATTCTTTCCACGATTGTGATCAAATCATTCCACTGCTTTTTCCTTTATCTATTGGATGAGCTCCAAAACTGCTGGCTTTCAGAATTTCAAATTACGTATTGGTTTGAACCAAATATTTTCCTTCGCGAAGCATTGAAAAGTTAACTGTACAGAAATGACAAATGAAATGTACACGGAAAAATAGTACTTTAATGAATCAACTATTTTAGTCACAAATAATTTGTGTATCTCTGTTCTTAAAATAAATTATGATATTCACTTTGGGAAATTTTAAAACACGAATTGATTTAAGGCTATCTTCGGCTAATGTTAAAGAATAGGGGCCGAATTCGGAATATTTTTTCAGATATAAAAGTACTCAAACATTAACATTATATATTCTGGCTACACTATCCTGTAGAGAACCGCTTATTTAATCATACTACTCATTTTTATCCGAGTTGACACATTTTTTCTTTTGTAAAATGTGTTTTGAATTTTTTTTCCTATACCGTAATTTTAAATGAGCTATCCCTTCACATGTTAAAAGGAAAAACTAATTATTTTAAAAATATTTTGAAATTTTAAAAACACTATATTATAAGCAAATGCAGGAGTTACAATGTCACACATTTTTATAAAAATTTAGGCATTTTTTCTATCCGAAAATGTGCTCCGCATCAAGGTAGCACTCTCGTTCATATGGCGAAAACAGCCTTAAACACTAAAAAAATTGTTCATTTAGCATTTTTTTGCCCAAAATTTTTTTCGAAAATTTTAATTTTTTATTACAATATTTTTTCTAATAACGTTCTAGAATGAGGGAATATTAGTAATAAATCAAAAGCAAAAATTTCATTAATGATTTTTATAGCATTTCCTATGGGCTAAATTCATGATGGTCACGTGATAAATGTAATGTCCACTGAATTCAAAACTAACATTAGACTTGTATTTGTTGTTCTACTTGTAAAATTTAGGGGGCTTCAGTAACTTAGTGGTCAAGGTCCCAACTCCACCGTGTAGCGAAGCTGATAAACGTTAAATCTATTGAAGCTCAAACATCCTCTTGTTGGCGTGGTGTGGAAAATTAAATAACGGGTACCAGATCAGGAATCGGTCCCATCACTTCATTATGGTTCAGAATTAAGAGGTTCGTCGTGAAAAGCACTCATATAGCTAAATAGGGTGATGTTAATATTCACTTACTCACTGGAAATTTTCTTATATAATTTCGAATTTTATTATTTAGCTAAAATTCTTCAAAGAGTTTTTCAAATTAAGGCTGTCTTCGGTAAAAGTACGAGAGCTTGAACTAGACGTGAAGCATACTTTCAGACAGAAAAATATGCCTTAATTTCCATGGAAATTTGCAATATCTTAGCCCATACCTCTGTTAACAATATAGTGTTTTTAAAAATTTCAAAATATTCCATGAATATTTTCTTTTTCGTTTTAATGCGTGAAGGCGTAGCCCGTTTAACATTACGATATAGTAGAAAAACACGAAACACATTTTAAACCAGAAAAAATGAATCAACTCGGTTAAAAATGGGAAGTATGATAAAAATAGTTCTCTTTAAGAACAGTGAAGCCAGAGAACATCATAATAGTTTTTCATTCCTTTTATATCTGAAAAAATGTTCCGAATTCGGGTCCTATTCTTTAACATTAACCGAAAACAGCCTTAAAAAAATTCTTATTTATGTACTTTTAAATCAAGTGTAATTTGTTTATCTGTATGCACGTTATTATTGTTGACAAATATGTGCTTATTATTTTTTTTAATTGTCGTTACAGTATCGTATTGTAATCCAAAACAATCGTGTATAAAAATTTCAGTTCAACTGAATGCTTTAAAGCGTGAGAAAAAAAATCTTTTATAAAGTTTTGACCCAAGTCGCTAAAAATGAAACCAATTTAAAAGTATCGATAATTCTTTAAATAATTAGTTTCAGTCAATTAATTTTAGTTAATCATAATTAAATTATCGTATTGTCACACCTAAAACAATCGTGTACAGAAAATTTCAGCTCAAATGAGCGCTTTAAAATGTGAGAAAAAAACTTCTTAAGTTTTGACACAAGTCGCCAAAAATGATGTCAATCTGGTATCTGTAATTTTTTAAATAATTAGTTTTAATCAATTAGCCTCTACTAATTATAATTAAATTATCGATTTGTCATTCAAAATTTCAGCTCAATTGAGTGCTTTAAAATGTATTTTATTAACGATTGAAAATTTGAACACGATTTATATAGGGAGATGGTGAACTAATAGTAGGAATTGAAAAACCTTTAGTAAGAATAATACCATCTACCATTCACAAATTCATAGAACAAATACTTTCAAAAACTCGTCTGAGTATACTGCATAATATATAGCCGCAAAAATGTTAACATAAGTATTTCAAATATAGTTTTCCATCAAGGATTCTGGGAAAAGTGACATGACAAGACAAGCAAGAGATTCTAGAGTACGAATATGATTGATTGCTCGTCCTAATGAATCTGGTCTCTTTTACAATAAGACAGATCATTAGGAATTCTGACAGCAGTCCATGTGCAAATTTCTCTATGTGTTCGTCATTTAATGAAGATAGATTGGGCCTACTTTCGCTCAATTTAATGCGGAGGAATCCATTAGAATGAAATATAGGATTCCTCCTTTTGAAGCAGGGAAACAGAATATAGATCACTTTCTAAAATTAGAAACAGGCAGCTTAGTAAAAATGTATCTTACGAAAGTATAAACTATCAAGTGATTTTGTTAATTTTTTTTGCTAAGCCTATTCGTTATGGACCAACATTTGTGTAATTATGTTACACAATAGAAAACATATGATCCATCATGTTCTATAACTGTACAGCATGCATGTAATTACATATGCAGTTAGGGAACTTAAATAATTAATCATTTTGAACGTTAATGAAAGGCCTGATCGAAAAGCAAACAATCTTTCTGGGATGGGTTACCATAACAGGAACGTTGAAGTAATGACGTTGCGTTAGTAGAATACTATAATCGATACAGAAGAATGTTCCAATTATTGTTTTATTGCAGAAGTGAAAATAATGAGTTTGTGATCGACACGTTTGCTCTAGACAAGAAATTCTATAAATATTTTCTTGTTGGAAATGGAAAATGTTTTCCGATTAAAAGTATATTCTCGCAATGCAAGCAATGTTTTTCATTTGGTTATACATTCGAATGTTAGTTAAATCAATCATGAAGGGAAGAAACAATTTCCTAGTGGATTTGAATATACGCCCATTGTAATACTCCTTTCAAACCATTTGTCAAGCTAAAAAAGTCTAGTTATTTCCACAGAAATGTAAAATTAAATCCAATCGGTTTTTGTTTGAAACAATGAAATAATTCAGTTATGAATTTATTCTTTTTGTCTCTTATTTTTCAAGCATTAAATTACTGAACGAGTATGTATTAACGTGTTGCCCCATAAGGCAACACGTCAGCTATTGGCGACGGGTCTCGTAATTTTGAACATTGTATGATCAAACCCTGAGATACCTCGATATCTGAGCTACCCCCTACACGTCAATGTGAAGCCTTTGGGCTTCGATAGAGGTGAAGGAAGATTAGAACTGGTATCTTAGCCACAAACAAAGTATCCGAAACAAAGTATCTTAGCCACCATGCCAAAACGATCGTCTTTGCGCATGGTGGCTATTACCAATTTATATAGATATCACACTTTATGCACCGCCATAGATTTATGCTAACAAAGATGCATCCTTTTATTGAAAACGTAAATTTTAGATGAATAATGATGTAATTATCAATAATTTTATATTGAATACATGAGAATAAGCATAATATACCGAACACTGATGATTAATCCATTTTATATCTGAGAAAAAACGCTAAAGATGGATTTGAAGGAAGGAAGGTTCGTTCTGGTTACCCTCCTTTCCGAACGAATGCGAGTACTTTACCGATCACGCCAAAACGATCGTCTTCACGTGATGTTGGTACTAGTTCATATAGATATCACACCGCAACATACTTCCCTGCCAGTGTTTCGGCGAATAGGCGAATGAACGATACCATATTCTGGCGAGCATGTAAGCAGTTGCGTCATTCATGCGTGATGGCTTGAGAATTGCGTCATTTGTGTGACAGTTTAATTGTGTCATTTGAATGACGCGGTTCAATTGCGTCATTTGTGTAAGACGACTTTGAGAAGTAACGGCTTATTTGCGTCAATGTTTGACGGCTTGGTTGCTTGTGCGGTAGATAGACGGCGCCAAGACGGCATCGCGAGAAGGGTGTGGTTCTTTTGCACGGCCAGGGTCACCAATGAAGGAAGGAAGGTTCGTTCTGGTTACCGTTCTTCCGTTCCGAACGAATGCGGGTACTTTACCGATCATGCCAAAACGATCATCTTCACGTGATGTTGGTACTAATTCATATAGATATCACACCGCCCCACTTTACTTTACTGACCAGATGCCCGGAAACGGGAATACGTTTACTCCTCCAAGTTATAAGGTTTGTTCTCTCTAATATTTCTAACTTTTTTAAATTCTTAGAGATTTTATTTTGTTCTATGTATTCTACTCTTTCCATCAAGCTCCAACTCATTTTCCGAAGGGGTTAATGCAAAGAGTTGAAATAATCTACATTGTCCAGTTTAATATATAATGGCACTCTCTTCAACACAATCTTGAAAAAAACTTGATGTTGTGAAAAGCAACTACCACTGTAGCTGCATACGAATTTAAATTAGAATAATCGACTTACATTTAAAGAAACACATATTTTCCCAACCTTTAGGTGCAACTGACTTATATAACTAGTTTTTTCTGTTCACTCCTTCTTTTATTTACTTCAGATTGTGATATCTGAAAGACAGTGAAATCTAATTTAATAAACTGCTTTCAAAAAACTTTGTTTGATATTTATATTGACTGAGCTATGTGAATAATACATACCCAAATACAGCTTGAATATTTTGCGACTTAATCAAATTTAAAATACAGAAACTTTTTAGTCCCCATTCATATAAAGGAAAATATGTTTCTTCTAAAAATTACGAATCATCTTAAATTCTTTATTTGATTTTACGGCTGAATTTTTATTTTATAAATATTCCCTATTTATAGAATTCAATTGTAAAAATCCGTGATGGTCTTCAAAAGGGAAGAATCGTTTGATAATCACTCGTAATATTCCTTGCATTTTTCTTAAATTTTCTTTTTTACGTATTCCGTATCCTCTTAAAATACCGAAACAAGTCAGAACTCTAAAACTAAATGACAATTACTTTGATTACAATTATAAAATGTCATAGAGCTTCGAGAAGGAACAAAAATATCTTTCTTATCGAAATTGACTTCAACAGATAATTTTCTTATTGACCGACAACTAAAAAATGTTGAATACCACTTGAAGAAAAAAATTTATTGTAATTTGCTCTTCTCATAATAACTGTAACTGATTATCTAGAGTAGAAGAAGCGCCCTCTAGCGACCACTTCTCTTCAGAAGAGGTTCGGTGGGGAGAGAATATGGTCGATATAAAAAATCGCCCATGTTTTTTGCCCATTATTTTTGTTTAACGATATATGTTGTCCTAATGTAACCTAACTTAAATCTTAAATCAGTGATTCTCAAACTGGGGGATGCGCCTCCCCTAAGGGGGTTCGAGCATATCAAAAAGGGAAAAATAAAAGATTATTTTATAAAATTATTAACTCACAGAAATGAGAGAAGCACAAAACAAAGTATATATACTTTCTGACATAATAAAAAATAAAATACACATTCAACTGATATAACACAGTTATAAATGTAGAAAGGAAAAGCAACCAAGATTGAAAATTGGGTCACAAATGTTGAAAGTTTGAAAATCACTGTCTTAAATTAATAATTAATTGTTACACTAAAGGAAAGTTCAATGAGACCAACCCCGAAATCACCTCTTTTAATTTAACCTTTTTACATTCAACGCTCTACATTATAAAAATTTTAATAATATTTTTTAATTTATGGCATACTTTAAGATAAATCGTACAGAAATGAATAATATTTGTTGAAAGTCTTGAACAAACACATCTTATATATAAATTTGTTTTAATTCCATACAAAGTAGCTTTTAGTACACTTTTCAAAAACTTTTGCTACTATTAAAAATTAACTCAACAAAAAACTTATAAATGTAATTACAATGGAAAAATTAATTTTAAATCTTTATTTAAATCTTTTTTCCATTCAAATATAACAATTATCTCAATTCCTTATTGATGTTCCAACAGGATTTCTCTGTTACCTTCATTCAAACAATAAGAATATAAAACTATATATGGCTGCCTATCTCTGCTAAAAATATACATTACGAATTAATTGTATCCGTATATTCATAACATTTTAAATTCTATGTATACTACAAAAATAATAAGTATGCCATAAAAGAATACCACAACACACTAATAAGGCATTTTATTAGAAGCGTGGATATTCACTCTTAACAATACCTATTAATTGTAACATTATCTCTAAGAAGAAGAAAAATAGAATGAAAATGAGTTTTAAATATTTTAAAAGTGGCCTCTAAACTATGCTGCCTTCATTAATAATTATGGTATTAATGCTTTTAGAGCAAAATACTGTTAGCAAATAGCATTGCGATCAATCCAACACGGCGAAGTTAAATTGTACGTAAAACTACATGAGGAAATATACACCACTTTTATTACTCAAAACTTATTTTTAAACGTGGCCATTAACAAATCATTATAAGAACAGAATTTTCCTCAACTAAAATAAAACACAAATTTACCAATCAGTTTACTGACATGTATTCTATCGATTTTTTTTCTTGATTTTATGAACAAATTTGGAAGTTAATTTTATCTTTTGTTTAAATGTAAAAACGAAATAATAAGAATACAATTTTCAAATTCTCAACTATTTTTATAAAATTGAAAATTATTTCGATTATTTTTTTTTGTTATTAAATTATTTTGAAGAAATTATGAAACCAAATTCTTCTGTGAATTTGATTCCCCCAATAAAATCAGACTTTTACCAATCTTAGGAGAGCAGTAAAAAACCTGTAAAATTCGTAATACATGTATAATGTTCATTTTATTTGGATTCTATAAAATGAATGTTTGTTTCTTGAAAGAAGAAGATAAAGAAAAAAAAAAAAGCATTCTAAAATTATAATTAAAATTTACAACATTTATAATCCACGAAAGATCCTAAACAGTTATGATTAAAAATATAATTACCAGCATTAAAATATTAATAATGAAGAGGTTAATATTGTTTCGAAATTAGTTAAATGGGATCATTTTTTTTCTCTAATGAGGTATACCTTTGAAGGCCTACTATATTTCCCCAGGAGCTGGTATCACTTTTTAATACAGCATCATATAGGTCAGGGGTGACGAACCTTTATGAATCAAAGTGCCATTTTTTCTTAAGAAATGTTTGATGATGTATAGACGTGCCATCAAATAATTTTGACTTATTTTATTGGAAAAATAATAAAACTAAATACTAAAAACTCAAAGATCTTTAATACCTTTTGTGCAGTGTATGGTTATAAATGTTTTAGTTATACGTGTAATTAAAATTAAAGTAACATTAGTGTGACTTCTGTTGGTGCAGATTGGATGACAAATGACTTATATTAGGATTGTAGGATGTTACTTTTAGAATTCATGCTGAATTGGAGTTATTTACCAAAGGGTTTCTAAGAAATTAAATATTTTTGTTGTGGTTTACTTTTTTGACAAAAGGATTTTTTATTTGTTTCAAAATGTCGTTTCACAGACGATGTTCTGTATACTACTGTTCCAGAACATAAAACACTCACTGCTTTTTTGTCGCCTTTGCTAATAATGCCACATTTCTAGATTCACCAAGTTTGAAATTCTCTGTTAAACTTACTATTTTGCACTTTTTGTTCTGAATTAGCCATGTCGAATAACAGTTAAAAATCGCAAATATAACACAAACTTTAAAATACAGTTATGTCAACGAAATTGACTACTTAACGCGCAAACAAATTTTGCTTTATAAGCAACTGTAGCCCACGACATAACTAAGGCAACAACAAACGATTGTATTCCCCACCGCTCTTTTACCGGTATCTTGCGTTCGTTCGTAATACTTCATAGTGAACTTTGTTATTTTGAACTAAAATGCAAACCATTTTGATCGTTCGTGTGCCCAAAACATTTTGTCGCGTGCCATTGATGGCACGCATTGCACTGGTTCGCCATCCCTGATATAGGTGATATCAATTGTCGCAAGTAATTTTGATGCCAAGTACGGGAGTAACTAGTCCTGAGTGGGCCCTGTATCCAAAATCTTTGGAGGCCCAATTTTGTAAAATGAAAAAGGATCGCATTAATAAACCTTAATTGAATATGTCAGAAATATTACACTTCTTGGGCCCCTGTAGCTTGGGGTTCCGTATCATAGATACGGCTGATACGGTGGTAACTACACCTCTGATGCCAAGTTTCTTCCCCCGAGGGAGGCACCTGAGATCATATTTGTAGCGCTTTCATACCTGTCTCTTTTAGGAATTCAAAAATAATTATATGGTGAGTGCTCATATAGGAAAATCACTTTTACCAGAAAATACTTGCGAACGAAGAGAGCGACTGCTATGTAAGTTTCACGGTACAATTAAGTGACTAAGCCCGACCTAATGCAAACGACAGCAGTGCCTCTAGTGGCAAAATTTGGAAGATGAACATTGTAAACCGAAAACGGAAAAAGATAGAGCAAAATTTCCGGTTAGAAAGTCTTAGAGCACAGATTAATCAGTACGTCACGACATTGGTTCACATATTCACCTGCATAACTAAAAATGACCGAAATCAATGCATTCCATCGCTACTATACACATTTGTATTAGAGAGAGTAATTCTGCATGTACATTTCTCAGTATAAAAAGCACCACACTATTACAAACATTTCTTATGCGACGTCGTATCTTGTACGAAAGTTGCATAAGCCTGATTGTTATGCAACGCGACAGGAAGAAATCCAAATGAATGATATCTGACGATTGTGGAGGCCATTCAATACCACCATCATACTTAATTTTTTGTTCAAAACAATCGGACTCCACCTGGCTGGTGTGCCTGTCGGAACCACAAGGACCGTAATGTGGACAAGGAACTATCCTCTGTAAAGTCGGGTATGATATTGTGTAATATCTATGGACACACACCTTTGTCAAATTAATGTACCTTTGTAGTACAAAAAAATCCCAGTAAGTGATCTTTCCAGGTACCATATTGCACGTTCAGGGACCAGTGAATTTGGCGTCTGGTGGATATTCCCAATGAGATATTTTCTATCATCCAGTAGTGGGTATTGGGTCGGTGTCCAGTACGGTGAAACAGAACCTTGTCCGACCAAACAATGTTGGATAACAAATATTAGTTGGATGAAACTCTGATCATTTGTAGGTATACAGGCGATGGTTTATTTTATCCGTTTGAACCAAATGTCGTTTTGCTCTAATTAAATGATGTTCTAAAACTTTCTAATTTCAAATTTTGCCCTATCTATTTTAGCTTTCGATTTGTAATGTCTAGCTTTCTAATTTTGCAACTAGGGGTGCTGCTTCATTTGCATTAGGTTTTGGACGTATATCGTGATTTATATATATACATGGCATGCTATACTATATCGTGAATTCACTTACATAGTTGTAGCTCTTTCCGTTCGAAAGTATTGTTACGTAGATCTGGGTTCTAGGATTTTATGCTAAAACAATCACATATAAAATAAACAGTTCTTTAAGAGCGATGCGAATTTATTATCAAAAGTCCAATCCTTTAAATATAGGATTCAGCAGCAATATTCACAGAGTAAATCTCCGAAGGTCTTCACACCTTCAAAAGCACTCAAACACAATTGCCAGTGTTTCAAAATACACGTATGTAACAGCTTATTCACAAGCACAGCCGAGGTAATCGCTAGTCAAAACAATGTTCATTCTTCGCTGGTTGGAACCAGATTGACTGGTTGCGGCTGGCACTAATATTTATAAACCCGACGGAAACTTCCATAAAAATCCGCACGCGTCATTATGCGTGAACTTAGTGGCGAGATCCACTATTTTCTAGAAGAATTCAGAGGGTTCCAAACTCTCCAATATGGTCGCCAAAGTCGCCAAATTGGCGGCTAACTTGGTCGCCAAAAATGATACCAACTTGGTTCTACCGCCAAGATTTCGCCAAGTTCTCATTGAATCGCCATTATAACGTAAGGGGTGGCATTGCTTGTGAATAGTACAATTTTAACATGAAATAAATATAGCATAGAGTAATATAAATGTATTAAACACCCAAATACAAATTATTTACACTATTTACACAAAATTCGTAACAGTATTTTTTCAGAATAAAGGGACTTTCATATGGACGCTAATATATATATATATATAGAGAGAGAGAGAGAGAGAGAAACTACTTTTTAAATCTCTTTAACATGAAACAATTAAATGGCTACAATATTTTAGAAATAACGACTGTGTATCAACCGACTAGCGATTGTTGCTGTTTGGGGATTCGAGCAAAGATCAGCCATAGCAAGTTTTAAATTCAAATTTATTTATCCCTTTTACCTAATCAACACAACTAAAGGTAGGAAATGCACTAAGTAAATAATTAGAAGAGAAATCGCATGGCATAAGGCTACTTGATATATAAGTATAATCTACTCCACTTACATTTGGAGCACTCTGGACTTCTACGCTAGAATTAACCGTAATTATCTCTCTTAATCGAAAGGCCTCCGATCGTAAATATTAAGCACAATTTTATCACTTTTATTCTCCAATTATCAATAATCGACCATCCACTGACTATCCGTCGAGTAACATCGCGTACCTAAATGTCAACGCTTAAATAGAACAACTCATTTGAATAAATCAAGTCTTCTTCGGGAAAAATTTCCAATGGAGTATACAGTTAAGAAGAATTTTACCATTAGTAGAAGAGCATTAGTAGAAGGTTCGTGGAAAGACCCGTTCCAACAATATTGTAAAAATTTAAAAATAGAAATAAAACACACTTTTTAAATTCATTAACATAAACATTAATTACCCTCACATTTTAAATAATCCAAGAATAAATAACTTAGAATGTAATGCATGAATTATAAAGTAGTAGATTAAGTGAATCAACTTCGCATTGCTTATATTCTTTTCTATCTAAAAATTCAAATTAAATAAGGTCAACTTCATTTTCTTTTGTACCGTTATCTGCACACAGATAAAAAGCTCTTTTTCTCATAATAAATTTCAACGGTCCGATTTTAAAATATGACGACAAAATGACTTATTATATATATATAAAGCGGAATAGTATCTTTTAGTGTAAGGTAATCTTGTGGGAGGAAATATTTTATTCAATACGTTATCATTTGATATTTCGATAAAATTTTTGTTAGTGGAACAAATGCTGATGGAGATTTTCCCTGAATAGAATTTACACTCATATCAAAATACTGATGATTTTCCTATTGTGTGTGTTTCTCTTAACTAGATAAACACATTTGCATACATCATCAATGCAGTCTATTGTTACCAAAACTCAGATTTTAATAACCTATCACATTTTAATTTAAGAAATTAAGTATTGTACAATATGTACATTAATCTTGAACATTATACATCTCAGTCAAATAGAAGTTGTAGATTTATTAAATCCTTTTTTGTGATTTAATGCCGTGTTTTATCATAAGGTTATTTTTTATATTTCACGCCTTTAAAATTCATGTAAGTAATAAATCACGTAAATTTTCTCTTCAGGAATTTTAATTTATAATGATCCTGAGCTCTTCAAGACTTCGTGTGATAATTAATTTTAAGTTTACTCGCCTAACAGAAAATAACCATAACCTTATCTCCCCAAAATTGAAACTCAGGCGTTTTTAATTAAGGATGATGCAATATTACATCACCCACGCATGCGGACCAATCAGAAAAGGTTTTACCGGAAACCATATGTTTTTAATAGCGTCTAGTTGACCAAGACTATAAATAGAAAGCGAACAATGTGTCATTTAACGCATAGGTTCCCAAACTTTTTTGAATTGGCGCCTCCTTTTCTAGTGAATATTTCGATACCACCCTCCTCCTACTCTAGAGAAATAAAAGCGTACATAATACATGGTGAAAACAAGAATTCAATTAAAAAGTATTCTATTACTAATAGTATATATTTTTTTAATTCAATTTTTTTTTCTAAGGCTCCCAACTTTTTTTTTTACTTGCGAATCTGTAAATAGCTATTACCACAAATATATTTAAATGCGTAATATTATATATTTTAGTCATAGATAGAATATTGTTGGAATTGAAACGCTACTGGATTTCTTCTTCATTTAAAAGAGAGGAATAAAAGTTTTAGCTAACCTGTTGTAAGGACAGGCAGGGGGTTTGATGATACGAAGTAATTCATAACAAATTATTGCTTACAAAATAAATAAATTGACAGGGTTTCAGCCTTTAAAGAATCACACGTTAATTCCTAGTTAACATATGTAATTATTTTTCTTGAATAATAAACGTAATGAAATGCAGTGAACAAAACATTTTTCCTACTGCTCACAGACAAAGACAACACGTACACACTACAGAAATTAAAATTTACTATATCATTCAATTTAATGTAGGTCTGAATGTAATCAAATCTTTAAGTTTTCATCCACTTTCCGAACTACCGAAATATGTGAATTTTCGTTCACGGTGAAAGAAATGATTTAAATACATACAATCAACAGACGGTAACCAGTATTAAAGTTTAATTTTGTTAGTACATAATCAGCGTGTTATTTTTAGTCTTTTTTAGACTATATTTGGTTAATCTGCCCAAGTCCCTCCGTGTCTTTTGAACTCCCCTAATTTTCTCTGGGTCTTTTACTGCCCCCTGAAAGCCTCAAGCGCTCACAAGGGGACGCTATCGCCCACGTTGAGTACAAATGGTTTAACGTATAAAAGTCTCCTCATCCTTTCTGCTACTGCATCAAAACTAAAAATATTTGAATACCAAAATTTTACAATCTGTAATACTACATATATAATATGACATTTATTAATTCGTTGAATATTTTTTAATTATCTCACAAAACTCACAGAAGAGCTGTTTGAGACGGACCGTAACAGTTTTCAACCACGGGCAAATAGTGAGTAGGGACGTTTTAAGACATTAGTCACTGGTCCGTGCCTAGGCATTCAACCTCGGTAGGGTACCTCACTTCATTCTTAAATCGGCCTTAATAAAATCCTGATCCGAATAACTATAATTTTCAAATGTTATTCCCTGGCATATTCTCCGAAAAACTAGGAATTTCAAATTATTATTGCGCCATGCCCGTCGTTCTCATATCTAGGCATATGCCTATTACTATACACCATCATTTAGTCGAAAGGGATGGTCGGTCTACTTGGTTTATGCCTAGGTTTGTGAGACTGTGAGTCACGCACATTTATTTGTTACGGGCAACTATTTTTACACAAGAATTTGCCACCGTGTGACGGGCTCATCGCGATTTCAGCTCATATCCTATTGAGTTTCTTTGGGGCCAGAATGGCAATTCTTTCCAACCAAGTCCAGAAGAAAAACGTGAGAATGCAAATTAGGAATCTTATAAATAGTAGAAGTTTAGCGTACGTGACGTGTCTATGAGAAGTGAATATACGCGAGGTCTATGTTTTGTTAGTGCGTTAAAGTGAGAGGAAATCCCGAGTTAGAGATTTAAGATATCCGTACCTGTGCGATCAAGTTAAAGGTGGATACTACTCCACAAGAACTAAAGCCACGTCAGTTAGAATCAAGCGAATTGCTGTTTATCCAAGATACAGCGGTAAGACTGTTTAATCAAGTTATTAAGAACTGTGTAGTTACTGAAGATAGAATAGTCGCTAGAGTTAGATATAGTGGTCGGTTACGCGATTATTTGGTAATACGAATTGTGTCTTATCATTCCAGATTAACTTAAATATTATTATTATCATTATTGTATATTGTTTAAGTTAAGATCTTAATAAAGAATATTAATATAAATGATGCTTCTTCGTTCCTTCCTACAGATCTAGGTCGCGAGGATAATGTAGAGGTTGGGCAACCCCCACTTGGCTTACAACCGTGTGCTGTATATTATCTACTTGGAGCCTAATTTTGAACAGGGGCTCAGTGCCTCAAGAAATCTTAAAATGTACTCGATGATGTGTATATGACGAACTGATTTAATTTCTAGATCATGTGAGAGAGAATCAGTTGAATTTGAGATGTAGAAAAATTTTATAATTCCAGTGAACGACCTTTGGTGCAAACAGAATTCGAATTTGTGATTCCCCATATGCGATTTAGGTGATCTAACCGTTCGAATGTCAAGGTTCTTATAAACAGAAGAGTTAAATATTGTTAACTTTTTCTCTGCAATTATCCACACATAAAAATCTTTTAGAAACAAATGAGAAATAATGTCGTTTTCTGCGTGTGATTATTAGTAATTAAATATTACTTAGAAATAATATATTACATATAACGATTAATACATTTTGTGAAGTAGAATTTTATACGGTGACGCCGTGTAGAGGGGCTGATGTACGTTAAATTTGCCGAGGTTCAAAGTCCTACCGTTGGTGTAGTGGATGTTTGGAGAGGAGATTACCAGCTCAGGTGTCGTCTTCGTTACATGATCTTGGATCAAAATTACGAGGTCCGCCACCAAAAACCTTCGTGTTGCTTCAGTGAGTGTGTCGCACGTAAATTTACGGAATCAATGACGTGGAAACCATAACTAAACTAAAAATTAATTTTATTAACTTTTAAAGCCAGCCACGATTTCCACTCCATTGTTGCTTTAGTGTATACAGTAGAACCTGTTTTTGTGCGGTCCTTTTTTATGCTGTTTGTTTTGTGCGGGTTTTTTATGCGGTATATGAATTTCAATGGTTTTGGCGCCACTGTAATGTTTTCTATTTATTTAATTGTGGCGTAACGGAGAATATTACCCCCCCCCAAAAAAAGTCAGGTTTTGCCTTTAATATTTTATAAATTGGGTAAATATGTATTTAGCGCTAGTCAGGCCTTTTGCCCCTAGAGTCCTTCCCCCGTGATACGGAAACTGAAATGTACATAGACACTTCTAGATTCTATGTTCATTTTTTATATACAGTCTCCCGACAATGCACGTTCATTTGCTTTCGCTCAACGCTCCAGCAGCCCGCTCTTGATTGAAGACGAAACATTCAATGACAGTGACATTATCAATAATTTGATGGATTATGAAGACGGACAAGAAGAGGATTATTTGAGAGCGGATAAAAATATGCAGGGATCCAGCTTCCCAACAAATTGGAAAAGCATTGTCTTAAAATAGATACCAATTTCGAAAGTAGTCTAAAATTCTAAAAAGGGCTTCAATCATGTATATCTGTTTATCGTGACGTTTACAAGCAACTGACCACCCGACCTTCAACCAAAACTTATCTCATTACTGTATGTTGCCAAAAAATAAATCAAATGAAATTGTAACTTCAAGTGACGAAAGCGATTTTGAACTTATCCATTTCAGGGCTTTGGATTTAGATGAGTAGCAGTGAATTATGTATGTGCATTTTGAAAACTTTTCCGTGTATACAATGAGAAATTATATGTTTTTAAAACGTTTCCATGTGTAATATTTAATTATTTATTTTGTTATGGAAACATTTTTACATAAATTTCGTAAATAATTGGCATATTTTATAAATGCGACATTTTTTATTCGGTCCTTATCCACCGCATAAAAAAATTCTGTAGGATCTCCACGAATTAGTTTGTTATATGTAAGAATTTATGAAATTTTTGAATATTTTTTGTGCGTTTCTTTTTATCCGGTCCCTATTTACCGCACAAAACAGGTTCAAATGTATATGCATATTCCCACCACCACAAAAATTAAAATATTATTAGGGTAGAAATGTGAAAATATAAAGGATATAGTTAAAATAACTAAGGATTTAAATTTTTTTCAAGACTACAGAAATAGATTTTATCTAGTTATTTTAAATGTATATGTGCCGGCCCCCAAACAGTTGAAATAAATATCGATTTCTTTTTTTTACAAGAGCAAATTGTAATCTCCTGTTACAACGTGACTTTTCTTTTGAAACTATTTCCTTGTTCAAATCAACTGCTACTAATCTGTCTCAAATTCACTAACCCGTTAAAAAACCGGGTGAAATATGAGTGGCATTAACTTGTCAAATCTCATTATGCAATTCGTGTGAAAGCAAGCTTTCCTCATAACTGCTTATTAATCTTAGTAAAACAGAAGCATTTAAAAAAAGTTTCCTTTCAACCTGACGTTTGAGAAACTCAAGACGTTTTATATAATTATCAGCATTAAGCTGTCATTTCTAATTGCTTTCTACTTCAATGCTTTTTAAAAAGGAAAGAATCCACTTTAAATAATACTCGTAGAAGCCATTTTACTTCTGTGTACATTTACCAGTGGCGTAACATACACCCCCGCATTGTGGGGGGCCCAGGGACTCTAAGGGCATCAACACTTGACTGACGTAAAGTACGTATTTGGACTTGGGGCCAAAAACCTGAGTTTGCAGGGGTATGGCTAATATTCTCTGTTACGCCACTGACATATACGACGGGAGAAAAATACCAACAGCAGGAAAGACTTGTGTTAAATGAAAGGAATTTTGTAGGCGTATTTATACATTTGAAAGATGACATCGATTCAAATTTCACGCTTAAGTGTGGCGCTAGTAGGACAACTCAGAACTTGCAAATCAGTGTTACTTTAAATGTGTGCTGTCAAGTTCGTGAGCGTTATTTGTCTGGGAAATTTGACATATTGAGCTGATGTTAGCCAAGAATAATGAAATTAAGAAGACTAAGAAGCCATTATCAACAGCTCACCGAGTTTGAACGAGGCTTGTGTTATAGGGCTACGAGAAAGCGAATTTTCTTTCAGCGATATTGCAGAAAGGCTTGGCCAGAATGTATCCTCTGTGCATGATTGTTGGGAGCAGTGTTGAAGGGAGGGTACTGCTTCAAGAAAATTGGGTTCCAAAAGGCCACGTGGCACTACTGAGAGGGAAAGACCACTGTATTCAGTGTACGGCTGTGGCGCATCGTACTGTATGTGTGGCAGAAATTCGAGCTGCAGTTGACACCACAGTAACCCAACGAACTGTTAGAAATCGGTTACTTCAAGGAGAGCTCCGAGCCAGGCGCCCTGTTGCATGTATTCCGTTGACTCCAAGCCATTGCCGTTTGCGACATGCCATTTTAAGTGCCAGTGATGACCGTGTGTTGGTCAGGAGGAGGCCAGAGGAACGCCTGCACTCAAACTGTATGCGGCCTAAACACACTGGACCTACACCTGGAGTCATGTTCTGGGGAGTAATTTTTAAAAAAGGGACAGCAAGAGCACTCTCATGGTTATCCCAAACACACTCACTGCAAATTCGTACATCAGTCTGGTAATTCAACTCATAGTACTTCACATTCATGAACAGCATTCAAAGGGGAGTCTTTTTGTCAGGATAACGCTTGCCCTCGCACCGCTCTTGTGACGAAACATGCTCTAAAGCGTGTTGACGTATTACATTGGCCTGCGGGAACACCAGATATGTTTCCATTTGAGCACGTATGGGATATCATTGGACAACAACTCCAGCATTATCTACAGCCAGCATGGTCCATCCCGGTATTGACATAGCAAATACAACAAGCATAGAACTCCATACCACAAAGTGACATTCGGCACCTGTATGACACAATGCATGCACGCTTGCAGGCTTGCATTCAAAATTCTGGAGGTTACTCTGGCTATTAATGCAACAGCATTTCACATTTGAAATGCATTTTCTTAAGCTTAAACTAGCCAGTGTTTTTGAACATTTAATCAATTAAACATGTTAACTAGACAATTGCATTGTTTAAATTACATTACTTTACAATAATTTTTCTCAGGGTTGGGATTTTTCTTCTGTCTGTGTACATCTATTTGACGTGTTTGAGATCCGGCATTACTATGAAACTATTCATATCTCTCATTAAGATGAAAAAACCCCAATCTCTATTTCAAAATATTTTAACGAATCGCTTATCAGGAATGTATTAGGAAATTGCTGGATGCTATCTTTTCCAAATGAACACGAACCCGATATAAACGTGAAGCACATTTTCAAACAGAAAAACGACTCAATTTTTCTAAACATTTACAACGTCGTAATAAATACATCTAAAAGTCTTTGCAGATCAGTATTAACTTATGCATGTGAAGCTTGGTCCATGTCTTGAACAGATGAGAACATGATAAGTATATACGAAAGGAAGATTTTAAGATTAATTTCTGGAGAAATTCCGGAAAATGGAACGTGGAGAAGATCAAATTTCGAGCTCTATCACTCATATAAAGAATCTGACATCGTAAACTTCATCAAAATACAACCAATTAAATGAGCAAGTCATGTTATCAGAATGGATGAAGACCGCACCACTAAAACGGTCTTCAATACCCAACCAATTGGCACATGGAGAAAAGGCAGGCCAAATCTTAAATGGGTAGATGGCCTAGAAAAAGATCTCCTTATTTTGAGAACTAAGAATATGAGATCACTAGAAGGAAGTAGGCTGGTCTGGAAAAGGCTTCTTGAGAAGGCCAAGGCCCACCCTGATCTGTTGAGCCACGGAGAGAAGAAGGAATGAATACATCTGTGTTTTTAAAATTCAAACTATTCCATTAATATTTTTTTTCCTTAATTTTAAGGGATATCACATTCAGCATTACAGTATAAAAAAATTTCCGAAACATATTTTACACCATAAAAATGGATGAATTGATAAAAAATGAGAAAAGTATATGCCGCTCTTTATAGGATAGTGAAGCCAGAATAAATATATTAATATGGGAGTACTTTTATAATTGAAAAATTATTCCGAATTCTTGCGCGTGCTATTCTTTAACATTACAGTAAGACCGCCTTAAAAAATTTCTTTTAGAGGTTGAGAATTGTTATGTATGTTGTTTTGCTATGTAATATTAAAATAAAATAGAAAAAGAAAACCGAAAGATACTTTTTTTTGTTACTTTAAGTTCGCGTGTAAAAGGTTATATTAAACAAATTTTTTTTCTTAATTATTATGAAAATCGGCAACTTCAAGTCCTGAAGTTGCTTAATAAGAAAAAGAAATTTTGCAGGAAATGACATGCTTTTAAAAACGGAAAATCTTCATGCATTCTGTTCTGGATTTGCAAGTAATTTTCAATTCATGTAAAACTTCATGACACAAAAATGTGCCCTTCTCTCTGAAAATGTCTTCCGGATCCACCCATACACAAAGAGAAAGAATAATTTTCACTCATTGCCCACATTCAGAAAAAAATAACAGTAAAAAATATTTTTGAAAAACCTCGATAATGAATTACTTTTCAGAAACTTTTTTCAAGACTGAGACTTGAAAAAATAATGGGAAAAACTTCCTACACTTATAAATTTTACAGTTACATTTTTGTTTGTTAATCCAATCCCTACTGAATTATTCTGTCAGAAGAAACACTTCATACCATCACAGTAAGTGACCGAAATATGACAATAAGGTAATAATTGCGTGTGTCGTGACGAGAGTGGTTATTTCCATGAACTTTAGTAAATAGGATTTTTCTTTTTCTCTTTTTATTTGTCCTTGTAAGCGTAATATTTCTTGCAAAATAATACTTGTTTGATAAATTATTTCTTTTTGTTCATTTGAATAATTAATGCATTTGATAGAAAATGCAGATTTTTGACACTGAATTGAATTTTAATTAAAATGCAGACCCAAAACACGTTATTAATGACCGACTACTGATCAGAAAGTTGCGATTCGTTATTAATAAAGTGTAAAAAATAAAATATATGTCAAAGAAACCAAGTGGCAACCGGTAAATGTGTATTATGAATTTTACAGAGCGCATGATTTATTTATATGTTATGTACGAGATATGTCTAGTTAATAAGGATAAGATAGATTTTGAAATACGTAAGTTGCAAAGAAAATATCTGCAACAAAAAAAAAACGCATGATGAAAAAATAAGGCGTTGATTGAAAAAATTCAACATGTTTTCTATTTTTTATTAAAATCACATAAAAGAAAATAATTAAAAAATTTACTTAAAATTATACATAAAGATATCTAAATAAATGATATATAAAAAATTAATACTTTGTTAATGCTTAGATCAGTGTTTCTCAAACTTGAAAAACAACATGAAACGTGAGCATATTGAAAATAAAAGGTTTAAAAAAAATAATTTTTTGGATTGAAGTAAAACAAAATGCTTTCTGACATAATAAAAAAATACACATTTACACTGATATAATTTATTTTTATCATCTGGTTGATCATCAAAAAAATAAAAGATTCCAGAACTACAAACACTCTTTAGCCATCTTTGATCCTATAACTAAATTAAAAAATTCATTTTGTTTTTATGTTGTTCTTTCATTATGAGAACGAATGAGAAATTTTTACGTTTTCTTTTCGATATCAAACGACGAGAGATTTTTTAAAACGTTTTTTAACCTAAAATATTACTGTTGAGCTGACCTTCGAACTTACTGGTATGGTTATCTCCGTCTTTAACTTGTAGGGAAGTATGATAAATATATAATATACATATATTTCTGTTTCATCTTTTCCATGTGAAAGAGTTTTATGATACATGGATAAGCATGAGTATTTTTAAACATATAATGCATAATGAAAACGTTTTACACAATTATTTTTTAGAGCATGGCGTAACACTTTCCTTATGAACAATTTTGTAGCTTTGATTGCTGTGTTGTACGACTTATTATGGTTTATAAATGTAAATAAGCAGAATATTTAAAAAAAATGGGCATTTGTGATCCCTATTGAAGGAAGTGGAAACTGATCAAGCAATTGAAGAACCTACTGAAATAATGCATATTAATCAAGATCACGAAAGTAAATATCAGAAAAGTGTTAGACATGAAACGTTTGAGTTGATTTGAAATTTTCAAATGCTTTGCATAAAGATCCTTATTTTGAAAACTATGAACCATAATGTAGCACTTCACCTTGTCAAAAAAGACACAAGGAAGAAAAAGTTCAAAGATCATCAAACAACAGCGCGCAAAACTACAAAATTGAACAAAATATGACAGTTTAGCTGAAAAATAACGTTCCTGTTTGTTTAAAAAAGTGTCTGTGATTTATGTCCTTTATTAAGGACACGACATTTGACGAACATTTTTTTAGTTTTATTGGATTTTTTTCAAATTTTCAAAGAAAAATTGAAAAGTCCTTGAAAATAGTGGGAAAAATATTTTATCTTAATTAAATTATTCACTGGAATTGTGATTTTTATCCTGTATAGTAAAAATAACTATAAAATAAGTTATAGTTTTAAAACAAAACTAAAAAACACGCTTTTATAGTGAATCGAACTAAAAAAGTAATATATATATATCTGATATTTTATATAGTCATATTTTTATATATTTATTATTTAAAAGTAACATATACAAAATTTAATACTTTTCTTGTTAATTTGTACGGTTTATAATTATGATCAGTAAAAGTGTAGCTTTAGCACAAAAAAGCAAAGTGCATTATTATTGCATTCAATACATTATTATTTTTAGGGGGCGCGATAAAAATTATGATTGAAAATTGGGTCGCCAGTAGTGAACGTTTGAGAACCACACTGGCTTAGATAATTCATTGAAAATTCAAACATGAAAAAAAACATGAAACTAAACATTAATTTAATTTTAACTTTCATCATTAAAAAAATAATTACTTATATATTTTTTATCACAATTCTTATCATGATTTAAAAATGGACTTAAATGCTGTGTGAATTGATCAAAATTGATTTTTCATCAATAGAATAAGCAAACTCCTCATCTAATTGATTGAACGACGATTTAATAACGTAATCAGAAGCACGAGAGCTACAAACTAATCATCAGGTCTGTACAATAAAGATGATGGAATTTTGCAGGCTTCATTCTTGTGTTTTATGTATGTTCTTTCTTTATACCAATGCAGTTAATAATTAAATTTTGTGAAGAATTTCGTTTCTCTGGTATTATATTTCTAAAAAAATTTAATCAGAGATGTGTATTTCTGTTGAGGTTTTGCAATTAGACTATATAAGGTAGGGGTCTTCTCTCAGACTAACGCTCCATGGCTAAATCGATAAATACAGAATTATTCTAGGGCCCCATCAATAAATTTATAATGTTCCGTGGACCACACGACTGTAAAAAAATAATAATAATGTTGTCAGGAAATTGAAATAAGAAAGGGAAGTTTTTTTTGCAATACTACAATTGATTCTAAGAGAAAAGATGGTGTTATACGAATTTGTGTACATATATACGAGGATGAGTCGGAAAATAAGCTTCCCCTGTAGACTGTGGTCAGAGTTGAGTATGAAAGTCAAAACATAGAAAGAGACATTAACGATAAAACATAACTTTATTTTTCCACATATATACTAAGTACATTGAGATATTTGTCATACCGCTTGATAAGTTTAAAAAAACCCTGCAAGAAAACTCAGGGCTTTGCATACGGAAAAAGCGTTTACTTTTGTGAAGACTTTTTGGAGGTTGGAACCATCAATGCTACGCGGTACTGTGACACCTTGACGAAATTGAAAGAGGCGATTCGAAAAAAGTACCCTGAGCTTGTCAAATCTGGTGTTCTGTGGTTGAACGACAAAGCGAGACCGTAATCGGCGATGGCAAAGCAAAACCACATTTCAGCTCTTGATTGGGAACGCGTACACAATCCGCCATATAGTTCTAATCTCTCACCAATTGACTTTCATCTGTTTCCGCCTTTAAAGAAGAATCTCTCCTGAAGTCGCTTTGGAAGCAATGCTGAAGTTAACAAGACGTTAAACGCTTATTTCGTATGCAACGCCCAGAGTTTTTCATGGAGAGGTTTTTGAAGCTTATCAAGCGGTATAACAAATGTCTCAATGTACTTGGTATTATGTGGAAAAATAAAGTTATGTCTTATCTTTAATGTCTCATTCTATGTTTTGATTTTCATACACAACTCTGACCGCAGTCGACAGGGGAAACTTATTTTCCGACTCACCCTCGTAACTGTTTCAGAAACATTAAATGGAAGCCGAATTAAAATACTTTGAATATTTAAGATAAAAATTCCCCCTTTTCTTCTTGAAACATCTGAGATTTTACGCATAGTCATATTTTTTATATTTTAAATTATTTAAGGTACAATGGAAACGTTTGAAAATTCTTTTGTCATATTAATAAAATTTTATATCAAATCAAGCATATTATAAAAATTTTTTCAACTATCAAGAATAAGAGAAAAAATTCTTGTGGCATTTTCTTAGGACAAAAATTTGCAGAGAATTTATAATTTTTTTCTGAAACTGACTCAGATTCAAATGAAGGGTCACTAAAACGTTTTCAGTGGGCCATGGGTTGAAGATCCCTAATGTAAGGGAACAGTAAACGATGCAAGCAGCTCACGAGAACTTGCTTCAAACACCAACACACCAAAAATATTGATGTATACCACATATTTTATAGCATGTTACAATTATACCGCTTAAATATGCAGTCATGTAAAAGTTCTTGTCAAATGATAAGGCAGGAGGAACCTGAACTCGTTGAATTTCTGGAGTGAATCTAGAATTTCTCTCAAAGATTTTTACCACCAGTAAATAATTATATATATGATTAACGATACGATAATTTATATTCCGTACTCCTTTTTTCCAAAAAAAAAAACTTTATTAATAGGCTGTCTGTGGATGTATACGTAACGTTCTCAAAACAGATAATACACTAATGAATATTTCAATCTTTTTGTCTCATGGTGCCTCCAAAATAATAAATGCTTTCAAAACCCCCTGAGAATATAGAAAGATATTTTACAGTGAACCCTTCCCGCACTCACAGTTAGAAGAATATATCTTAAAATAATACACTGCTGGCCACCGTAAATGCAACACTAAGAAGGACAAGAGATAGCACAAAATTTATTTTGTAGATATGTTGACCAAGTATAAAATGATTAAATTTAAAGACTTCTGTGAAGTGTGGTTCCTACTACTCCAATGTGACCCAAGCAACTCCTGACCACATCTTGGCTTATATTGGTTGCCTTAAGAGCCAGCTACTCTCAAGCTCTGCTACAGTTCTTCATTGTTTAAAAACGCAAGGGTTCATGGAACTTGACCTAGATCAGGGTGGCGAACCTTTATGAATTAGCGTGCCATTTTTTCTAATAAAATGTTTGATGAGGTATAGGCATGCCGTCAAATAATTTTGACTTATAATTATTGGGAAAATAATAAAGCTAAATAATAAAAACTCTTTATTCTCACTACGAAAAATACATTTTGCACTGTATAGTAGTAAATGTTTTAGTTATACGTATAATTCAAAGTGATTAGTGTGACTTTTGATGAGGCAGATTAAATGGCAAATAACTTGTAATAGAAATGTAAGATGTTACTTTTAGTAGAATGCCTGCTGAATTAGAGTCATCCGTAAAACGGTTTCTTCGTTAGGCTTTAATGTTATTCATCTCTGAAAACAATGACTGGAAGGCATAGGTAGATGAATACGAGGTTAAAACAGCATGAGTCAGCTTCTTCAAACAGTTAAATGTGTCGGGAATCAAATTCCATGTTTGCAAAGTTTCCTTACTGGCATTTTTAGTTTATATCAATTCCAACTTTTTCCTTGTTTCGATAAATTTTTGCATCCATATTGAACTATACTAAACACCAATCAGTTGCGTATCAAATTCTTCAATTTCCAACCAGTAGAACTGGGACAAGATTAGTTTATCAAATAAAGTCACATCTAGGTACATAATGAACTTGAGCGTTTCTGATAATTATTTGAACTGAGAACATCTCGCTTACAATTCTTTGATTGAAGAACCAATTATGGGAATAAATTCTTTTATAACTTTTTCTTCGTCTGGATTCTCATGTATATCTAAATCTTTGATATTTTTTTCATGTTTGGGAAGTTCTTGTAATAATATCGTTTATGAAAACATACAGTTTAGCGTCGTAAGCACGAATGAGATCCCTCATGAGGATTACTTCATAGTGAACATTGTTATTTTGGACTAAAATACAAATTATTTTGTTCGTGGTGGCGTGCCCAAAATATTGTGTCGCGTGGCAAGCGTGCCATTGGTTCACCATCCCTGACCTAGATGGTTTCTGTCGATCAAGTGGGATCAGAAACAACAGCAAGCAGTTGGGTATAGCAAGCGAAAAACAGAGATCCCGGTCAGATGTCATAATGAAACAAGACAATGTGCCTGAACACTGTTGCTATTCGAATATCGGCTCCGCGATGCGCGACTCCAGTCGAATAAATATCTAATTCTAATACCAGTACTCAAACAGAATTTTGGTGCATATTTGCATCTTGCATGAAACCATAAAGCATTTCACCTTAGGGCAACATAAAAAGTGAAAACATAACATGATTCGCCCTAGTCCGGCACCACAAAAACATGTTTGTCTTATGAGTACAATGAACTGCTTATTGAAAATTCTCAATTCATTGTAAAATATAATGCATACTTTTTTTCTTTACATTATTAAAAATATATATCTTACTTCAATGTCAGATCTGCATGGTTTCATGAGATTTTACATTACTTTCAATTTATTAGTAGTATAGTGAAAAAGTAACTTTGATATTATCGAAAAAAAAAATAAATGGCAGGGATTACTACAATTCATGTATGCCTAATCAGTCAGGAATCAGAATTGAATCAGGAAATGAATGAGAAAAAAAACTATCCGACTCCCCGAAATCTTAACGAAAGTTCATAATATATAGCTCGTAATTAAATTTATTAAGGAAAAAACAGAATCACTAATTTAATTCACGCTGGATTAGATCGGCTTGATTACACGCCGACACATTGATACGACATCATGGATTTTTGGTGATGGCCCGTCGTAAATCTCAGCATAAAAATTCGGAAACAATTTGAATGGATGCACAGATAAAATAATTTCTCCTTTGAAGGAAATTAAAAAAAAGGGCATTACGTTTTCGTAATGAGTGAAGAAATCAAGACTCATATTTTAATATCAATAATTACTGTTTTTAAAAATAATTACTAATATAATGAGCCAACAAACAAGGCTGTGTTATACATAAAGATGACTATTTTGCAGATTATGGATCAAATATAGATTACGCAATGTGTTGATTTCATTGATTTTTTTTAAAAACTAGATCATTAACTGCTGGTGGAAGCGCGTGAAGTTAGTCTTAAAGCTTGACAGATATTGTGTATAGAGGGTTTCCCATAAATCATTTAAATGCTATGAAACCAGTTTCTAAAATTAACATAATTATAAGCAACTTGTTTGTGAAATTTAAATTAATAATAAATAGACAAATTTTTCTTCAGTCAGTTTAAAATGTAATTTTCGATTTAAAAAAATGAGAAATAAGTCTATACTATATATTTAGCTTCATAATTCAATTTTAATCAACAAGATTGGTGTCAACTTACTAAAATAAAAAGAGAATAAAACATTCTACCGAAATTTAATACATTTTATTTCTTCTCGTTTTATATTATTGTGTCTACTGCATAGCTAACAAAATAATCTCTTTGACAAAACAAGTTTAATAAGAGTCAATATATAGTAAAAATGTACGTGATCGTAAATGCTTAATCTACGAATAACAAATTCAAGTGTATATAAACAAGTATTATTATTTATTTTTTATGAATATAATAAGAACAAACAATGGTAATCGTCATTTTTGAAATAAATTTTTAAAAATAATTTTATTTCATAATACTTTGATTTAAATTTTTTCTAAGAAAACATTACAATTACTAGATACTTTTTTTTGGCTTGAATCAATTTTTTTACATATAATCTTTTTTTATCTCCCTTAATTCATATTTTTGTCACAATTAATTTAATACATCATACGTATTTGTTAAAAAAGCAAGTTATAAATGTGGTAAAATATTTATGAAACTAAAAGCTAAAAAATAGAATCAACTTTTGTTTGCAAAATTCTTACAGTATTATAGAACATTTGGCAATCTCAGATTCACAATTTGAGATTCATAAAAAAATTTCCGCATTACAACTCAACCTTAACATTAATGAAAATGTAAAACACAGTTGAGAAAAAAATGGGCTATGACATTTTTTGTTATAAATCAATTCTGTCATCGCGTTTTCTTGTCACAATAGGGGAAATTTATTTCAAAGACGACACACATTTCTCCTCATACAGAATATTTAACCAAATCCAATGCAGATTTTGCCGGTTGCTTGGAACTCTATCTTTAAAAGAAAACGTTCTTTTTAATCATTTCAAAAGAGAAAAAAACCAAAAGATTATGTGAAACCGAAGGGATTTAATAATCATACGTATAAATAAAGAAAATATTTAAAACATACTTACTGAATTCTAGGGAAAATCCTACTAACAAAATTGCAATTTGTAATATTACTAGAGTCATTGTGCTTATAAGAATTAGAGTCAAACAAATTTTGCAATTATTCGATGCAATGATAAATAATTTTGATATTTGATGGCTAGCATTTTAAAAAATATTTGTTCGAATTTATATGTCTGAAATGCAAACGATCCGCAAGATTCACGTGAATCGGCTGCGAAATCCCGCAAATGCACCGAAGTTGTGTTTCGTTACGCGCATGCGCATTCATCTTAACCGATGACGTCATACTCAAAACAGATAGGGCCATCGATCCAGTAAAATTCCACTGGTGATAGTCTTCATCAACTAACTCTAAGTAAAGTAATGAAGAGATTCGCCAATCCCATTAGGGGGGATTCGTTTCGCGCCAAATCGTTTGCAGCGCTTGTCGATTGGGAATGCGCAAGTTGATTATGTTGTGCCCCCAAGCAAGTACGAAAAAGGGTTAGAAGTGTGTGTGGTGGGGGAGTGTGTCCATGACTATTAAGTTGCCATTAAATATTCCTGGAAGAACAAAAATTATATATAATTTCAGAGGTTGAGAAACATTTAAATTTCGTCGAGTTGAGGTATGAGCCAGACTTACAAACAGTAAATAAGTCTATGAAAATCTTATTAAAAATAGAAAGACACACAAGAACAAGATTATGTTTTGTAAATTATTAGGTAGAAAAGGAATTTACAAGTGAGAGGGAGTGTATTTATTAACGACGCTCTGTAAAGCAACAATAGGACTATTGGCAACGAACCTTGTAATTTTGAACCAGGGTCAACTAGCGTAGACGATACTTAAACTTGCAACATCCTTTTCAAATTTCTATACCACAGAAGGACTTTGAGACTCAACAGATTTACTCATAACGTGCGTCAGCCCCTCTACACGGCGGGTCTTCTGCAGTACTGGGCTCGAACCAGGGACGCCTTAAGACTTCTTGAAGACCTAAACCCTATTCAAAAGTAGATCCTGGGCCCCTTCACAAATGTAGGCCCCTCCTGTGGCTCTTAAAAGTAGACAGTACACAGCATACGTTGTCAAATATTCATACAAACAATAACCCGAAACAAATAAATGTGCTGGACTTACAGTCACACAATCCGGCTCGACCGACTACTGTCATATGACTGCATGAGTAATGATGGTGTATGGTGGTAAGCCTAGGCCTGTACATGGACGATGGTTATCACATGTAGCCAGTTGACATATCGTCCAAAATCCCCAGCTTTTCGGAGAATACAACTGGAAATAACATTCGACCGTCAAAATTATTCGAGTTGTGATTTTATTAAGGTTGAGTCGAGAACGAGACGAGGCTAGGCCCTGGGCCCAGTTGGCCCAGGCTCGAACCTATGACTCATTCGTCCCTGGCTCGAACCTACGACACACCGGTCTCTACCAGTCCATAATAAGAACCACTATGAAATCGTGGCCAGAAATGATTTAACAATTTTTCTTATTTAAGACACATTTAAGAATTTTCTTTCTAAATATTCTTTTTGGTAAATATCAAGATTTGGCTTTTAGTTAGAATACAATAAACATCTCTAAGAGATTTGAGTAGAAAAGTTTTAGTTGGTGACAGTGTACAGAATTAAAGTTTCTAATATGACCACACACACACACACACACAAGTAATATAAAAAAAAATTTAAGTCAATTCCTACTTAGATCAATAAAGAAAATTTTTATTTTAGCTACTTTTTATTTTAGCTACTTTTTCAATAGTTAAAATTAATATAAATATGTATATACATAGGACAGAATCACAACATTAAGTGGTCATTAGTTTTTTTAATTA
The DNA here is from genome assembly GCA_019973935.1 of Trichonephila clavipes. Classification (NCBI taxonomy): domain Eukaryota; kingdom Metazoa; phylum Arthropoda; class Arachnida; order Araneae; family Nephilidae; genus Trichonephila; species Trichonephila clavipes. The sequence goes on along the minus strand of BMAU01017942.1, from coordinate 253,008 downwards.
TCATTAAAGTATCGTATTGTCATCCAAAACAATCGTGTGTATATAAATTTCATTTCAACTGAATACTTGAACACGTGAGAAAAAAACCTTTCCAAGTTTTGATACTAGTCGCCAAAAGAGTCGCCAAGTCACCAAAAATGATGCCAACGTGGTTGTATTTGTAATTCTTTAAATAATTAGTTTTAATCAATTAATTTTTATTAATTATTTTTATATTATTGTACTGTCATCCAAAATAAATTTGTATATAAAATTTCAGCTCAATTGAGCGCTTTAAAATGTATTTTATTAACGATTGAAAATTCCACCCAGATAAATAAATAAATATATAAATAAATATACAGATTGTGTGAGCTAATAGTTATACTATAAGAATTTTCACTTCCTATGCCTATTGTCAAAATATCTGATTCTAGAAAAAAAAATTCTATGAATTTTATTTATGAACTATAAATTTTAAGATAATCAAGCTTACATCAAAAGCTTTAGATTTTACATCAAAATTTTAATAACTATGTTTATAAAACTCGTACAATTAATTTTTCTTGGGCTAAATTTATGTAATGATTCATTGTTTAATATCAGTAAAAATTATTTTTTGAAAACTTGTACAATTAGGGAAAAAAGAAAGCTATAATTCGAAGGAAATTTTGACTTGATTAGTTTGTTAACCTTTCACTTCTATTTTGATCCACGTATGAATTTAAAGAGGAAGAACAAAAATTTTCGTTTTTTATCCTATTGAAAAAGGAAGAAAATTTTACTATTTTTTTGCGTCACTTTTTGAACGATTTAAGGTAATAAAAATTCACAACATTTTATGTGATTGTAGAATTTTCCAGTTTATAATAACAATTACTTTTTCTAAATTTTTATAGCTAGGTTATTCCAATTTAACGTAACTAAGTTCTGCAGCATAAAAATTGTTTCAAAATTTTTCAAATTCTATATCAAGAAACAGTCGTTATCAGCCTGCTTTGCTTATCAAATAATTTATAAATTAAAAGCAATTGACAAAACTCCTATCATAATAGTATCTTGAAAGTCATACTTTTGATAGAAGTATTTTAGAACAGAGCATTACTAGCAAAAAATATATATACTATAACAGGGGCACTCAACCTTTTTTTATAACGAGCAGCATACATGAGATAGCTATTTGACGCAAGCCGCAACTTAAGGATTAATTGAAGGGGGGGAGCTCTTTAAAAGACTAAGATAACATAGGAAACTTAAAATGTAGAAAATGATGAAAACATTAAAACTCCTACTTTGTTCTTTTTTTATATTTTTTATCACTAAATTGGAGAAGCATTTAAGAAACACTCCTTCACAAATTTCTGCATCAGTTAACGGTTTCATATGATTGACTATAATACAACAAATTTCATAAGATGCATTTGTTACCGCTTTGACTGAATGTGAGTTAATATTGACGTCACACTGTTCAGCTACACGAGGGCTTTTGGCGACGGACCTCGTACTTTTGAACCATGGCCAAGTGACGTGGACGACACCTGAGCTGGCACCCCCTCTCCTAACTACCACACCACACCACGGGATTACGTTTGAGCTCTCGACAGATTTAACGTCCATCACACCCTTACATGGTGGGTCTTTAGTGGGACTGGGTTTGAACTCAGGTCATGCCTGCCATGATCCGATACCTATACCACTGGGTTACCACAACTCTTTACCGCTGTGACATTACCACTAACAAAACATGTTGCTGCAGTTGCAAAGGTTATTCAAAAAAGCCTACTTATCGCATCGAGAAATAGATCTAAGAAAAGTGTCGTTAAATGTCATTATTGGTAGTTTTAAGGTATCTGATTACGTTCGGAACCGTGATTTTAAAAAAAGCGCACAAATGGATACTTTTCATGATATTTAGTGCCACTTAAATTAGAACATATATGTAAAATTGTTTTAAGGACATTTTGACAAAAAAATTATTTAAATACAATATTTCGGCAAAAAATTAACTTGCAATAACCTTTTTTTTCAAAATGTTCTCCTTTTGTGAAAAATGCTTCTATTGTAATAATATTTTGCCTGTACATAGCTAAGACGTCTGTACAGAGGTTCAATTATGATTTTTGAAAAATTCACATTATTTTCAGAGTAACAACCATTTGAAATAATTATCGGCATTTTTTCTTCAAATTTCTCCCCTCTGTTGTCGTAAAACATGGATAAATCCACTTCTAAGCTATATATTTCAAAAGTTCTAGTTCAGCCTCTGTAAAGAGGTCTGAGCTATATACAGGCAAAATATTATTACAATAGAAACATTTTTCACAAAAAGAGAATATTTTAAAAATTGGTCATTCTGTGTTCATTTTTTGTCAAACTATTGTCCTTAAATAATTTTTTATTGTAATATTCTTAAAACAATTTTATATACATTTTCTAAATCTGAGTGACACTAAATATCATAAATATTATCCATTAATACACTTTTGGAAAATCACGGTTCTGAACGTAGTCGGATACCTTAAATACAACACTTTCCCGAAAAATCTAACAAATGCGGATTTATGTTTGTTTTTCTCTTCAAATAGTTAGCTTTCCAATCGTCTTGAAACAACTTATTTTCTTCAAATATTTTTGACATGCAAGACATGAGGGATAGTGAAATATTACTTCCTCTCATAAAATGGCCGCTACGCCACTGTTATCTGTTATCATTAACCATTACAGTTACAATTAAAAAAATATATCAATTCTCACTCGTACGGCAGTGACAGCAAAAAGTAAAATTTATATATTTGGTTTCTTCACTGAGAAAGAATTTCTCGCCAAATTTTTAATACTTTGTTCATAAATAAATGAATTTCTCAGAGCAATGGCCTATCCCCGGGCGATTTAAAAAGGCTCTGTGGGCCGCAGGTTGTGTGTCGCTGTGCTATAATATATTCGGTTTACCGGAAAGTTCTGTCAGCTTTTTGGAGAAAAGAAAATATAAATAATTTGTCATACCTTGAATACACCACATTGAATAATCTAATTTCCATTATTATTTATGACTTCTTGCCAGTGTTTAAAAAATTGATCGCTTAAGGCTGCGTTTCTCACAGTGGGAAAAGCCCCTCGCTGCGTTTATTAACTCAACTCAACTCAACTCAACTCACACTGTGGGCGCACCCCCTAGAGAGGCGTGATAACCCTACGTGAGGGGCGCGACCAAGTCCAAAAATCGAAAATAAAAACAAAACAAAATACCTTCTGACAAATTTAAACTGATTTAATATACTTATGAATGTATCAGTATTGCACAAGGCATTTAATATTTAATTTAACGATACTAAGATAAGAACAAATTTAATAATTACTATTGACTTCCATGGGCTTGTCATATTCAAAATTTAATACTTATCTTGTTAGTTTGTACAGCTTATAATTAAAGTCGCATTGTAGATTTAAAATTATAGTATATCATCATTAACTTCAATACATAGTTATTGTACGGAGGGGGGGCATGATGAAAATTATGATTGAAAATTGGGTCGCAAATATTCAAAGTCTAAGAAGCATTGGCTTAAGGGAAAATCATGCTTCCTTTTGAAATTATCCAGCACATCCATTCTATACGAATGTTTGAAAAAACAGATAATTAGACATATAAATCCTTTGCAATTTCTTCAGATTTCGAATAGGGCACAATGAAGTTTTTTTTTACAATTAAAATAAATAAAGGGAAATTGTGTGAATGAATAAAGGATTTCAGTAAATATTTAGATTTGTTTTTAGGTCTTTAGAAATAGTGCAAATAATAATGTAATAAATTGTAATAGCTTTGAAATAATTTTAGGAATGCCTGGACCATGACTGAATTGCAGAGCACAGTCCGCATGATTTTTCAATTACTACTATTAGTTCACTCTCTCCCTATATATATATATATATATATATATATTGTTCAAATTTTCATCGTTAATAAAATACTTTCTATTTATCCATTCAAGTTCAAATACATTTTTTTAAACTTGTAGTGGATGACACTTCATGTTAATAGAGTTCTTTCAAATTTTAATTAATTAATTAAATTAAAAAATGAATAAATAGTCATAAACAAAAATTATAGTCCAACAGCATTTATAGAAAGGAAAATTTTTCGTGTTGTCCCCTGTAACGCAATGGATAGCGCGCTGGGCTTCTAATCTGAAGGACGGTGGTTCGAATTCCATCTGAAATGGCCTAATTTATGTGAATGTGTGTGATTTCTTCTTTACTGTACTATTTTCTTACACTAATTAAATTTTATTAATGAATAAATAGTAACAAACAAAAAATAGTCCAACACTATATATAGAAAAAAAATGGAAAATTGCTTTCTATTTTGTCACTTTTAACAGTGGTCTCCAACCCTCGGACCGGTACCGGTCCGTAGATCAAATACTATGGTCCACACAAGTAACATTAAATTATTTGTATGTTATTTACTGCGGCATATTTTTCTTGGGTTTTTGGCTACTTTTTATGAAAATCACTTTATATTCCTTGTTAAATCACTTTATATTCGTTTTTGGAGAAGCTACATTTTATTCTGAAGGCACGTTTAAATACAATTAAAATAAAATTATTAAAGCAAAACAATTTAAAATATAAACAATCAACGTCCTCCCCCTCATTGGGCCACGGTAAAATTATCCAACATTAACCGGTCCGCGGCGATAAAAAGGTTGGTGAACGCTGACTTACAATAGTGTGATTCTGTCATATATGTAAATACATATTTAGTGTAATTATAATTTAATAAAAAGTAACTAACATAAAAAAAGTTTTAGTTGACCTAAGTAGGAATTGACTTTATTTTTTTTTATAATACTTGTGTGTGTGTGTGTTTCAGAAATTATTTATTTTCATAAAAAAATAATATTTTTTTCCTCTACTTATTGATCATTTAATTAGGTAAAAAAGTTTCTTTTTTAATTAGTTCTTGTAAAGGGTGTTTTTTTGAGAGGTATATAGAACTTTAAATTGCAATAAAACAACGATGTATTATTCGATTGACATGAATTTTTTTTATTCGAAAGATAATCTTGTGGCATTACATTTTAAATATGATTTCTGGCATAGGACTGCCACGGCTGGCTCGGATGTAGTCCAATCTGGACGTCCAATTTTCGATGACTTTTTCCAACATTTGTGGCCGTATATCGGCAATAACACGGCGAATGTTGTCTTCCAAATGGTCAAGCATTTGTGGCTTATCCGCATAGACCAATGACTTTACATAACCCCACAGAAAATAGTCTAGCGGTGTTAAATCACAAGATCTTGGAGGCCAATTCACAGGTCCAAAACGTGAAATTAGGCGGTCACCCAACGTGTCTTTCAATAAATCGATTGTGGCACGAGCTGTGTGACATGTTGCGCCGTCTTGTTGGAACCACAGCTTCTGGACATCATGATTGTTCAATTCAGGAATGAAAAAGTTAGTAATCATGGCTCTATACCGATCACCATTGACTGTAACGTTGTGTGGCCTTCATCGTTTTTGAAGAAGGATTCCACCAGCCCATAAAGCGCACCAAACACTCAGTTTTTCTTGATGTAACGGTGTTTCGACATACACTTGTGGATTAGCTTCACTCCAAATGCGGCAGTTTTGTTTGTTGACGTAGCCATTCATCCAGAAGTGCGCTTCATCGCTAAACAAAATTCGCTTATGAAAATCGGAAACAACGGCAATTTCGTTTTGGGCCCATTCGACGAATCTACGCCTTGCTTGATCATATTTAAAATGTAATGCCACAAGATTATCTTTCGAATAAAAAAAATTCATGTCAATCGAATAATACATCGTTGTTTTATTGCAATTTAAAGTTCTATACCTCTAAAAAAACACCCTTTATTTCCAAGTCAATTCAATTAAAGAGGAGTTTTCCATTTAGCATATTGAATTATATACAACAATTTATTAACATTCTTTAATGGTAATTTATGTTAAAGTTGATCATATACTAATCTTTCTAGGTCAAAATTGCGTGAGATGTGTGCATTTATAAAATACTTCAATGAACTCAGAATTTCATTGTATGTTTTTTGGATCTTTTAAGAAAACATTTTAATTCCTTACACTCTATTATTTCTATTAATATTAATCATATTTCCTTATTAAATTTCTAATAGTATCAGTTGGGGACTTCAAAATAAGATGGGTGAATTCATTGTAAATCACTAAAAACATGACATTTGTAATAAATATAAGTTATAGCTTATTTTTTATGGGATATAATCATAATTTTTATTAGACTCCGAGTAGAATATTCTTTTTGCATATTAAATATTATGTGTTACAAAAATATAAATATTTTTTTGGTATCAGCTGGTATCAATTTTCAGTGCGGCACCATATATATAGGTGTGTACCAATTGCCACGAGTATAGTTTTGACGCCTAGTTTCCTCCTCAGAGAGAGTCAACTGAGGTCTGAAGATGCGAAACTGTACTAGGAATTCAATATTTCCGAGAGCGCTCAAGTCAAACAGCCACTCTAAGGATCTTTAACGTGTCTCATAACCATACGACATGGGCGCTGTTGATTTTCTGCATCTTGAAAATCCACCGACTTGGGCCAGGGTTGAACCCGCATCCATAGACGTACAAGGCCAGCGCCGAACCAACTACGCCACTCAGACAGTAAAAATGAACATTTCTAATTGTATTTGATTGTCTCTCGATTTGAAATTTGTAAAGTTTTTCAAAAATTTATCTGTTTAAAATAAATCTGTATTCTATAATACGTATACCTTAAAATTATGATTCATCGTAAAATGTATTCTTACAATAATACAATAATAGGCCCATTGAATATGCTACAACTGTATTAGAGCCGTGGAATATGTAATAAAAGAATTCTGGAATATGCTACAAAAATGTAACATGCGCGGGGAATATATTCTGAAAGTATAGAATAGGGTAGTTGCATACGTTTTAAAATAATTCAAATATAATAGGAAAATGAAACATTTTGTAAAAAATAATAGAATAGTGGAAAATATTGTTTGAAAGGAACAGTTAGATACAACTTTAATGTGTATACAAAAAAAATTTTGATTTTTAAATGAATTTTTCTCTTATACAAGTTTTTCGATATATTAGATTAAAAATTAAATGCAAAAAATTTAAAATATTCAAAGCATTAATATCAATTTACTCGAGAAGAAAACTAAAACTGAAAATTAGTTCAAGTTAAATGTGTTACTTTGAAACTAGTTATTTATATGAAACAACACTTTTTTTTTCATGATTCTTAAAACATTTGTGAAACAATTTCCTCTGCTTTCTGTCGTTGCTAATGCCACCTGTCTGACGCGATGTCATATCGAAGCCCACGAAATTCATTGCGGCAATGGGCTAGATTTTTACGTCTGTCGTTACCCGTAGCTTTGAGTATCATACTGGTGACCTCGGTACGATTTTGCTCGGTTTCATCCCAATTTTGAGGGAGAACACCCTAAGGGTGGCCAGGGGTCCCCACCTTTCTTCCCCTTCTACCAACCTCACGAGAGGACTCGTGGCTCAACAGTTATTTAGAGCAGTGCTCCGCAACCTTTTCATCGCTGCGGACCGGTCAACGTTTGATAATTTTACTTCGGCCCGCTGAGGGTGGGACACGTTGATCGTTTATATTTTAGATTGTCTTGATTTAACAATTTTAATTTAGTTACATTTAAATATGCCTTCAGAATAAAATATAGTTTCACCAAAAACGAATAAAAGTGATTTAACGTGGAATATAAAGTGATTTCCGTAGAAAGTTGCGCAAATCCGAGAGAAATGCATCACTTTAAATAAAATGGCAATAATTTAATGTTCTTTAGGCGGCCCGGCACCATTTGATCCATGGACCGGGGGTTGCGGATCACTGATTTAGAGTACTCCCAAACCGCGAAAGCAGAGTATACATTTACAAACATCCATGCCTTCTCCGGGATACGAACTCTCTCCGGGATTCAGGGTCGCAAACCTTTACACTGGAAATGCGACTCTGCATCCTTCTTTACGTATTTACCACAACAAACATAATCAATAACACACCCAGAGATAGTTTAAAGATACTCCTCTTATATATATAAGAAAGGTTTTAATAAATATTTAGATCATGTGTATAAGCAAGGGGTGGTTTAAAACAATTTAGTTTTTAAACTTCGTTGCTCTGACTATTAGTAATTATGAATTGAATTCCCTTGAATATATCTTTTTGTGTGTTAATTAGGAAAATTAAGGATATTAGTAATTAGTTTGATGTTTATTTAAATGACTCATAATTGTTACAAACTACATAGAGAGACAACGCTTTGTGAATTCGATTTTTATAGGTTACCACTACACTTCTTTCCGGAAACGCTTGACAAAAGTAAATTATTCGTATCCTCGGCAACGCATTTATTGAATTATGCTTTTGCGGCACAGAATTTAAATATATTTCTTGTCTTGTGCCTTCGGTCTGAGATGGGGACCATGTATGCAGTGTTTGATCTTTGATTTCATATGTTTAGTATCATGTTGTTCGCGCACACAAACATATACACATGAAAGGTTTTTACGGGAATTTAAATCTTTTAGTGTGCCAGAATCTTTTATAATTGTTGCAGTCGTTGAAAGTATTGATGTGGGAACATGATGCTAGTTTAAAATCTACATTTGATTTAACGCATAAAACGAACAACACAAATATAAACGGACAAACACGCGAACATCTAAGACATAACTATTACACAAAAAAAGCATCTATCACCTTTTAAACATTTTAAAGTCCCTGGTTCAAAAACTAATAATGTAAAAATATATTAGAAATAAAGGATTACTTTAAAATTCTGAAAATTCTTTAATATACATATTCTCAAATTATGTAAATACTATAACAATATTGCAAAAATATAAAAACTATATAGAAATATTTTAAAATTTTAAAATATTACAAATTTTAAGATTTTATAAATAAGCATATTCAAATAATTTCAAACAAATTATAACATGCATGCATATTGATTGTGTTATATTTTATCTCCTTAAATTAATGAAATGATAAATTTTAAGCAAAAATAAATTTCTTAAGTTCTTGACTTATTTATTTAATTTCATCTTATCGATTTATTTAATTGAATCTAAAATACAAATATATACCTGTTTCACAGATCATGAAAAAGGGGATTCTAAAACCAATATTCTGTCTGCAATAACTCTCTTTATCAGAAGGTGCCAGCATTTGGAAACACAAGAAACTTCATCCCTTCAACACAACAAGTATTTATTTATTACAGGGTCTACTTTTTAAACTCAACTAAAAATTTAACCCTTTAACTAGTTTGCCCGCGTACATCGAACTAACTCTTAAAAGCTGGCCACATTTGGTTTGCCCATTCGTTGCACGGGCACAGGTATTTCCTCTTCTTTCTGTCTTTGAATTTCATATATTTTTAATCCTTATAGTGAGATTATTAGTATTGGTGTTTGTTTTTGAGAGATGCAATTTGCCCATGGTACTGAAATACTTCTTGTGGGGAAGGCGGGATTTTTTTCACTAAAGGCAGGAATTTAGATTCTTGAAAATATTCGATAAAAAGACAGGGATTGGCAAGGCAATGGTCAATTTGTTGCTTGAGAAAAAATGAAAATGGAAAGATAATCTAAAAAAGCCAATATTAGCTCAGTCCCCGTTGCAATGTGTGTGCTGCAAATCATGCAACCAAACTTCAAATTGTGTATGCATACATGTATGCACACACACACAAAATCCGTAACCATTTGTAAAAGAGGTACGAACATGAAATTTTTTTTGTAAGTATGAGAGAAGTTCTTTTCAGATACATGAAAAATTTCTTCATAGCATATAAAGTTTACTTAAAAAAACAAACATTAAGGGTTTTTTGTGTTCCACAATTATAAAGTTACACTCCTTAAAAAACCACAAAAAATACAATTATAAATTAGAAACAGCGTGAAAAGTTAGAAAATAAAAACTAAAATAAAATTCTCCCATTTTCGTATACTGTTAAGTATTATGCTTAGCTATATGTATTAAAAAATGTACCTTTTTTGGGAACATTTTGGGCAAAAAAAATTTTTATTTCTTCAGGGGTTAAAAGTTAATAATAAAAACATTTATTTACATGCTTAAGTAACACCAATGAGACTGTGATACGACGAGACTGAAGTTTCTGTGAGACTGCTTTGAGATGTTACGTGCTTGTTTACATACTTGCTGAATAGTCACGCATTTTCAGTCATTGAAGAAAAATAAAATAACATTACCTTCACACTTAAAAGTTTTTAAAGAAAATGGTGATTTTTTTATTGTTTTTCCTTCCAATCTTCTATGGGTGATTGCTTTTTACTGGAATTTTATTACTTCTCAACCTCTTGGATGGCAGATATAACTTACAGTGTCCTAATCCGCGATCCATATAGCTCAAAATAGCTTCCTAATAGCTCCCATGTATTGAGAGTCTTTACCCTTTCAGAAGTCAATTTTTTTGCCTAAAATATTCCAAAAAAGGTACATATTTTTTATTGCATATAACTAAGTATAATACTTAACAGAAAGCGAAAATGGAAGAATTTTATTTTAATTTTCAATTTTAAAGTTTTCAAACTATTTTTTATTTTGTAATTGTGGAACAGAAAAATTCCTAAATGTTTGCTTTTTACAAGAACACTCTGCATGTTTTGTAGAATGTTTCGTATTTCTTAAGAGAGTTTCTCTCATACTTACAAAAAATTTTCCTATTCGTACCTTTTTTTCAAATAGTTGAGGATTTTGTGTGTGTGCATATACGCACACACGAAACACGGTGTAATACTAAGTTTTACATTGTAATGGGGACAGAGATAATAACGATTTTTTTTGGATAATCATCCAATTTTCATTCCTTCTCTAGCAAGAAATTGTACATTGCTTTGCCAATACCTGTTCTTTAACGAATATTTCCAAAAATCTAAATTCCTGCCTTCAGGGAAAATTCCCGCCCTTACCACAAAGAAAATTCCGTTTGAAAAATATTTCAGTACTGTGGACAAACTGCAGCTCTTAAAAACACTAGACCTAACAATCTCACTAGAAGGATTAAAAACATGTGCAAATCAAAGATATAAAGAAGAAACTATCAGTGCCCGTAAAGCGTACGGTCAAACTGGTTATGGCCAGCTTTCGGTAGCCCGTACAGAGTACGGGCAAACCAGTTAAGGGGTTAAAAAACACGATTGGATGGTACATCTTTCTTTTCCTCCTTGCCTGATATATCTTCACCAGCAATAGCTTTAACAATACCTTTATCTATTTTACTTTTTTCTGATATTTTTTTACTATCCATGTTATCAACGAATTAACGAAGTTATCAATTTTCTTATAATCATCCATGTATACATAAGTCATCCATGGGTTGATTAAGTTTCCTGACGATTTCTGCTTATCCCGTAATTTTTCGAATTCGTTCGGATTAAATATGTTTTTCTTCAGTCGTATAATTCTTACGATTTCCGCGTTTATGCACCATTTTTCGAATATCATTTTTAATAATTAAGGAAATGATAATCTAAAAAATCTCGCAGTTCTTAAAATTTGACCAATACAAAATGGTTGAATAAATAAACTCAGTGATCACGATATCCCGGAAATAATTCGTCTCAATAATAATCATCCAAATAGTCACATTTCACGTTCCAAAAAATAGAGATTTGCCGTAAAATCCGGCGTATAACGCCCACCCCGTTTTTTACAAGGAAACCCGAAATGTGCGTGCACAATGCTCTCATGTTTTGAAGTCATTTATTCGAGGTATTATTCCATCCTCTAGAAAAAAAATAGTGTATTTCTAGAACTACAACCGTTTAGGTTCATAAGGATTGTCATTTCTGTTAAAGAAACATTATCTTATGATCTATATATTTTTAAAATTCTAATTTTTTCTATGCTCATCTTTTTTTTTTATTATTTTCAAAGCTCTCAGTTTTATACCCGGCGTACGACGCGCACCCGTAAATTTCGATCTTATTTTTGGTGTTAAAAGTGCGCGTTATACGCCGGATTTTACGGTACATTACATAAAATCTAAAGGAAAAAATATCAATGTTTACTCTTAATAGGAATACACAACATCCTCCAAACAAAATATTAACCTGAATTTCCTAAGTTGAAAGGGATTTTGACATCACAATATTTAAGAGTGATAAAAGCCATTGCTATCAATATTATTTGATTTATAACTAATTTCGCCACCTGGCGATGAACCTCTTAAGTTTGAACCTCTGTCACCTGACGGAAACAATATTTGAGCTGGTATCCCACTCTCCGAACTTCCACACCGTGCCAACGAGAAGAGTTTGACCCTCGACAGATTTAACGTGCATCAGCTACTCTACACGGTGGATATTTAGTGGCATCAAGACTCGAGCTCGTGACTCTTCAACGCCATCCGACAGATCGCGAATGAACTCTCAGATACCCTGCTTATTGCTTATCAAGGAGTTATTATAAAAGCGTATATGTTAAGAAGATTCACATGTTACCGAAACGCATGCAAACGGAATCTAACTGTAATATTCATTGCCATAGCTAGTCCGGGCCTTGTATCAACATTCTTTGGAGGCCCTCTTTTAAAAAATCAATTTGGATGTTTAGGAATATTACATCTGTTGGGGCTCCCTGTAGCTTCGGGACCCCGTATGATTGACATGGCTGATACAGCGGTAGCTATGCCTCTGTAAACTAATTTCTCTCAATGTCTTATGATCAAACATGACAATTATTTTTTTTACTCTCTTAAATATGCTAAAAAAATTAAAAAGCATATTATAGTTAATTAGATGAAAATTATGGGAATAAATTTGTTTGCAACGTCATAAATCTACAAACAATCAGAAGCAAATAGAGTTAAACTTCAGTTATTATTTTTCTGTTGTTTAAAAATGAATATTCACAACTAATTTATTCCAATTCTAGCATTAACTTTAAACTGAGGGACAGCAATTATTTTGTCGAAAAATGCAGATGTCATTCAACTTATTCATATTTTGTTAAAAAGAATTTTCCGCTATTTACTTAATCTTTTTAGTAATTAATACAAATTATTAAAAATAATTCAAGTTAAATTGACCCATACAAACTGTCAGTATTAAAAAAATTCAGTTTGTGACGAAAGAAACAATGAATATCATGTTTTATTATCAGTATTCTCGGATTACAAGAAATTGCCATAAATACTCAAAATCAAGGAAATTATCATTCAATATATAAATTATAGTTTCCAAAAACTAAAAAACACCCTTTTATAGTTAATCGAGCTAAGTTGTAACTTAATCTTATAGTCACCAAATCTGGAAATGGGATCTGAAGTTAGTTGCCAGATGCGGGATGGAATCTGAAAATGGAAAATAGTTAATCCTGATTTATCCTGATCAGGATAATGGAATAAAGTTATTAAATTGTTGTATTGTCATCGGTCCTCTACAAGTGAGCGAAATTTCGAATCAATCTGACCTTTTAAAGTGGGTAAAAATTGAGTGAAAGATTCCGTTACATACAAGTGAAGCTTATAAGAGGGTGTTAATAATAACATTACTCGATGTCACACGCAGATACCACAAACAATTTCAGAACTTAAAAGTATGAATGTATAAATTAAATTTTAAAAAGTATGCATTCGCACATTTTTTTCATTTTTAATGAACCTTACAGATAATTCAATACTAAATTTAGAACGAGTTTAATAAGAGGAGAGAGAGAGAGAGAGAGAGAAGCCTTGTAAATCGTATTTAAGAATATTGTATATATTATTTACGATTTATTATATTAAACTTTTATTTCATTTCTCATTAATAATTTAATATTTTGATATTTTGATTCTGATTAATAATCTTGAAATATTTAACACGTTTATGTCTTTTTACAGGTTGTTGTTTGTTTATTTGCTCTCTGAAACAAAAAAAGAGAGCTCCGGTACATATTAGTCAAATTAAGCTCTAATTCTAGGTAATCAAACCTTTTTAAATGACATGTTTATGATTACGCTGTGACTGATGAAGAAGCAAACAAATTAAACTCAATCTGATGGGGTTTTTTTTGCTTTTGATGTCATGATTTAACTTCAATTCCGGTTCCTTTTGAACCCCACATTAAAGAAAATGGACCGAATAAAACTTCTCAAATGTTCCATTAAAGAAAGGTCTGTTTGAGTTTTGACTTAAGTTCAAACAACATTTCTGCGTAATTGTGACACGCTCCAAAAGTGGACGTGATTTTCGTACAAATCAAAAACAAATCAATGGCAAGGCTTGTTTGAAACGAATGATAGAAATGTAAGAGTTTTAGGTGTTTACTGAATCTTAAAGACAACTATTTAGAAGACATAATAACTACATAAATGTCTTTATTTCCGTAATCACAATATAAACATAGCTCTTTTTTTTCTTTGATTTCACACCAGATAGTGTATTAGAATATGTAAATTATATTACGAGGTGATTACCTCGCATAAAAACTATATACAATTTCAAGTACTTTTAGGAAAAATTTGAATTACATTCATTCATTATAGCAACTGTACAGTGCTGAAAAAATAAAGCCAAGTGAAGTTCATTTTTTTTTTCACAACTGCGTATCTGAGTTTTTAAAAAATTTAAACATGACACGGTAAATAATAATTTTAAATATTCCTATCAGAATAGTTGTGGCAAAGTATTATTTTTAGTTTCACAATTCATTTTTACTCAAGCGAAAAGCTGTAAAAAATTATAAAGTCAACCTCAATTTTAACCTCAATCTTATCAATTTTTCTCATAAAAATCTGTCTTCTTCGAAAATTGTGACTGATTTGAATCTTCTATACACCAGCCGAACTGTGTGTAATATTCTATTAAAACATATACGTAAAATTTAATGAATGAAATGCCAACCACCTCTAAGAGACCTGGAATGGAGCACCTAGAGCTCACAAAGGAATATGTTGCTTTTAAGTATCAGAGACACAAGGTTGTTTTTTCAGATGAAAAAAAAGAAATTTTATCGAGGTGGACCGAACGAATTTAGATATTTTTGGCAAGATGTCAATTCTAAGTTAACCAGGTACTGGAAGCAACAATATGGTGGGGAATCTGTGTGCGCTGTCGATGCTGGAACACCTGTTGCTTATTTAAAAGCAAAGACTAATTTAGGGTACTATCAAGATATCCTGACAGAAAATTTATTGCCTGAGGCACCTGTGGTAATATCTGGAGAGTACATATTCCACAGCAGGACAAAGCTTGCATATGCAATTCAGTCTTTATAGAATCTAGTTTCAAGCTAATAATGTTCCTTTTCTGAAGAGGCCATCAAGAAGCTCAGACCTAAACCCATTGGAAAATTTATGGGTTATTTTCATGAAAAAAATTTATGAAAGGGTAAAACTTACACCACGGGTGATGAATTTAAAGCAGACATTAAAAACAGTTGGAAAAACATCTCAAGGGACACTTTACAAAAACTCTTTCTATATATCCTCAAGAATAATTAATTGATAACAATGTGGATTTTTTAAAATTATTAGAACAATTTTGTAAATAAGTTCTTATGCGGCTTTAACATTTTTTGAGTTTTCTATATTTGTATAAAAAACAAAATTTTCAAATAAAAAATAATTGAATTTTTTTAATGGTTTTTTTAAAGATTGAAATAAAACTTATTCTTTGCACTGCATTTAAATTCCCATGGATTTTAAACACGCAACTCTAAACATTTTTAAAGATTTTGGCTTGACATCATTTTTCCAGCTCTGTATGAGATATTGTAGATGGTGTCTTAAAATTTTTTTTCTCAGAGAACAATTAAAAGGGCATTGTCTGGAATTAAAAATTAATAAATATCTCAATAATTCCAAAACTGGATACTTAAAATATGTTTATTTGAAAAATAACATAATAATTTAGTATTATCAAGTAATCTTTTGCCTATGTGAGTTTTTAGTTTTGTTCTGCATCATTTAGAAGCATTTTTTAATCAAAATTCTTAGGCGTTAGAGACTATTCAAACCATTAAGGAATGTACTTTATAGAATTTAATTTTCGTGAATAGTCAAAAATCGAATGCGCCAAATCAGGCGACTGCGATGGAAACAAAAGCAGAGTGATATCATTATCTGCCTTAAGTGCTGACGAAAGAAAAGTAAGATGCGATAATATGTGTAGTCAGCATAGGTGGTGAGAAGTGGTGTTTTTTCTCTCTTTCTCTCTCTCTCTCTATACCTTTGGCATCGATTTTGAGGCCGCACACTCTTGTTGGATTAGTCCACCTTGAATGAATCAATCATCCAAATCAATCAGAAAATCATTTTTTCAGAATTTTAAAACCTAACTATGCGGAAAAGATGTTTTCTGGTATGAAAATAAATGAAAAAATGAAATAAAAAGTTTATTTTTATGTTAAATACTACCACAAAGGGAATGACGAGTTTAGGTAATCAATATTTTTTTAATGGTAAATAGTCAAAGTCATTTTTATTAAAAAAATGTACTTTGTTATTAAATTTTATTTTGCACATTTTTATTAAAATTTAATGTAATTTTAGTACTTTTAAGGTTTATTGAGATGACAGGACACCTAATAAATAGTTACAGGACAAATCGTTAGAGGTATATCATTTAACAGCTTCTTTGGTATTAAATTTTTAAGGAAAACCTACTGTCGAAATTACAATGCACGGTAAAACAAAAGACGGAAGAAAGCTTGAATAGGACTAATTTGATGGTGCGGGGAGAAAGAGCTGGGGTTGTGAAATTTTGCAATGAACGTTGTGTTTTCTCTACTCAGTATTTATTCATTTACCAATAATCGTCGTTTTTGGTTATTTGTATTGTAGACAAATCATTTTATTTTGAGTCTGAAATTATCTCACCAAAATTAAGTTTTTTCCGGATATCGAAATTTTAACTCTTTTTTTTTTTTTTTTTTTGCGGCAATATTAATTTCGAAATTATCATTTTTATTATTGTTCCCCTAATTTCTATACCAAAGAACATCTTTCCCGCGTAGGTAGATTCTGATTACTAAGAATTTTTTTTTCTCCATATAACTGCGATTAATCCTAATGAATAAGTTTAATATAATTAAAACTTAATTGATCCCAATTGTTTCGAACTTATTTTCAATGATTAAATTCCGTTGAGTGAACAATGATTCAACATTGTTTATTTAGTTTATTTAAGCAAATGCCAGACCTTTGGCCTCTAGACCAGCGTTTCTCAAACTTTGAGGCATTCCCCCTAGGATTGCGGGATAACTTTCCGAGGGGGAGGGCGAGTATATTGAAATGTCGAAAACAAAAGATTATTTAACAAAAATTATTAATTCACTAAAAGTAAACAAACAAAATACATTATGACATCATAAAAAATAAAATTAACATTTACACTGATATAATACATTTTTAATTGTATTAGTACTACTCAATGTATTTTATAATTAATTTAAAAATATTAAGTAAAGAACAAAGTAAATAATTATCAGGGACCCCAGGGGCTTGTCATATATAAAATTATATACAAAAATTAACACTTATCTTGACAATTTGTACTGTTTATAAATAATCCCTTACCTGCCGATTAAAAGTAATGCTCAATGCCTCCGTTTTCCACGCAGGTGCACGTATGTGATGTTTTAGGGGTAAGGGAGATAAGTAAATTAAATAAAAGGAAATCCTCTGATATAAGTAAATCCTTCGCAAACACTGTCAATGCCATTTTATTTCATTCCAAAGCCTTCGGAATAATTTTATGGATAGCAGTGCACAGAAAAGATTGTACTTAAAGATGTATATATACGTCCACGGCATTTAACTAACCGGTTAAGCGAGACGTATGTATACACCGGTAGCGCTTAAGAGGTTAAAATCGTATTGTAGCTTTAACGTCAAAGTATAGTATTATAGAATTCAATATACAGTTATTTATATAGAGGGGGACGATGAAAGCTATGATTGAGTATTGGGTCGCAACTATTGAAAGTTTGAGAAGCACTGGACTAGATCATTAATCTCGATCTAGCTTCCCAATAAAGAATAATAGAGTTAAAAGGCAATAATGCAGTACATTCAACTTAGGGTCCTTATCCATGAACTCTCCAGGGTCACAAAGAGTGCGGGCTGAAATATCTTTTAGACTAATTTTAAAAAGATGGACATTCAAGCAATCGTGCTCAGTCAAAAGACGAAATAACGTCACGGCTACAGGACAAGGAAAATCGGAAATGACTGACTTTGAATTAGTAAGACACTCCCAGCTTCATTTGATAAGTAGGAGGCAAACCTCGTCTTAAATTCTAATTTAATTAGGAGTTTTTCTGAATTAAAAATGTCATACGGTTATTAGTGGTTTGTAGAATAGTCGTTCTCTTCTTTGCCAGGAAATTGGCTCTTTCGTTTCCCTTGATGCCACGATGAGCAGGAATCCACTGTAAGACAGTTGAGTCCGCCAGAGTGTTGAGAACCTTTCTACATTCATAAATTCGTTTGTAAGTGCAAACTTTATTGTTGGAGATGTTGTGTTTGCTATCAGACAACATAATAGTCCGAGGAAAATAACTCTTCCGAGTGATTAATTGATTTGATTCAACATTGTTAATTAGATGACTTTATGTGATTTCCTAATTCATTTTTCTCTGCTTCATTTCACCGCATGCATTAGTCGTCTTTTCCGAACAAACTGTCTTCCACTTCTTTAAACTTCAAATTTCTTGTTTTAAAGTTAGGGGGAGGTTGGCAAAAGTATAAACTGCAGTTAAAGGATTTTTTTTCTTCCCAAGAATATCAATTTAAGTTCATAAATTTGTTAGGAAAATAACATAAACTGATCAATGAAACGTTGTTATCGCTCATTTTCTTATTCCATCTATAACTTAGACTACATCCATAAGAACATGCTTCAGAGAAAAAAACTGATAAAATATGTGTAGAAAAACTCAGTCATTTTTTGTTTATAAAAAATGAAATTTCAGCATTATGTTCGATACAAAATATGTACCGTAAAATCCGGCGTAAAACGTGCACCCATACTTTCAAGTTGCAATTTTTAATTTTCAGGTACATTCGCCGTACAACACGCACCCTTTTTTTTACGAAGAAAACTGAAAGGTGCGTATACAATGCTGTTATGTTTCGAAGCGATTTATTAGAGTTATTTTCTTAAGCTTTTGCAAAAACAGTAAACTTTTAGAACAACAACCTTTTAAGTTCAGTAAGAATGTCACTTCTTTTAAATAAACAGCATTTAGAAATATGTAGAAGTCTAATTTTCTTATGCACATCTCCTTCTTTTTCAATTCCTACTATCTGCTCGCAATCTCTATATATTTATTCATTTGTTTGTTTATTTATTTATCTTGGTGGAATTGTCAATCGTTAATAAAATACATTTTAAAGCGCTCAGTTGAGCTGAAATTTAATATACATGATTATTTTGGATGACAATACAATAATTTAATTATAATTAATAAAAATTAATTGATTAAAACAAATTATTTACAGAATTACAAATACAGCCACGTTGGAATCGCTTTTGGCGACTAAGCGACCCTTTTGGCGACTTGTGTCAAAACTTGAAAAGGATTTTTTCTCGCGTTTTAAAGCTTTCATTTGTACTGAAATTTTATATACACGATTGTTTTGGATGACAATACGATACTTTAATGATTATGAATAGAAATTAATTACCACTTAATATTGTGATTCTATCATATGTATATACATATTTACATTAATTGCAACTATTTAATAAAAAGTAGCTAAAGTAAAATTTTCTTTGTTGATCTAAGTAGGGATTGACTTAATTTTTTTTTGTATTACTTGTGTTTTAATTTTTAAGGCTCTCATTTTTATACCCGGCATATAACGTGCACCTGTAAATTTCTATCTTATTTTTGGTGTTAAAACTGCGTTTTTTACGCCGGATTTTACGGTACATGAATAGAAATAATATATTCTTCTCTATACTTACCTACCCGTAAAAAATGTGTACGCAAGTTTAATTTAATCTACGGGATGTATTTATACATTAAATACCTTTGACTTCCCTTACCTCTAATTTTATAATTATGAACTAAGACTTAGAAAAAGAAAAAAATTAAATTAATCTTTAATTGAATTAAATTCTCCTTATTACATTCTTTTGATATTTTAATTATTTTTTTGATCTTTTAAAACCTCCATAATGATTGTAATATATCAAGAATAAATGTAGATTTTTTTTCAGAAAAATAGGAGATATAAAATTGATTTTCTTATTGTGTGTCAAATCGACTAAAATGTAGAAAAGAATTTTCCCCTTTATTTCGAAAAAAAAATCGATCTATTCTTCATCATATCTCTTCTCATCACTTTTCTATCTCTTCACCTTATAATTTTTTAAAAAAGAATTATCTTACAAGCAATATTTCTCTGTAAAAAATCAATAAAAAATTTATTGAATTTCCTCTTTTTGAAGTTTTTTTCTTTTAAAACGTATCTCTAAGATTCAGAGTTCGATAACTGCAAGATATATTGCGAGCTTATAACAAAGCTATAATTTTTTCCTCTCGTTCTTCAACTTTATCCAATAATCTATTACAACATGTAATCTCTATTGTTATTATTCAAAGCATTTTTTCCCCTATAGTGTTTTTCGCCCTTGGGGATAATAATACCGAGACCAGATTTATTTTTTTCTCATAATTAATTATTTTGTAAAATATATGCATCGAATATTGAGTACAGTGTATAATGCTTTAGACTTGCTGTTTTGAAACGTATTTTCAAGCGTTTCAAATGCATTACTCTGATATTTTGATTTCTTCATCGCAGCGTCAATTTTTTGCTTTGATAAAAAAAAAGTACACTTGTTCGCATGAATCATTTATTTTACACATTTTTCTCCTATGGGACTGCGGATTGGTATTTATCATTGCAGACCTAGTACATTCCCTGGGAGCTGGTATCACTTTTCAGTGCAGCACCAAATAGGTGGAATACTAATTGCCGCAATGTACTTTTGATGTCCAATCTCCTCTTCAGAGGAATTAGGAATTTTTTTTGTTGAAGCTCACAAGTCAAACAGGCACTCTAAAGATCTTTAACGTGCCGCATAATCATACGAAATGACGGAAGCTGTCGATTTTCTGCATTATAGAAATCCACCGACTTGGGTCGAGGTCGAACCTACAACCTTGAGTGTACACCAATTTAACTGTTTTATTTTCGAATCTTAGGGTGAGTGAGATTTTATGAGCTTCTCTCGCACTGTAAATTTACACGATGGCTACCTCATAGTTTTGAACTTGAGCTGGCTCCTTCCTTCTCCAAATTTCCACACCATGCCAACAGGATAATTTGAGCCTCAACAGATTTAACGTACACCAACCCTTCCGCTCTGTGAGTCTGTAACGGCATTAAGACTCGACAATGCCAGCCACGAGTTTGTGATCGTGACTACTAGGCTACCACGGCCCCATGAGATAGTGAGAATTAAATATAATTTTTATTTTTGTCACATAATCACTATATTTTGTCATAATGTTGTAGTGATCTTACCCCTGGGGTCGCTTCTTCATCATCTTGTCTACCTAAATCTGTAGGAGGGAACGATGAATGACCAAGACTATCCATGATAAATCTAATTTATTATTATCAAAGATAATATTCCAGAACTAGCAATCTATGAAAGGAACCCTTGGAGTGATATAGAGAAAGCAACGACTATTCGTGAATAAGCGCACGAAATCCGAACAGATTAACTTTAATCAATCCTATCCTATTAATTTTAGATTCACTAATTTAGTAGCTAAAATCCGTCCTTTAGTCACGATGCGTAATTCTAATTCTTACCCTAGTAACATGGTGTTCGGCTGCTCCGCTCCAACTGATCTACGATTATTAAACTCTAACTTTATATGCACTAACTACTTTGAATCTCGT
The DNA here is from genome assembly GCA_019973935.1 of Trichonephila clavipes. Lineage (NCBI taxonomy): Eukaryota > Metazoa > Arthropoda > Arachnida > Araneae > Nephilidae > Trichonephila > Trichonephila clavipes. Next base: position 231,082 of record BMAU01017942.1, on the reverse strand, counting down.
GGTTTCTTCTTGAGAGGGATGGCTGTGAAATAAACGCGAATACTATCCCAAAGATTCTCCAAAAGGATTAGTTGTTGAAAGTCGCGTAAAGCCCCGTCACAATGTTTATAATTTAAGCAAGATTTTCTGTTACAGACTTGTATGTTTCACCAAAAATAGCATGTAAAATATGATTTTGTCTTGTTCTTAAGCATTATTTTGAAATTTAAATATATCCTTCGGGTATGAGTTATGTGCATAAATAAATTATTAACAAACATTTATGAACATTGAAACACTCAAATAATTCTTTTAGATATTACAGAGAGAAAGGATCACTTACAAAAAATAGCTACATATTTTTAAGAAAGGTAATAAAATGAAGCTATCCTTTTGAGAATATATTTGAGTCCCAAATTCACAAAAGGAAATACTTGGTGTTTTTACAACTTATTTACAGTAAAATACATTTTTGTCTTCCGAATTGTTTTAGAATAAAACATTTAGATTAAAATCAGCTACGGAAGATGGCCGTGATCAGGGTCACGGGCTTGGTAAAGCTCTTTTCAAGTTTTGGGTGACCTTTTATTGGAGTAAGGGCCATACTTGCCCAAGTTTAAGCACTAAGGTTTAGCACCAAACGCTTTTTTAATTTACAAAGAAAAATATGTTTTGGATTCAGACTAAACTTTATAAAAGCTAGAAAGAAAGAGAAGAAAAAGGCAAGGAGAAAGATTGAAAATAGGAAAAGAATTATATTTTGCCAGTCCTGGAGGGCATCAGCAGTGTTCATCAAAAACATAAAACTCCATGGAAGAAAAAAAAGAGATCCCTCCGGCATCTCGAAGTCGTGAGCCTTGTTATTATCTAAGGAAAGTTAACTCCAGAGCGAGGCCTCAAGCTTGAGTCCTGATCCCATTAAAGACTTATTGTGCGAAAAAATAAGGATTACGGCACGTTGGATCGTAAAGTTTCATCCGGTTTAAGGTACCAGCTCAGATGTTATTTTTTTTATTTGCAACAGCAACCCTTGATGAATACATCATTCGCTGGAGTTGAAACATTCTGCACAAGCACACAAGGAGCAATTTCAAATTAAGAACAATAAAACAAAGAATCAAAAAACAGGAGCATAAACACTGTAAGAAAGTCAGTCAGGACGCATTGCCTTGCAACTACTCTCTGGAGCCTCCAGTAACTATCGTGAAAGATAACGTCTCCATAAATTGGCCAAAGCTCAAAATTACGTGTTCTGAAACCATTAGTCCTCGTATTGCTTCAATATGACGTCAATAAATTCAAATTAAAACTTTGTAATATAATGAAAAGTATATGTGCTTTAAAAAAAGAGGGTAAAAAATTGTATAACAAAATATTCTTAAATGAAGCCTTTTGTTTTTAGAAATTTGTCTCCCATTTTGTGTGGTACAAAAATTCTGTAACAATTAAATTTTTGTTAATTTAAAATATTGAGGAAATTTCAAAATGTTTTTAAGAAAGTTAAATTATTTTATTTTTTGATAATGCGTAAAACAACAGTTTCTATAAGAAAAATAATATACGAATTAAGAATTATTTCCAGTCAAATTATAATGATATTTTTACAATGCGAAATACGCGAAGGAGCATTTTTTGACATATTAAAATAAGAACAAGATTAGATAATAAAAGAAAATATCCCCTTTGCTTTTTGAAATTCTATTATTACAATTCAAAAGTAAAGCTGCAATTGATTTTTGAAGAAATTTACACTGCTGGCCATTAATATTGAAACACCAGGGAAGAATAATCTGACGAAAGTCAAAATCATATGAAAGGAAGAACAGGTTGGGATATGCAAATTATTAATATTTCAACGCATTTAGGCGACGCAGGAGGGAGAAACAACATGTGAAACGCTGTATAAAAGTTCTGTAATGCATTTTTCATTCGGAAAGTGCTTTGTAAGGTCGGAGTTTGGTCAGAATATCTTGATGTCTCGAATAAGAAGAAATATGCCTATCAAGAGTGGGGATTTATCGTTCCATGATATCACTCGTCGCACTAGTCGAAATCCAACCACTGTCATATGAATATGGAATCAATGGGTTGCTGAGAGTCATACTGAACAGCATGCAGGATCACCGCGCCCTCCCATGAATAATACCCCAGAGCACAGAGATATTATAAATTTGGCTCTATAGAACCACATCACGGGTTATCAGTCAGGAAATAGGCATGCTTGTATCACACCCAGTCTCCACTCGTACGGTGCGATGACGTTTGCATTAGCTCAAACTGTCAGCACGGCGACCATTACTTCGGATTCCCTTAACAATGCAGCATAGAAAGTGACGGCGACACTGGTGCACACCGAATAACAAAACTGGATACAGGGTGTTTTCAATTCAGGTGAGTCCCGGTTCTGCGAATAGTATTTTAATGGCCTTGATGGTCTAGAGCAGAGGTTTCCAAACTTTTTTGTCTCATAGACCCCTTGCCATGTTTTTCGGTTTTGTGTAGACCCCTACTTACCTAATATTAAATTTTTCCAAATTTATCAACTTAAATGTTTTTTGACAGCTGGTATAATACTACTTACTTTAAAAGTTTTATGTTTCTTACTGTACTTAAGTAGAGTGTTTAAACTTAAGAAACACATCTAAATTAATTAAATTAAAATTTAATTAATACATGAAATAATTGTTACATAAAATAACTGAACAACAAACAAATGTTTTTATTGGTTAAAACAAATGTTTTAATCAGTTGCTTCAATAACAACTTTCAACACATTTGGCTTTAATCTTTTAAGGTTTAACTCTAAATCTCTTCGGTTAGTAATATCCAATCTTTCTTTCTTTCTGTTTTTATTTTGGAGATTGGCAAGCGCACTGGAACTCTTCTTTGGGAAAAGCAATTAAAAACTTGAGATGTTTCATAATTCGGTATAAATAACAGGTATGTCTTTTTTAAAGCCAAAATTGCTGACATTCGTTTCTAAACTTTAAGATCTTCATTAGGGCTATTAAAATCAGTTGCTTTTGTAATTGGACATTTTTTTAATGTGTGACAACACGAATTCATTACCTACTGTGATATTACCATAGCAAAGCATTCTCAAACCTAGTTTCAAAATCTGAATAATGGGCATTTAAGTGTTGAACATAGGTTAAAACGCCATTTTTCTAGCAGATTGTCTGTGACAAATTAAGAAGCAGTTAAAATTTGCGATGTCCAGTTTTACATTCCTTTAGCTTGTTTCTGGCACACACACAAGAAACACTCAAATGATTGTCCTTTTTTAATAAAATTTATGCTGTTGCCTTGTGTGCAAATTAATCCCAGTAAATTTAGTAAATAAAACTGCTAAATAGGTATAGATCTAGTTTACTCTTGATTAAATTTTCTTTTAAAATTAAAGTCACGATCTGGTTTAGGCTATCTTAGACTCCCATTTACACATCATGGACCCCTTGCAGGTCATCATAGAACCCTAGGGGTCCATATAGACCACTTTGGGAATCACTGGTCTAGAGCAGGGGTACTCAATCTTTTTTTTCTGCTGGTCCGCATACATATGTCAGCTATTTCACACGGGCTGCAAACTTATGTTAGCAATTTCACGCGGGCCGCATCATGAGGATAAAGAGGGGAGGGGGTAAAATGTTGAATATTGATCAAATGTTTTAACTCCTGGTTTACTTTTTTTAATTACTATTTTTTAATATTTTTTTTTGTATCTAACACTGGATTAGAAGCATTTAACAAACACACTTCTTTACAATTTCTGCATCAGTAAACGGGATTACCAATAATATAACAAACTTCACTGTGACATTACCACTGGCAAAACACATTGTTGCTCTGTTGCAAATATTATTCAAGAAATCCTATTTGTTACCTCTTGAAAGAGATCTTCGGGGAGAAGGTCATTGAATGATTCCTGTTTCTTGGTATTGTTTAAATATAGCCCTTTCGTGACAAATCAAACAATTGCTGCTTCATATTTGTTTTACACCACAAAATAGTCAACCTCCCAATCGACTTGAAACGATATATTTTCTTCAAATATTTTTCGCTTCCAAGATATGAAGAATAGTTATAAAAATTAGTTCCACCCATAAAACTGTCATTACTCCACTGTTGTCTGTTATCACTAATCGTAACCGTTACAAATAAACAAAAGAATATCAATTCGCACTCGTACGACATCGAAAGCAAAAGGCAAAATTGATGTATTTGATTTCTTGACACCAAATTTTTAATATATTGTCCTTAAATAAGTGAATTTTTCAGAGTAATGGACACTGACTGGACCACTTAAAAAGGCTCGGTGGGCCGCAAGTTCAGTATCGCTGGCTAGAGGCTCCGAGATGACCGCTCGTCACCTGCTTGCATTATATATCAGCATAGGAGCCCTGCACATGGTGTGATGGCTTGGGAAACTATTCATTAAACGACAGGAACATCTCTAGTTGAGATCGACGATACTTGAACGAAGATCGGTACATTTCTGACATCGCACGTCCAAGTGGTAGTGCCCTAGCGTCGAGGCATTTTTCCTTTGAAAGTAATTATGTTTTCTTTATATGCTGCAAAAAGAAAATACGTCTTTTTGTTCCATTCACCGTATTTTTCAATTTTAAAAAGCGTGTTTTATTCGTGAACTATTTAATTTAGCGAGACTTTTCTATGAAATAAAAAGATATTTAGTTTTGCTGGGGAAATATAATTTATTTCTCCGTTCAGAAAGTTGATATTACAAGCAAAATATTTAAATTATAACTTTTAGTTCAATTAAGTAAAATCTGTCATAAGATTGTTGGAATACCTGTAAAAGAATCCTTTTATAACGGAATTCCAAGTTACAAGAAATAGTGTAGTTCTATTAATATGTATTCAGAGGTAGTTTTCTCTCAAAAAAATCACTAATAGAAGAAGTTTTACAGCGTTGTACTGAAGAAATTATAAGGAAAAATAATCTTCCGAATTATGTTTTTAATGCAGATTCATACGTATTTCCTTCTCGCCTTAAATAACTGTTTTACTAGAATTTACATTTAACATTATTTTGAATGTTACGTGTGTAGTAAATACTCTTTTGGTTTTAAAGACAATAAACAAGTAAATTTTTTTCGTTATTTGAGGAAATGTGATACTTGATTCGACCCAGACAATTTAAAAGATCGTAAGAAAAGCCTGAAAATTCGTAAAGGTGATTCGCGTTCAATGGGCATTTTAAGGTTACGGGTGCCTGGTTCTCTCCATATATTCTCGTCGTACTTTGATATGAAAAGAACCAGACACACGCTATCTGCCCTCCAATGACCAAGAAATCGACAGTTGCGATAGCGGAGGCTTGATGGTCTGGATAGGACTTGAGGGAGGAAAGCTTGATGGTCTGGCCATCATGTTGGATATATGGCCGTATACATCTCCATGTCTTTGAAAGAGGCACTGTGATTGCAGTGAGGTATAAGAATGAAGCTTTTGAGCCCTATGTTCGTCTTTTCAAGGGTGCAGTTGGCCCTGATTTTATTTTATAGATGGCAAAGCGAGGTACACATCGAGCTCATCTAGTCGAGTAATTTCTGGAAAGTGAGGATATTTGCCGAATAGATTGGCCGGTTAGATCTCCAAACCTCGTCCATATAGAGCAAGGGTGTCGAACTTAAAAGCGAACTTGGGCCAAGCAAACGAGGTTTAACTTTCGGTGGGCCGCAATAAAAATCAATATTCATACAAACATAGGTTTATTTCGAATAATATATTATAATGAACATACATCAAAGGAGTAGAAAAATTTAATGTTTACGTCCTGACACTTGACAACTCTCTTCTCTATTACTATCTTTCCTATATTTCGGGAGAAATTTTGATATTTTATTATATATTATTGTGTGCCGATATACCAGCCAGGCCGCAAAAATGTTCGTTACGGGCCGCATGTGACCCGCAGACCGCGAGTTTGACACCCCTGGTATAGAGCATGCCGTAGACGCTCTAGAAAAGACAATTGCAACTCGCACACCCCATCCGAGAGCCCTCCAAGGCCTGGAAACAGAGTTTCTAAAAGCGCGCGATTATGAGTTCAAACCCACTCGCGCGCGCTTTCAGAAACCTTAAAATCGGTAAAAAAATCACGATGAGAGGTCTGTTTATCTGAAAGAGGGAACCTTACCCTTTATTAACCATTTTTTTTGTTATGTTCTGCCATTGTTGCTTTTTACCTTTCGACTTCGATGAATTTTACACACGATCACATGTGTGGGCATTTTAATTGTTGAATAATTATTTTTTCTATTATATCAGCCCTATAAACATATCAAATTTCATTAAAATTTGTCCTGCAGCTCTAGAGATAATCAACAAAATCTGAAAATTCTCTTAATTTTAAACACCAGTGAATTTTAGAAAAGGTGAAAAATGCAGAATACATTTGCGTCCACAAAAATCAATAAATGAAATTTAAAAAATGTAAAATCCTCTATTTTTTGCTGTATTTTAGATTTTAAAAAATCATAAATAAATTTTTATATAAATTAAAATAGAGCAGGATGAATATTTGAAACTCATTAAAAAATGAAGTGGTTGTTAAAATAATATGTAAGAAGAATTCGATTTTTTCTTACCGTAAAATCCGGCGTATAACGCGCACCGGTGTATAACGCTTACCTATACTTTCAAGTTGCATTTTTTTAATTTTTAGGTATATTCGCCGTATAGCGTGCAAACCCTTTTTTACGAGAAAGTTTGAAATGTTAGTGTGTTCAATGCTTTTATATTTTGAAGTAATTTATTTGAAGTATTATTACAGACTTTTGAAAAAATAGTATACTTCAAAAACTACAACTCTTTTATTTCATAAGGCATGTCATTTCTTTTAAATAAGCAGTATTTCGATGTATGTAGAAGTAAATGTTTTTTTTTTGGTAACCTATTTTGTCATTTTTAAGGTTATCGTTTTTATATCCAGCGTATAACACGCACCCTTATAACTTTCGATCTTATTTTTTGTGCTAAAAGTGGGTGTTATATACATATATAGATGTATGTATGTATGTATGTATATACGCCGGATTTTGCAGTATTATAAAACCAAGTGATAACAAAGATTTTGCTGATTTAGTTTTGTGAGAGTTTCGCCAAAAAAATGTTTTGTAATCATTAATTCTCAAAGCTGTGAATATCGAAAAAAAATGTAATAGTATTATTTTTGTTGTGTGTGTAAAATTGATAGATTTTAAATATTTTTAGATTTTAATATAAATTTTGTTTGTCGAAATAAAAATATTTAAGTATACAGATACATAACACACAACGCATATCATTTACGCAATTGATTAAATATAGATATATTACACGAAACTGTGGTGTTAACCTATTTAAATGTATTAAAATTTTCTTATATCTCTTTTGTGTAAAAATATATTCAGTCTTGGATCAATGTATTTAATTATTTAAAAAAAGTTTTAACTTAACATTTTTTCACCAAATGAATTAATAACACAAGTTTTAAGAAAAAGACATCCTCTAGCAGCGCTGTGTTCAACTTCAAAACTAAGATAACCAAATAAAATTAAATATTTCATGTAGGGCCGTGGGTAGCCAAGTGGTTAGAGCACCGGACTCCGGACCGGAAGGCCTGGGTTCGATGCCCATACCGCCAAATACCCTCCGAGTACACACGGAGTACGTGCTCCTGAAATCAGTGGGTCCGAAAGTCTTGTGGGCTGAATCACGAGTGCAGGGAACTAGAGAAATTTCCCTCCACTTCAGTTCAATGCGTAAATTGTGGAGGTGGAGATAGATGGTGGCGCTATCTACCGTAATGTTCTATTGTCCCTTCGGGAATTTCACCGAGCTAAATCGTACTGTCACCTGTATGGTGCTCAAGGCTAAAGGCCAACGACAGGCGTACATCTAGCCCATTGCCACGATGAATTTCGTGGGCCTCGATCTGACTATGTCAGACAGGTGGCATGAGCAACAAATATTTCATAAAATTCAGAGGGAGAGAGTCTTAAGAATTGAATGAATTTTTACAGTTAAATAATAATCAAAGTTTAAATAACTCTTTAAATCAAAAAGAAAATGTATGTGAAAATCCTATGAGTAACACACTAAGCTTGAAAAATACTTACAGTAGATAATTTCATTCTTTTCAACGCAATAGCACTTAATCTACTCAAGAATATTAATAAAGATATTATCTGTTAATCTATTTGAATTAAGATACCCTACAGCATGCCCACTAGGCAGGAAGTTAAACTGCTTTTTACGAGCAATAAAAACACCATCCTCCAACAAAGAATTGAGTTTTTTAATAAAATCTATTTTCAACACACTCTGTAAGAATAATAAATTTTATGTTTATGTGTGTAAAATTAGGATAAAGCGTTCCCCATGGCTGAATTTGAGAACATCGAACAAAAAAATTCTTTTAACGCATTTGCTTGTATTGCACTTTATTCTCATCAAGAAAAGTCGCTATCAGTCACTCACCTTTTGGATTTAATAGGATTACAGATCCAGCAAAAGTTAAGATGGTAGAAGAATGTGTCAGACTATCAAAAAAATTATTTTGTAAGAAAACTTGCTCAGTTCCTTTTTTTTTTCCCTGAGTTCTTAAAAATTTTATTCATGAAAGTTTTATTTTACTTATTCATAATTTTTACCTGATATTCCCCAAACTATCCAAAACTTTAAATTCTTCACACACAAATTAACGAACAAATAAATAAGGAGCATTGCACACAGTGGGCCCTCTATCAAAGTTCTTTGAGGGCCTTTGCTAGTGGACCCTAGCACTTTGCGATTTTTTTTCTTACGTATTTTGAGGCCCCAGAATTTGGGGCCCCGTATCATTGTTGCGGCTGATACGGCAGTAGCTACGCCCCTGGGTAACGGACAATCGGATGAATAGAAATAGGATTGTCACGAACTGATGTTGCTATACGGCTTAATGTTTCTCACGATGTTGTCTAACGAATGTGAGATCACTTTGAAGCTAAAGATTTTGTTTCTATAAGACATGTTCGGTGTCATCCGCGTTTTCTAGCTCTTTTGCTCAGAAGGAAAAGCCTAAGCTCATCCTGACGTATAAGGAACAAGAATCTCTGCTACTACAGTGCGAAGACTTCACACTTCTGGTCTGTATGACGGCCAGTTATGTGTGTTCCCCTGAACTGACAACAGAGAAGTGCCTGTTCATGTTGGATAAGATGTGTTCTGAAACAGAGAGAGAGCAACGGACTTCTCTTCTCTTCACAGATAAATCCAGGTTCAACAGTGATTCAGAGCTTCTGCATATCTGCATGTGGACAACACACCATATACAACCAATCCAACATTAACGAAAGTTGAAGAGTGATGGAGTCATGTTTGGTCAGAACTTGCATTTGTTTCATGGATAAGATATTAGATATTATGGTCTGATAAGATATTAGGATAAGATCGTTGATCTATGTCCTCTCATTCGCCTCTGTTATTTGTAATGCATTCATTTTGATCGATGACGATACGCTGCTTATTGTCATCCATCAAAATGAATGCATTACAAGTTCTGCTTATTGAGGATCGGGATTTGAAGTGGATGGAATGGCCAGTTCAATCTCTATATCTGAATTCTAGATCATTTTTGGAACAACTTTGGTAAGATTCAGATTGGTGGGTTTGGGATTAGGAAGGTTTGAAAGTAGTCAACCAGCTCACGGCCGGCGTTGTTTCAATCGAGCCGCGTGATTGAGAATTAACTCCTCTAAAGACCCATCGGGTTAAAAAGTTTGATACACATCAGATACATAAGGGTTTACATCTTTTGTGGCGTACGGTATGGTCTTATGATGTACATATGAGTGTTCTCCCTTTGGTGTGGCGTGGGTGTGAGGTGCTATCTCTGATGTGTAAATTTCTTCGTCTGACCACGGTTCAAAATTACGAGGCGTGTTACAGAAATCGATGTCTATCAGACATTAGTTGCCAGAAAAATTTCAACAAACAAAGCATCCTATTATAGAAGTATTAAATTTTAAAAATGTTATATGCTTTGATATTTCAAAAATAGCAAGTCCTACAAAGTTTTTAGTGGTAAGAAAATAATGTCCATTAATTTTGTCAATGTGTCAATAAAATGGAAAAAGCTTAGTTGTGATATATACATACTTAAATCATAGCATTTTCGTGTAAATTAAAATAGGATGTACATGTAGCAAAATAATTTATTTAGCAGTTATACTTTGCCTGCTATTTAATCAACAAAGTATAATTGCTTAACTTCACTGCTACTTTCGATGAATTAATTTTTCTCTAAAAATTATATTTTTAAACGGTTACCCCTTTACTTACTGACTTTTTAGTGTCATTATTTTGCAATCGTTTATGATTCAATTAATAAAAGTAATAAGTTTCAGTGCATATTTTGAAATAATGCAAAAGAGGACTAAATTTAGACTAATATTAACTATTATTTTATTAATAAAAAAGAGACTATGTTCCCTTCTTTTCAGAAATAGAAAAGATAATCGATTAAAAAAATTTGGAAAGAAAAACTACACAACATTTAGTGTTTGAACAAAGTATTTCTCTTAATACTTTTCTACTTATGCCAATTGATACAAAAAACCACAAAACGTAATCACTAAATCGTTTTGCAAGATGATAGCGTCAAATCGCTCCCAGATCATTAAAACGCGGAAATTCCTGCACGACATTTTTCTTCCAATGGGTGCAAAAGAGAAATACAAAAAAAAATGTTATTTCCTGCAAAAAAATGTAACATTTGATACAAGCGTTAGCAGAAATTTATTTCTGGCAAATAGTGTGGGAATTAAGCGGCCGAATAGTTGCAGACAGAATTAAGCCAAGCGGATCCAATGGTAAAAGAACGACATTTCTTGTTTGTGTCATTTAGAGACTGAATTGGAGTGCAATAAAAAATCAGACAGTGCATTTTACAAGGTAGGATTTCTTTGTGGATCTAAAGAAATTCTCAGATGTTAATTCATGTACTGTTCCACACGCTAAGCTATCCTGAATGCACAAGAACACATAATGTTTTTGTTTCTACTCCCAAATTTACTTTCCATATAAAGTACTTGCTTTTTGTATGACCTCCATGTGTACTTTTGCTTACATTGAAAAAGTTACCCATTTGTGCTATTTGACTTCATTGTATTTTTGAAGAAACAATGAAGACAAATAATGTTACTTTAAGTAAATTTCGAAAAATAACTTTTGTTGTTTACCTTTGTTTATTCTAAGCATAATAATTGAATTATAAGCTCTTTTTTCAAAAATATAGACCACATTTTTTTAATTTTCTAACAGGATAGAATAAATTTTGATTCATTCAAAATGAAAATAAAGTCAATAACAAAAGATTGTACACATAAAGCAAATTAAGGAAGAATATACAATAATATAAAATTAGATTTAAGACATTTAAAAATGAGTAACTTTTCTCTACAATAAAGCAATAACTTATATTTGATGTAAGGTATTAATGTAAAGATATTGATTGCGCTATAACTAATTAACAAGGCTTTATGACATTTCTAAGTATGTAAGATTCTAAGACTTTTAGATTAATATGATTTGTGTGTTAGCTTCTAAGCACTAGAACTGATGGGAATCTCTTAATAGAATGACTGGTTGATATAGCGATTCAGATTATGAGTGATCAATAAAGGCTCTACCCCCCTATATTTTTTAAAGTTCAATAGCTGTCAAAGTATTTGAATCCCCGTAAAAATATTCTAAATACTCGTTAGTTAATCATTTTTTATTCAAAAATTTTCTAGAAGTGATACTGTATGGTGAGAGCTTAAGTATATTTCACAGATTGCTCCGATGAGATATATTTGCTGCAGCTTTAAAGAATATGTTTTAAATTGTACAATTTAATCTATTATTTATTACATTATCCGGCAAAAATTTCCGCAAATGATTAAAGTGATGATCCTCTTACTGATGACCAGGGTGCTCAAAATTTCATGCCTTCTGTTTTTCGTTCAATTGAATGGAACATCCAATGGCGTAACGGGGAACATTTGGGCCCCCCTGCAAAGTTAGGTTTTAGGCCCCCACGTTGAATTTTACAAAGGGGAGGCACTTGCGTCAGCAAGTCTCTGGGCCCCTTTAGAACCCTGGGCCCCCCGCGATGCGGGGGTTGCACGTTACGCCACTGGGAACATCTAAAATCGGAATATTACTCAAAATTTCAAAATATTCACTGAAAAGCAATTTTTCATTTGTTTTCTACAAAATGTTTTGTATTACAATAGAATGAATGTTTGGGGGACAATCTAATCGAAATAAACAACAAAATCAATTGCCGATCTTGCGATTTTATCCGCTTGTCCCATCCCAAAATATTTTTAGGGAGAAATTTCATGTGTGATCTTCCATTTAGAAGGAAAAAACGTTTTGGTACATAACGCTATAATACAAGGCCGAAAAATGATGACGGGCAAATTCCGGTATAATACAAGTTGTACTTATTTCATTTCCGTCTGTTGGAGCAGTAGTATTAGGTACAGAATAAAAATCACGTGACCATTCAACAAAATCATTGCTATATTTAAAGTTACAAGAGAGGTTTTACATTGATTAGTGAAAATTAAAAATCACCTCAAATAAAAGCCGGATCAGTCAGAAAATCTAAAAATGTGATTATGCCATTTAAATATTTAGTTCTCATGGAGCATATATATTTATGTCAAAAAAACAATGTATTTTCAAGTCATATGAGTAGAGATTTGGTTAGGAATTTATAGAGCAGGTATATTTTCCGGAATTATTATAATTAAGATACCTGTTGGTCTGTGCTTTGTCTGCTGTACTTATGTAATCTGATAAGCGTTCTTTTTCGGAAAAATGCTTAACACAAGTCTTCTTCCTTTAAAATTGTTTTTCGTAAAATCCAAATGCTTGTTAGCGTACAGAGAGGAATGTTTAAATAGGTAGATTTGCTTTTGAGACCTTTACAATGCCATTGTAATGAATTCATAAAATCAAGAAAAGGGAAATTAAAACTAATGCATTTATATTCTCCCTTTTAGGAAATAGAAGAAACTGTGTTGAAATAAAAGTGAAATCTCTAATCCACAAAGCAGATTAATAAGAAAATGAAGAACGTATTTATACAGAAAACTAATTCTTCCGCATTCATCCATTGTGTATATTATTAGATGCACTACTACCGTAAGACTCTCGGATGGATTCATTTATTAACATCGCATTTAGAAGTTATACACGAGGGCTATTGGCTATGAGCCTCTTAATTTTTAACCACGAACAAGTGATGAAGACAACACCTGAGCCGGCATCTCACTCTCCAACCTGAAAATTCTAAGTCTCAATTTAAGTACAGGGTGTTAATGAATTCGATAGACAAATTAGGAATTGGTGATTTTAGGTAGCACGGGAACGATAAATTAACACAGAACATGAAGTCACAAACCACGTTTAGTCGGAGTAATTCGCAAAAACAGTTATGAAGGGTGTGATGTTGAATGACGTGAAAAGGGCAATAAGAGGCAAGAAATGCGTTTATTTTAGTCGTAAAGCATGTTTACAATATAAACAATGCATCATAGATCGACGTCAGAAATGTAACGAAAAGTGTACGCCAGAGAAATTGTTAGATATTGCAGTCGCGTAGGTCACAACGCAGCCGACATCGACGGACGAAGGATTGTCGGATGCGCTCAAACAAATCCGTTGTATTTCTAACGTCGAGCTGTGATGCATTGTTCGTATTGTAAATATGCTTTACGTCAATTAAATGTATTTCTTACCTCTTATTGCCCATTTTTATTTCACTATACATCACATCTTTTATAAACGTTTTTGTAAATTACTCGAACAAAGCGTGGTTTACGACCCCCTGTCCTGTGTGGATTCCCCCGTCAATTCCTACTTAGGTCAACAAAGAAAAATTTTATTTTAGATACTTTTTATTAAATAGTTACAATTAATATAAATATGTACATACATATGACAGAATCACAATATAAGCGGCAAAATGAAAAGCGATTTTTTTTGTTGCAATTTTCCATTTTTCTTTCTACATATGGTGTTGGAAAATTTCTTTTGTTTGGTTGTTACTATTTATTCATTCATTAAATTTAATTATTCTATTAAAACAGTACAGTAAATAAAATCACATTCTCAGAAATTAGGCCATTCCAGGTGAGATTCGAACCCATGAACTTTGGATTAAAAGTACTACGCGCTATCCATTGCACTACAGGGACACAGCGAATGTTTCCTTTCTATATAGGCTATTGGATTATTATTTTTGTTTGTTACTATTTATTCATTTTTTAATTTAATTAGTGAATTAATATTTAAAAAAACTGTATTAACATCAAGTGTCATCCACTACATGTTTTAAAAAATGTGTTTGAACTTGAATGGATGAATATAAAGTATTTTATTAATAATTGAAAATTTGAACAAGATATATTTATATATATATATAAACAAATATATATATATATTTAAATATATAAAAACAATCACAAATATCAATTTAAAAATTGAAATATATGAATCCTAAAATAAAAACACTTCAAATAACAATGACGAATATAAAAGATAATGTTCCATCATAAAACATCTTAAGATAAATAAATTAAAAGAAGACTAATAAATCCTAAAACATCTTAAGATCGAACCGAAAGAACGAAAAACATGGAACCATGACAAACCGAAAAAGAGAAATTCAGCTAGAGTGGAGAAAACTATTAAGATTTCCCGAGCTGTCACTGGCTTAGGACAGAGAAACAGGGTTTTGTGAGATCTCAACCTTCCCCTACAGCGGAAATTTTCGACATAATAGCACAGGAGATAAACCGAGGCTAAGGCCCCAAACCCACGTGGGTGAATATAACAGCAACTCTCTCTATATATATAGGGAGAGAGTGAACTAAGAGTATAGGAATTGAAAAATAAAATACACGTTGCATATTTACCGCAATCTATTCCAATTTAAAAATTATAAAGGAAAAGCAACATCATACTATACTTACCCTATTACTTAAGAGTAACTTTCTTAAAACATCTATTACTTAAAAGTAGCCCATATACAAAATTTAATACTGATCGGTAACTTATACGGTTAATAATTAAGGTTATGTAGTAAGAGCTTTAGCGTCAAAGTGCATTATTATTGCATAAAATACATTGTTATTATATGGGAGGGGGCGATGAAAATTATGATTGAAATTTGGGTCGCAAATATTGAAAGTTTGAGAAGCGCTGGTGTAGTTGCTTCTAATACGATTTTAACTCATACCCGACTATTTTCTCTGATTTAGTCATTCCTGCTTATATATTTCTGTATATTTCCAAGTATATTTCTATCCTCATCTGTATTCTTCGTCTTGTTTGTATTGCATATTTCCTCCTGTATTCCTTTCATATATATTCGGGCCTCGTATTGTTTTCTGGCTATCAATAATCCATTGTATATAAATTCACATTTTCATCTTAGAAATAGAGATATATATTCTTCCATATTATGTTTCAATAAAATAAAATAGAAAACGTCATAAATGTAATACTTATGATAAATTCTTACAATAAGTTGCGGGCAATAAATTTTTTGCAAGATTTATAATGATGCATCAATTCTATAACTAATTCATTTTAATTGCATAAGCTTTTTCTAAATGAAATTAGAAAATATTTCTTACTATGAACCATTGCAACCACGAGTAACTTAATATTCGTATATCCCCTTTTTAAAGTTTATCAGATAAAATCTATTTCCTTTGAGCACGAATCTAATAAGAATATTAGGTCATTTTCCTTTATTAAAAAAAGCCGCACCTATCGTATCTCTAAGGATCATCATTCTTTTTACTTTTATATTTCATAAAAAGAAATTTAAAAGAAGCACCAACATAATCCATCATTTTTTTAAATTAAAAAAAAACACCGCTTTTAAAAAAAGCATTGTTAAAAGAAGCACCAACATACATACATAATCCATCATTTTTTTAAATTAAAAATACACCGCTTTTTAAAAAAGCATTGTTAAATGAATCAGCTGCAAGTCATGAAAAAACCCTCTTAAAAAGTTAATGCAATATTTCTAAGAAAATAATTACTACCTGGGAATAAATTAGATGTTATTCTACCCAGAACCTGTTCGTGAAAATATTACTAGAATATGCAGCTCACGAAAAGAGAGCGCAGCTAAATTTGAAATTAATTCCCTTAAATGCTATTATTTGAAAATGCGATTCTAAAAAGTATTATTGTTTATGAGCATAACATATTTTAAATGTGCTTTCAAATGGCTTTAATACGTGTAATTAATTTTTAAATGAGTTTTAAAAAATTAAAAAGTAATTTAAAATTATGCATTTGCAGTTAAATAAAGGTGAAACAACTCGAGTTATTTAAAATGTCCGCATTTAAAATTAAAAAATTATGTTATTGTAAACAATTGTAAAGGGGTATAATTTATAATTATTCGTTATTTTATTAAAAATTATTTTTCTGCTCTCGACTATTTCCGAGTTAAGTCCTACATGCCAAATTACACCATTGGTCAGTTAGTTGTATCTTAAACTATCATTACATTTTCGGAAATATTTCTACTGGTTAGGTATTACTTTAACTGTAGTACTTTTTCATTGATTGATTGATTGAATATTAACGTCGCACTGTTCAGCTACACGAGGGCTTTTGGCGACGGACCACGTAATTTTGAACCATGGTCAAGTGACGTGGATGACACCTGACAACTCTTCCCTCTTCTAACTACCACACCAACGGGAGGACGTTTCAGCTCTCGACAGATATAACGTGCATCACTGCCCTACACGGCGGGTCTTTAGTGGTATCGGGCTAGAACTCGTGACAAGGCAAGCCACCTGTAGTACTTCTTATCACAATTGCTGTCAAAAACTGATACAATATAGAAGCCCTCGAGTTGCTTCAAGTTTGATTTTTTATCTAAGTTGCACTTTCAAGCTGCACCGAGGCTATTGGTGATAACTCTCATATTTTTTTATCCGCTATCAAGTGAAATGGGGCATCTCATTTCATGCGTGTTTGAGTTATTTTGGCCACGGTAGCCGAGTGGTATATGTGTATCAGATCGTGGCTTGCCTTGTCATGAGTTCGAGCCCAGTATCACTAAAGATCCGCCGTGTACGGCAGCAATGCACGTTAAATCTGTCGAGAGCTGAAAGATCCTCCCGTTGGTGTGTTGGTAAGGGGAGAGGAATGCCAGCTCAGGTGTCGTCCACGTCACTTGACCATGGTTCAAAATTACGTGGTCCATCACCAAAAGCCCTCTTGTAGCTGAACAGTGCGACGTTAATATTCAATCAATCAATTCAGAGTTATTTTATAGTCCCCCTACAAAACAACACGAGGGCTATTGGTGACGGACCTTGTAATTTTGTACCATGGTCAAGACATCTTGCTAGTACCCCTTATCCAAACTACTACACAACAACAGGAGAACTTTGAGCTGGACAGGTTTAACGTGCATCAACTCCCTTTACACCTCCGGGCACTCAATGCACCGGTTGAACGAAACGGATGTATACGCCGGAAGAACTTCATAGGTTAAGGCGTGCATCGACTCCATATACACGGCATATCTTTAGTGACACCAGGTCTCGATCCCTAGACACGCCGGCCGCGAGCACGTGGCCATAACCACTAGGCTACTATGGCTTTACGTGTTGTTTAAGTTCGACATTAATAATCCAAAGATCAAATTTACAATCTGATCTTAGAAAATCCACTCTAAAAAATCTAGTCAAAATTTTTGAATTTGATAAGCCTTATCAAACTGTTATTAATAATTTGATAATTTTTAAAATCGGAAAGCGTTAGCTTATAAAAACAATGTTAGATCATTATTTTAAACATGGAAGTTAAACATGTCTGTGAAATCCCTCATCCTAAGTTTTGATTAGAATACAAAAGTTACCGGTGAATACGATCTCATCATTTATAACGAAATAAATACGAGAACGTGGCGTGCAGAGCGGATCGATGTATGTGAGAACTGTCGATGCTCAAACGTCCTCCCGTTAGTATGGGGTGGAAGTCAGGAGAGGGTGTTGCTAGTTCAGGTGTCGTCCTCGTCATTTGATCTTGGTTCAAAATGGCGAGACCCATCGCCGAAAGCCCTCGTGTTTCTGAATAGTGCGACGTTAACATTCATTCTCTCACTCACTGACCCTAGATACGAGAACAAAATCCAAGTCGTACGTTACTTTAATTTACATACCAGTTCGCATGAGTGAGTGAGTTAGTGAATGAATATTAACGGCGCCCTATTCAGCTACTCAAGGGCTTTAGGCGACGGACCTCGTCATTTTGAACCAAGGTTAAGTGACAAGGATGACACCTGAGGTGGCAACTCCCTTTCCTAACTTCCACACCCCAGCAACGAGAGGACGTTTGAGCTCTCGACAGATTTAAAGTGCATCACTCCCTTACACGGCGGATCTTCAGCGGTACTAGGCTCGAATTCATGACACGCCGGCCACGAGTCTATTACCTTGACCACTAGGTTACCACGGCCACCCATATTGCATGAGATAGAACTATAGAGGGGGTTTGTATTGAATCAGGGGTAATTCACTATGCAAGAACTTAGTGGTCCAATTAATAAGAAAAAGCCTTTTTATTTACCACTATGAATTTTAGCCGAACTGACTAACACTAGTATCGCAAGCATTGTCCACCAGTCTTCATTATATTCTCTAGAGAAATTTTGTGATCATAATAAATTTTAAGTTATCTATGTGTTAAAAAATGAGTTTATGATAAATTTATTTTCAATGACGCATGTTGAGTGATCGCAGTCGTGATCTTGAATTGGCAGTATTGAAATTAAGTTCCGGTGTTCCTAAATGTCCATCTTTTCCAGGGATAAAAACTTCCTAAATCTATTTAGGTGGGAAATTCTCGCGTTTGGGAGCCTGTTCAAGTGCAGTCCTAATTATTTGACCGTGGTCAAAATTACAAGGTCCGTCACCAATAGACATCGTATTGCTTCGACTCACAAGGGCAGAACAAGGTCTTGCGGTCACGGATTTAGTTCAAATTTTGTAGGATGGTAGATTTAGTTTCCCTGTTGATGAGGATATATGGTTATAGGGGCCACTTATCAATTTTTTAGATATTTGCAATTGAAGATCTGTAAGAATGTATAAAGCAGAAGCAATTGTGGGACTATTCTTTAAATCATGTTATGGGAGTCAGGAAGGGGTGTTCAATGTTTTAAGGGTCTACGATGTCAGGCTGATACATAAAGAGGGGGCATGGCAATCGAAAGCTTAAGAATATTGCTGGTCAAGATATTTTAGAAATACGCGTTCCGTATTGATCGAGTTTTTACATTTCTGTATTACAAGAAAAGAAAAATTCAAGGGACAAGTAGCACAGAGAGTAAAGATCAAAAATCGATAATGGTACTTGCACAATATTTTATATTAATTATAACTGAGCACATTCTACCCAAGTATATTAATCTTTTAAGCACTTGAACAGTTTTTATCCCCAGAGGTTTATACATATTTGTACATTCCTAGCTCTTAATCAAATTTTAAAAAAAAATTGAAAAAGGAATTCAAGTTTTAACAAAACAAGAAATATATATATTTCGTATGTTAAATAAATTTATTTTTATTGATTACACATAGCACTGCACTGTGATTATGTGAGCATTGCAAGGTTACAATAATGAAAAGCCTTGCCAAATCATTTTTTCCAAATCTGTTTAAGTAAAAATTTGAGCAGAAAATTCGTCTGACTCAAAAATTCACCAAACAATCCTAGTGACGAATAAATAATTCCCGAAATAACCATGTTAGCCTCAGAAGAATTATCGTAAAATTAATAATTTGAAAGTATTTCATTCTTTTTTGTATTACTGATTATTGACTGACAGGTGGTTCACTTACGTCAGCAAAGTACACGAGACCTATTGGTGACGAACTTCGTAATTTTAAGCTTTGGCCAAGTATCAAGGACAATACCTAAGCTGACACACACCTCTCCAAACTTCTATACGCCAACGAGATGACTTCGAGGCTCGACAGATTAAACATACATCTGCTCCTCTACACAGCGGGTCTTCGATTACACTAGGTTTCGAGCTCACAACTCTCTCCACAAGTTCGTGTTAAAGTGATTTGTACAATTCATTCATAGCACTAAAACTTATGGTCCAAAATATACAATCATCAATTATATTTTATAAATGGGCATAAAATATAAGAATACAGTTTTAGTCGCTGTGCCACGAACAAATTTTTAATATGCCATTTTGCGACATGCATGCAATAGATTGCCAATCATTGATGTAATGGTTAAGATCACCATCTTCGAAACTACGATGAATGAATCGAGTAAGATTTATAATCTTGATTCTGTTGTGCTGAACAATAGGTTCGATGAAGATTAAACCGAACTTAACTTTTAAGTTCTCACGTGAAATAGAAATTCGGGGAGAGATATACTCAGTGGCGTAACGGAGAGTATTAGCGCCCCCTGTAAAATCAGGTTTTCAGCCCCATGCCAGATCTTATAAAGGGTATTTCGTGTCAGACATGCTTTACCCCTTCCCGTAATGCGGGGGGAGTGAGTGAATATTAACGTCACACTGTTCAGCAACACGAGGTCTTTTAACGACAGACTATGTAATTTTGAACCATGTTTAAGTGACGTGGATGACACCTGACAACTCTTCCCTCTTCTAACTACCACACCAACGGGAGGACGTTTGAGCTCTCGACAGATTTAACGTCCATCGCTCCCCTACACTGCGGGTCTTCAGCGGCATTAGGCTCGAACTCATGACACGCCGGCCACAAGTCCTTTACCTTGACCACTCGGCTACCGCGGCCTGCAATGGGGAGGTATACGTTACGCTACTGGATATTCTCTATTGTGTCTTCGTTTTCCAACAGATCTAAATCAGCGATTCCTAAAGTTGTCCCTACAGACCCCCAGGGGCCCCTGATATTTTTCAGGGGGTCCACGGAAAATTAATATTGATTTGGGGGTCTCTGAACAATGTCAGGGTTAATTATAAATAAAAGGTTAAGGTTAATTATAAAATTTAAAAATATGATCCATTTTTATTTTTTTGAAAATTTAAATAATAATTCACTTGGATATTCCCGACTGCTTGTTAAACACTTTTGCTCGTGGACTAACTCAGTTCCCAAACACAGATGAATCCATGCTAATTTTGGAGTATCTTATTGCAATGTCTACCAATGAGGGACTTCAACCAATGTTTGAACAAGGATATCCCAAATTCTAGTTACAAAAATTGATCCATGTTTTATATCCTACATTATGGGCTATTGCACAGAAGCTGTTCACTACTTTCCATTCTTCCAATTCGGAAGAACGTGGATTCAGTGCCGTAAAAATCATCATCACACAAAAAGAAACAGACTAAAAACTATCAGTCGGGGTTTTTGTAATTGCTACTCACAAAGATTGTGACGGACATAAATACACTCACAGCTTCTCATAAAGTTCATCCAAGGCATTAATTTTTTAAAATTTTATTTTAAACAAAAGTTTCAATAAGTAATTCTTCAGCAAATTTTTTTTAAAAAATTGTAATTTTTATATCACGCATTTATGTAGCTTTTTCACTTGTAGGTCCGTGGGCAAGTTTTGACTATAAAAAGGGGTCCATGGATTAAAAAATAATGTGGAAATCACTTATCTAAATTGTGAGATTTGGAGCTAACAGCACTTGTGTAACTGTCTAGGGTGACAGTTATTCAAAACCAAATCTTAATTCCCTTGCTAAGATAGCATCTCGAAGCTCACGCTCATATATAACGATAAACAAACCCTATTTTACCTAATCGTTTTTAGGAGATGAATTTCGAACCCACTGCATTCCATTTGGAGGATTCATGAGTCTTATCAAGCTGTCGTGATCGAATTTACAAAGTTTAGCATATTCAATATATATATATATATATATATATATATATATATATATATATATATATTGAGCACCTAGATAAATGGAGGATCACGTAATTTTAAGAAGTTTTATTGTTATAAATTCAGGAAGTATTGATTTTTGAAATTTTCTCTCGAAGATATAGTATTTAACACTCTTATTTTTCAAGTTAAAATTGATTATATAGTTTGTGAGTTATAAATGCATATCTTTATCAGTTCTATGCACTGATGAATAAAACGAATTCAGTTATTAAAACACATTGAAAAGCCATAATTTTAAATTCAATCTTAATTATATTCGAATATTTTCTAGAAAACGTGGTTTTGGATAAATTATAAAATATAATGTATATTTTAAATAACATATATATATATACTAATTTTTATCGCATACTAATTTGAAAATTTTCTGATAAAAATCAAACTAAAAGTAGGATACAGTAGAAACCAGTAAACCATTTACAACTAATGAACTACCACAGGATTAAGTAAACAAGAAATTTTATATGCATCTGTTTGATACATTCATCTTTTAATAGGAAACAAATTCCTTCAATTAATTTAAACAAGAATTTAGATTTCTTCATTTAGAGCATTAAAAGCATTAAGTTTTTGCTACTCATAATACAATGCTTCATAAGTTTTAACAAACAAATTACAATTATATGCATTAAAAAGGATTTGGTATATTTAAATTAAAATGTTAGGAAAGCTCATGATGGAAATAAAAAACTTAAAATAATTAATATGTAATTCGATTATTTAAGCAATGCACTTTGAAAAAACAAATAACTAGATTTTTCGTTGAAAAGTATGTCACACTGTTAATAATAACAAATCATGTCTTTCTCAAACTAAATTTATATTTTATGCCACAAGCATAAAATTCAAATTACTCCCGAATTTGACGCTTAAATTGATACTTAGAAAAATGAACAGAATTTAATTTTGATCATAGCAAAAAGTTTTTTTTCTACCACAATACAGATTTCACAAATCAGACAAGAACAGTAACGAAAAATTATAACAATTCTTAATTGTTTGTAGGAATCAATGAAAACCTGATTACGCAAGTAAATAATTTTAAATCTTCTTACATAACTTCAAGCAAGAGGCTTTCATCAACTTCTTGAGTAAAATCTATTACCTCCAATTCCTCCTTTGCTTTTTCAACGTGATTATATGGCTCCTTTAATTTTATTTCAGACATGTAGCTATCTAATTCTTTATCCAAATCTTGCTTGGTTAAAACTTTTTTCCTCTTCCAGCTGTATAAGGATCTACTAATGTTTGCACTTGAATTTGAAGTTTCTAGAAAGGTTATATCATCTTGTTTTAGAGAAGAACATTCTGAAACTTTATTAGAAGTTATGCAATGATCATTAATGCTTGATTTAATTGGAATATTGCTGGTAACAGTCTTTTTCGATAGAAAACATGTTTTCTTATTGGGAGATATAACCGTTCTTCTCATCGCCATAATATTCTGCAATTTAAATTCGGCTTCTTTCTGATTATAAAAACACTTCTTAACTGAATCATAAGTGTTATCTTTATACGTTGAAAATCTGCAGCTCAATTTCGTAAATGTTTCGTTTTTATAGGAAATCCGTTTGATATCATTGTTTCCAAAACTCACAGAACCATATCTCGATTCGAATTCATGCCTCATGCGTTTTGTAACCCCGAATGGATTAGAAAATCTTACTGTAAATGGAATACAGGTCGATTCTACGAAAGGAATATCTTCTTTTTTCATTATATTAATTTCAGTTGATTCATCGTACTCTTTCATGATAAAAAAACTATTTTTAAAACTGCAGACGATAAATATCACAAAACGATGAGAAATATCACTTTTAGAACAATTCACTTCAGACATTAGATCTAAGAAAATTCTTCTGTATGTTGCCACGTACAAACTAATACGGAGTAATTGAATGATAACAATCATTAAATAAACAATCGATCAAAAAGAGAATTAATTGATTTTTTCCAATCAGCTACGATATAAGAAACAGAAAATTAAGTACATTGAAGGCAAGAAAATATTTACAAATCTATTGCTCATGTTTGGTAGTCTTTTTTACTTACTCACCTGTGATCAAAAATAAATTTCTTTTAAATATATTCCTAAAACAGTGAAGAATAATCGTTATTAATGGATAAGTTTAGATTAATTTTAGCATGAGTAGTAATTATTAAATTTAGTTAAATTTTGAAAGAGTAATATTGCGAATAATATAACTAAAGGAGTAATATTTGAAATGCAAAAGATTTTACATTTCGAAGGAAAATTATTGGATTGAAATAAGGCTCATTCTTGTCATTTTTATTAATATATCTATACATTAAGTTAATAAACATTACATTTGAAAAAGTCTTAAACAATCCAGTGCGCCATTAATGATTAATCATAGGATAAGAACAACAAATAAGGTTAATTGTTCCAAAACTTTAAAAAAATTTTAAAAATATTTTTTTCTTATATTATTTCATTTTCTAATTTCTTAATTTATTATACATGACAAACAGAATATCAAATACCGACAGAAAATAATTCTTTTTTATTAGTTTTTTCAGAATTATATGAATTCAAACGAAAGAAAGATTACAGTGGGCCACAAAATTGTTCGTACAATTGCAATTTCCAATAAAATTTAATATTTTCGACTAGTAAAAATTTATATATCGGAACTATAATTTTTTTGTGGTACTTACAACTTATTCTTAATAGAATGACATAGTCAATTTTTTAAAAATAGTATAACTATTTTTTTAAAAAATTAATAATCAAAAAGCTACTAAAAATTACGCCACAAAAGTCTTCGTACACTTAACAAAAATCTCAACATAGCTTTAAATATTGTATTTCTTTCTTAATTTGGTACTTAGTACGTGATATCTTTTAATGTCCACGACAACTTTTAAATTCCTTAGTGTATAGATTTAATCAGTTTTTTTGTAAACTCTGCATCAATATTTCTCCATGCTTCTGTGATTGTTGCTTTTATTTCCCATTATGTGTTTATATGGCATGTTTTCTTTTCTTAAAAATCAAATTTTCACCAGACATGTTCTACTGAGGTAAATAAAGTGATTGAGAGGTGTTTTCAGATTTTGGGGGTGGTTATAGAGGCACCAGCGGCGTACATTGAGAGCAGGGCGTCTTGGCGTCATTATCCTGTTAAAAAATGAAGTCGTCTCCAATATCCAAACTTTGGGCGGATAATTTAAAATTTCTCTTTAAAATATTAAATATTTAAATAGAGCTCATGTTTCATAATACCATCAAAAAATAACAAATTACTGTAATCTGAAGCCGATTTACACCCCCACAGAAGGACATTTCCACCTCCATGGTTCGTTAATCCAACTAGATTCTTGGGATTAAGTTTCAGAAAATTCAAAATTGACAGCGAATTGATTGAAATGACTGAAAATTCAACATTTTTGGTTCCGATGGGTGCATAATAGTTTATAAATGATATAATGAGCAATTTTATCCCATGAATTTATGTGGAGCAAGAACTCCTCCATCTCTTTGCTTAACTATGGAGGTGGAGGTGTTCTTGCGAGGGGGTGTAAATCGGGTTCAGGATTAAGTAATTTGGTATTTTTTGATGGTATTGAGAATCATGAGCTCTATTTAAATATTTTAAAATGAAATTTTAAATCATCCGCCCAAAATTTAGATATTGGAGACCACTTCTTTTTTTAACATATTAATGATGCTAAGCGCACTGCTTTCAATGTACGCCGCTGGTGCCTCTATAACTGTACCCAAAATCTGAAAACACCTCTCAATCACTTTATTTATCCTAGTAGAACATATCTGTTGAGAATTTGATTTTTAAGAAAAGAAAACATGGCATATAAACACATAATGGGAAGTAAAAACAATAATCACAGAAGCATGGAGGAAAATCGATGCAGAATTTACAAAAAACTGATTAAATCTATACCAAGACGTTTAAAAGTTCTTGTGAACACTAAACGATATCCTACTAAGTACCAAATTAAGAAAGAAATACAATATTTAAAGCTATGTTGAGATTTTTGTTAAGTGTACGAAGACTTTTGTGGCGTAATTTTTAGTAGCTTTTTGATTATTAATTTTTTAAAAAAATAGTTATATATACTATTTTTAAAAAATTGATTATGTCATTCTATTAAGAACAAGTTGCAGATATAAAAAAATTACAATTCCGATATATTAATTTTTACTAGTCGAAATTATTAAATTTTATTGGGAATTGCAAGTGTACGAACACTTTTGTGTGGCCCACTGTATATTACTAAAAACATATTGTAGAACAATAGATTTTTAACTATTTCATTTTAACTTTCATTAAAAGAGAATAACTTCCGAATTCTTCAAAAATATTTTATGTATGAAAGAAGCAAAACAAAATACCAAAGAAGGATCTCATAATAAGATTTCAAACTTCGGGGATTCTTGAGCTGATGTCTAACTTGCCAGACATTTACACCTCGCCAAGAGAAGTCTCTTTGATCTGTGAAAAAAAACATTATTGTTCCATTATATATTGGAATGTTTAAAAACCAAAGTACTCATAGTAATTCAGCAGTTGGTTGCTTAGAAGAGGGAGGGGGTGTCACAGTAATGATTTTCAAGATCAGTGTCTTACAAATCAATTTGGGGGAGGGGTAACACTGATTCTATCTGAGCACTTTTCAACAGAATAAAAGTTAATATATAGTATATAAAATAAAATAGTGCATTTTAAAGTCATCACATAATCTGAATTGGAATTTCGGATGAAGGACTTAGGCGTCATCTTTATTGCTGAACTATTCGTATGATGCAATGATCAGGATTATAATAACTTAGTATTTTATCAAAGGAAAGAAACAAAAAAAATGATTTTATATTTTTTTAGGAGGCAAAAATTTGATTTAATTTATTAAGATTTTACTCTAAAACATTTTCTATTTAATTCCAACAAAATTTTTCTTCCACTACAAAAGAAAAATTTTAAGTGCTTGTATCATTTATTTCAATCATTTTATTTAAATAAATTCTTTAGCGATCAATAGATAAATATTTATTAAAAAATTTAGATATGTGAAACTTATTCTATTTTTTGTGTACTTTATCCATTTTAAAAGATTTACTTTGTTGTTACTTAGCTGTAAACTGAAAGAAATGCAACCTTTACATGACTATATATATATATATATATATTATAGATTTAATATGGCTATTTTAGAATTAATTAGTTTTTATTCAATTATCAGCCCACAACATATTCTAATAATTATTTGAAATTGGCAGTATTCAGTCATCAACAATAATTTTAACAGTTATTTTCTTTTACATGATATCAAAATATAAATTTTTCACTTTTTCTTTGTTGAATCTTCGTGGGTTTTAAGTAGAATTTAATTATTGTGATCATGCTTTTTTGAATGAAATATCTTTTATATTGCTTTTTTTTAAATAAACGAGGCAATAAGAATTTTTTTCAGTATTCAGATTACGATTAGATGTAGAAAAGAGGATACGCTAATGAACCTAAATATCATAATTATCTCTTTTGTATGAAGCTTATTTCCTTGAGACTGCTTCAGATTACATGTTATTTAACTATAATTTGCTTACTTACTGTTTCATTAGTATGCTGTCGTACAGTATTTTTTCCCATGTATAATGTCATTTTTTAAGACAATATCCAAGGACGAAGAATGAATACTTAGACCTTCAAAACCTAAGATATAACATGTATATGAAGTCGCGCTTCTACAAAATCCTTGAAAAACTTGTGACGGGCTCATCGCGCTTTCCATTAATTGTCCTCTTGGGTTCTTTGGGGACGAAAAAGGCAAATTCTTTCGAACCAAACCCAGAAGCGAAGCGTGATTATGCAAATTAAGAACCTTTTAAATAGCAGAAGTTTAGCGTAAGCAGTGTGGTTTTTGGGAAGTGATTATGCTAATCTGTGTTTAAGCACGTAAGCTAAAGTAAGAGAAGTAAGCCGCATTCAAGAGTTCAGTTATTCGTGCCAATGCGTTCAAGTCAAGGTGAATACCATTCCACGCGAGGTAAAGAAAAGTCATTTAGGATTCGAGAGAGTTGCTGCTAGCCAAGATATAGACGTAGAATCGTTCTATTAACTCCTAGGAACTGTGTATATACAGAGATTAGGAATAAAAAGTAAAGTTAAATATAGTGGTCAGGATATTTGGTAATACGTATTGTGTGTTTCTTCACCTCAGATCCGCTAAGTTAAAATATAAATATTATCATTGTGCAGTGTTTAAGTTAAGATCTTAATAAAGAGATATTAAGATTATGGCAACGCCTGGTGCTTCATTCACTCCCACATCTCTAAGTCACGAGGATAACTTAGAAGTAAGGCATCACCCACGGCGTAATGCCTTACAAACTTAGTAGAAGGAGTTTTTATGTATGAGAAAAGATACATCATATTAACACTCTTATAACAATATCCTTTTTATATCTGCCACTCTATCTTTATAAAAAATATATAAGAAAAGTATTAATTTTCTTTAAAATAATCTTGAAATCTCGAATGTTTTTAAAAATAGCCTTATCAGTCTCAAACTTAGGATTGTTGGACTGTAGGAAATTGCTGGTAGGTCAGATAGAGAGAGAGAGAGAACACTACTTTTACCCGCGGTTCCTTCAGATCAGGGTTGTGACAAATCTATACGGAACTTTATCACTAACCTTCTGAGTCGTCCTTTTTAGGCAAATTTAATTCCCTACCTATTTCCAATCAACTCCAGAAAGAGGACGGGATTCCTTGTTATATATGCAGATTAGATAAAGTATTTAAGTCAAATGGAACAGTAAATTTAGAGCAGTAGGAGAGAGAGATTGAAGCAGAAAGTTATAGTGAAGTTAAATTGAAGATTTCTTGTTGGATAATTTAATCTCAGAGAAAAGCTGAGCTGAATTGCAGTATGGTAAATATTAATTAAAGTCTTATTATTGCGAGTGAAATTAAAATTAAATGTTCAATAAGAACATTGAATATAATTCTGGGATCTCTTATCGTGGTAATCTCTGCGTGATCGTTATTCTAATTGTTAATTAATTGGATCATTAATTATTTAAGTTAATTTAAAGGATATTACCTTTAAAACCTCATAATACTAGTTAGATATATTTTTGTTAATAAGTCTTTGATTCTATTTGGATAAGATAACCAAATAAAGAAAGTTGTTTATAAAAATGGCTACTGGTTCTTATCTGACTCCTATTTATTCTCGTTCTCAAAGTGAGGTCCTAGGAGATCATCACAGGGTGACCAACCTTTTTAGGAAGAGCGCCACTATCTAATAAAAACAATTATGTGCGTGCCACTTCCACATGCTACCATGCTATGCTTCCAAAACACGAAAAACATAAAAAAGTGAAAAAATGTTATTTAAATGTTATTATAAGCTTATTATAGAACTTTTACTCAAAAATCACATTTTTATGCGTCTATATATATAAGTAGAGGAAATTTTCAAATAATATAATAAGTAAGACAAAAAAGTACAGTTTTATTGTTAATAAACTTTTTACAAGTTCAAATCAGTTAGATTAGGTATTAAAAATGAGTAACTTGAAACATTTAATTCTAAATAATTATTAAACAGTCAGTACTTTCTTAATTTGGTTTTTGAATTTATAGTTTTTTTTTTAAGTCATCCATATTTAGATTAGGTCTTGAAGATGCCGACAAAATTGGATTGCTTTAGGTGTACATCACTTAATTTTGAGTGATATTTTAATTTTATTATGCTCATAAAAGAAAAAATTTGTTCACAAACATGTTGATCCAAACCTGCAAACTACAATGCCAAATAGTGTAAATTTGGAAAATTGCCTGTTGGTCCAACTTTCAAAAAAAAAATTCCACATATATATTAAAATTTTTATAGTGATTCAATTAAGTGTATTAAAAATAAATTTTTATGAGTTTTTTTCGCCTAAGATAACTGCAATTTAATAAAACTTTAAAGAATTAGTATTTATAGTCTTTTCAATTTTTTAAATTATTCACCAAGTCTTCGCGTACCACTATTATAACTCAGCCGTGCCCTAGTGTGGCACACGTACCACGAGTTGGCCACTCCTGACTACTGACTGTTTCTTCCAGAGTGGTCCAACGATATTGGAACCAGTTCGAATCAAATGAACATTCAGTTTCGATAAGAACCGTTTCAGCCTCCCCCCACACTTATTTTAACAACCCCCGATGGCGCAGCTTAGCCAGGTTTGGCTCTTGCGCTATAAACCCAAACACTCACTCACTCACTTAACAACCCCCGATGATAGTTTTCTAGTTTCTCTTCTGCTCCAAAAAACAGAAGTCTCAACTCATTCTAGCCCAACTTATGGAAACTGGAAAAAGTATTTCGGCTACCATTATCCGAAGACATTTTTAGTAAGGGGACCGGTTTCACATGTCCCAGTAAACCGAATACAAAGAAGAGATTTATTAAGTTGGGCTAGAGAGCATATTGATTAGACAGGAAATGGATGTGAATGGGTAGTCCATCTATTTTACAAATAAATCTAGGTTCACTTTAGAAAGTATTCTCCTCATGTTCTGATCTGGAGCGAGCAAGAAGTCTGTCACCAGGAATTCAACTTAGTAAAAAACAAGCTTACAGCGAATCGTGATGCGGACTAGGGACTCTTTAAAAGGCCACACAAATTGCATGTGTGTAATGGAAGTACTGTGAATGGCAGTGGCGTAACGTAAAGTATTAGGGCACCCTTGCAAAGTCAGATTTTAGGTCCAAAGCCGAATCTTACAAAGGATTGCAAAACCATGATATAACATAGACATTGGGCCCCTATAATCCTCAACCCCCTGCGATGCGGGATCGTGCGTTACGCCACTGGTGAATAGTCAAAGATATGGAGACGAAACCTTTGCTTTATATATGAATAGTTTACCATAGTTACCCTTTGAAGCTACATGATTGCTATTGGCGAACGAAATAAGTAATGAAGTAAAGTAATGAAGACGAGCATGAACTTTTCTACCCTCCAAACTTTCACAGCACGCCGACATGAGATCTTGAGCCTCGATATATGTAACGTGTATCAGCTCTTCTACATGGTAGTACATCTCAGAAGTACAAGGCCTCGAATCCGCAAATCGACAAATACAATGCTTTAACCACTCGATTGCAGTGGCTAGAACAAAATTCTTCATCAATTTGTGGATTTCGTGCAGCTATTGGTGGTAATTTTATTTTTATGGATAATAATGCTCAGTCACATCGGGCTTGGAGACAGACACCTTTTGATCGCAACATTATTCAAATGTAGTGGCCATTACTTCAAAATACTAAAATCTTTCAACAGCCGATATGAGTTAGAACGAGGATTTGGTTGTGCATAGCTTTCCATTCTAATTCATAAATCGTATAGTTTAACCTTATTAATGAAAAACTGATGCTTTTCATGCATTATGGTTAGAGAAGGAAATATTCCAATTTTAAATTCTTACAATAATTTTAAAATAACTAAACATAATTTTTCCTTAAGAATGTTTTTTAAAAAATTATTATGTAATATCTAAATTATTATAATTAAGATTATTAAATGTATTATAAAGAGTGTTTTTTTCCAGGTATAGAAGTTTAAGTTGGCATTACTTTCCAAGATGGCGACCTATTTAACAGCTGTCAAGTGATTTATTCTCAGTTTGGTTTGGCAATTCATCATGAATGGACTCACGCCTGAACAAGATTCGTCGAATGGGCCCAAAACGAGATTGCCGTTGTTCCCGATTTTCATAAGCGAATTTTGTTAAGCGATGAAGCGCACTTCTGGTTGAATGGCTACGTCAACA
Organism: Trichonephila clavipes; assembly: GCA_019973935.1. Classification (NCBI taxonomy): domain Eukaryota; kingdom Metazoa; phylum Arthropoda; class Arachnida; order Araneae; family Nephilidae; genus Trichonephila; species Trichonephila clavipes. Next base: position 199,292 of record BMAU01017942.1, on the reverse strand, counting down.
AACAAAACTGCCGCATTTGGAGTGAAGCTAATCCACAAGTGTAAGTCGAAATACCGTTACATCCAGAAAAACTGACTGTTTGGTGCGCTTTATGGCTGGCGGAATCCTTCTTCAAAAACGATGAAGGCCACAACGTTACAGTCAATGGGGATCGGTATAGAGCCATGATTACTAACTTTTTCATTCCTGAATTGAACAATCATGATGTCCAGGAGCTGTGGTTCCAACAAGACGGCGCAACATGTCACACAGCTTGTGCCACAATCGATTTATTGAAAGACTTGTTTGGTGAGCGCCTAATTTCACGTTTTGGACCTGTGAATTGGCCTCCAAGATCTTGTGATTTAACACCGCTAGACTATTTTCTGTGGGGCTATGTAAAGTCATTGGACTATGCGGATAAGCCACAAACGCTTGTCCATTTGGAAGACAACATTCGCCGTGTTATTGCCGATATACGGTCACAAATGTTGGAAAAAGTCATCGAAAATTGGACGTCCAGATTGGACTACATCCGAGCCAGCCGTGGCAGTCATATGCCAGAAATCATATTTAAAATGTAATACCACAAGATTATCTTTCGAATAAAAAAAATTCGTTTCAATCGAATAATACATCGTTGTTTTATTGTGATTTAAAGTTCTATACCTCTAAAAAAACACCCTTTACTTTAAATAAATTTATAAGAATTAAGACTACACAGTACCCTTTTACAAAAACTGTTTTTGAAGACACTAACAGTAAAAATAATTTATTTTATATTCATGTTACAATATTAAGTTGATTCTGGAAGCAAAAAGTCAGTTTGTGACCAGCCATTATTTTACAATTTTAAAAAATTAAGAATTTTTGAAGCTTTTTCAAACTTTTATAAAATGCTGGATTTTTAAATTTTTTTTAGTTATTTCAAGTGATTTATGTTTCTTTGATTATTGCAAACAAAAGTTAGTACCGATTTAAAAATCTGCTCCCTTTTTGATTTTTAACAATTATTTTTCTAGCGAAACCTGGAAAAAACGCGAATTTTTTAAAAATATTAACTTAAGTATTTTTTAAAAATTAACTAGAGATCTCTCGGCCCTAAATCCATACTAAATTTTGTAGAACATACGTTTGGGCGTATCAACAAAAAATTTCAAGGCTCTACCTTGAAAAGTTTTAGGGATTAGAAAACACCAACATCCTCGAAATTAAAAATCCGAGAAAAACGAATTTAAAATTTGTAAAGACATATAACAAAAACTAATTATGCGCTAAAGCTCTAATTTTTTAATATGCTATTTTACAACTTATGTTATGTATCAAAACACTACTTTAATTAATTATGACTGAAAAAAATGTTTTAATTCAAAATATATTTTTGAATATAATATTGATAGTATTTGTTACTTAGACAGTTTATACAGCTTCATCTTAACCTAATATTTTCACAAAAGTTTTGAAACACAAAGCATTTACGTGCAACATAATAATGTTACTAACTTAAGCTAAAAAATATCTGGGTTTGTGCATAAAATTTAATTTTTTAAAGTTTAAATTGGGGAAGTTTAGCTAGTTTTAAAGTTTTCTAACAAGAACTCAAATACCATAATATAGCACTACTATATGTGTTTACTATAATGTAGTTTGGCACATCATGGAAGTATTCAGTTTTATCTGCAATATACTTGTAGTCAGAATTCTCTTGTATTCGGAAGTCTTATTGCAGTATCAGTGAAAGGCAGGTTTTTCGAAATATCATTTTTAGTTGTATTCCATCTCTTCTAAATATTGTATATCTCATAGCAACCTGAGAAAGTTTTAGCCGTGGCATTTTCTGAACAGGAAAAAATAAATGAAAAAGCTTCCAAGTTATATAAGCTATTTTTAAAAGCAAAAATTGACCTTGTAATCAAATTTAATTAAGTAATTATAAGAACTTAAAGAAGTCAAAACATAATCATAAATGATTTTACTACTGAAAATTAAAATAAATAACCATTTCACACTGAAAGAGTTGCTTGTGCTCAAAAATATTTTTAATTATTTCAATTTAAGAGGAAAAAAATGCTTTAAAATGAAACCGAAAACAAAACCTAAGCTCAGAAAACTTCAAAATTTTTAAAAGCTAATTTGTTAGCCGATCTGAAATTTGTGTGGTGGCAAGCTTCCCAGTGATATGGGTCACAAGAAGATACAAAACAAAAAATTTTCAATCTTTTTCAAATTTGTAGGGTACTGTGTTTTCTTAAACGCGGCTTAATATTCTTACGTTTAACAAATTTGTTTCACAAAAACTCGCCCCAGAAACTCAATTTTCGGAAGCCAGTGTAGAATAATTCTGCTTTGAACTGCATTTTTAAACTACTTCAGGGCTTCTTCAGAGATAGCAAAAGTAAACTTTTCATATTCTAGGTAACATTTTAATTGAATTGTGCATGCAACACAGAACTACTGAAATGTCGTTCATGTCTTCTGTTAAGCCTTTCGTCTAAGATCATGAATATGGATTTTGTAAGTATTCTTTCATTTAATCTTCTCAGAAACATATCTTATAAAGATGGGCTGGTCGTGTTAAAGTTTTGACTCTTTTAACTACGTTAAAGTCAAATATCGGTCCTGTAAAGTTTATTGACTTATTTTATTGCACTTCTTACAAATTTATATGTATTTAATCTATGTAGATATCATGTGAAAGATCATTTTCAAAAATAGATTTGGTACTTATCTACTTTTGCAACCATATTAATGTCATTGAATAAGAAACCACACGAATTCTACAAAAGAAATACGCTGCCGGAAATACGAAGCACGCATTCGAAAAATAATAATTAATTATAAATTAGTATAAATAAAAGAAAAAAACGAAATTAATTTTAATTAACTAATTTTTTTATTATTATTCATTTTATATTACATTTTTTATATAATAATATAATTTTTCATAATTATATTTATACTGATTTTATTAAATTTTATTATTTAAGAGTTTAGTAAATCTCAGATTCTCACTTTTGTATTCGAGCTTGCCACATCAACGAACAGTTAGGCTTAGAATGGCGGAAGCGGAGAAATATGAAACGAAGTACATGATTATCCATTCAGCGCCTATGACACGCGCGAAATCGGGGTTGCCAATTTGGTGAGTTATCTTGAGAGTTGGTATGGTTGCGATAGTGCATAATAACCATCGATGTATTTCTAAATTAGATTAGACATTTTTAAAAGAATTTCGTTGGAATTTATACGTAAATCAATTATTAAAATCATTAAATGTAATACATGTACTCCTCGCTTTACGACTGAGCTCTCTTCCAATGACTTAATCGTTAAATAAAGAAAATACGCCAGGAATATAGGAGTGTGGTGGTATCTATATAAGCCAGTAATAGCCTTCATACTACGATAATCATTCTGGCATGGTGGCTAAAGAACTCGGTTTTGGATCAGAAGGTGCTAAGTTTTATTCTCCTTCATTAGTGACCCTGGACGAACAAAGAGAAGCGCAAACCTTCGCGCAGCAGTCGTGGCGTCATCTATCCACCGCAAATGCAACCAACAAACCGTCTCACACAAATGACGCAACCAACAAAGCCGTCACACACAAGTGACGCAACCCGCAAGGCGTCACACTCAAAATGATGCAACAAACCACACACTCGCCATAACTATGGTGTCGTTCGTTCGCCTATTCGCTGAATCACTGATAGGGGACTATGGTGTGGTGGTGGTATCTATATAAACCAGTAATAGCCTCCATGCAGTATACCATCCGGTATAGTGGTTAGTGACGCTGAATGCTATGCCGTTGGGCCTGGGTTCGAATTCCGGAGAAGACATAGGTGTTTGTAAATGTATAGTGCCTTCGCGGCAGGGGGGGGTACTCTAAAAAGCCGTCGAGCCGCAAAACTCTCGTGAGGTTGGTGGAAGGGGAAGAGATGGGGGAGGTCCCTGACCACCACCAGAGTGTTCTCCCTCAAAATTAGGGTGAAACCGAGCTAAATCGTTCTGCCACCTGTATGGTGCTCAAAGCTATGGCTAACGACAGGCGTTCCTTAGACCTTTGCCATGATGAATTTCGCGGGCCTTGATCTGGCCTTTGCCGATCAGGTGGCATTAGCAACAACAACGTAGCCTCCATACTACGATTATTGTTTTGGCATTGTGGCTAAAGCAGACGTCGCTAAAGTGGTGGTCCACGAGAAAATTTCGCTGGTCCCCAGAAAAATGTGGAATATACTCACTCATCATATTAAGTTATGTTTTAAGATGCATTGATTGTGTTTTTAGATCACAATTTTTTTATAAATATATTTAAAAAACTTAAAAAATCCTATTAGAGGTCCGCGGGATTTAAATTATGAATTACCTCGTCCGTGAGGTCAAAAAGTTTGGCGACCACTCGGCTAAAGTACTCGGTTTCGGATCAGAAGGTGCCGAGAGTTCTAATCTTCCTTCATGGTGCATTATAAAATTTTAAAAGTTATACAACCAAATTTGTTTCAGCTTCAGGAGTTCATAGACAATCCACAGGGTAAAATTTTGCGATATTTGCATTGAATTAAATATTTTATTTAATTATATAAATGTAAAACTTTTATTCGAAATAATATTATTTTTTAATTAAAACAATATATCAACACAGACATATTTTCTCTAAGAAATAATATTCACAAAACAAATTGTTATTAAAACCACATGCAATCAAAATTCATTCTTAGTAATGGGTAATGAATTATAATATGAATTATTCTCAAAATTGCTTAATTATCTCGTTAAAATAGTAATATATCACAGAATAAAATCTTACATGGACTATAGCAAGTATAAAGCTATAAAAAAAACAGAAACAAATTGCAGTAATAACAATTTCAAAGAAAGTAAAAGTAAAAGAAATTCTTATTCATTATTTTTTAAATAGTAATTTTAATAAAATAAAAATAAGACTAACATGAGTTGCCATTTTAGCTTTTATTTTATTTTAATATTATTATTATTACTTGGTCTTAAAGATCTATATGAGTTTTTTTGAAAAAGTTATGAAGACAATATATATTTCCTATATTTAAAGTAGTATTAAGAATTCAAATTTATACAAACATTGTAACAAATTTGCTGCATCATTTATCTATTTTAAGATCTTCTCAGGATTGTCTTTTGAAGGTAACTGACCTTCACATTTACTTGCCACAAACAGGAAAATGTTTTTCCAAGCACTTAATTATCTGTAAAAATAGCATGAGTTAATAGCTTCAAGCCCAGAAAGCTATTACTTAACAATAACATATTCATGTGACATAGTTTCTCATATAGTATGATGATATTCACAAGTGCGACATTAATCAATCAAGGAATACGCAAGCAAGCAAACTCATATAATAGGGCATTCTCCTTCAAATAATTACGTTACTCCGCAAAATGATACCTTGGGGTTTAACATAGAATTATATAACTCAGATAAAGTACATCAGGTTGGTTTCAAAAATGATATCTGATTTTCTCTGTTATACAATAATTTTAATAAGCATTGTTTTTATAAACATTTTTATATGGAATCATTAATATATGTTTATATCAACTAAATCATCTTGCATCCCCCGTTAAATTTTTTTCCTCATAAAATTTATACTACATAGTTATGTTCTCTAGTTCTACATTTTTCTGAATACAAGACTGCTTCAAATTACTTATTTTGCTCCAAGTATTTAAATGATACACATCGGCTTGAAACTCTAAGTCTTATTTTAGCTGAAACATGATATACTTTTTTTTCGATTAAATGTTTAGACATACCGTATTAAAACATAATATTAAACATAACATATCAGCTAGATGTCAAGGCAAATAATATATATACAGTAATAATCCTAACAAAAATTTTAACAATATTTTTCAAAAATATTCTTCTAATTTTTATTTCAATTAAAATAGGGTTTTTTTGCATTTTCTCGAAAGAACTAATACTATCTTTATTTATTTTATTGATTTAAATCTTTATTATGATTCTTTTATCAAAACAATGACGAATAAGAGAATATTAATGTTTTATTATTTTTTTGTAATCCTCTCAATATTTAAAAAATAATACCCTCTTTATTTAAAAATTAAAAAAGCATTATATAGGAGAAAAAAAAATTGCTGAAATTTTCGATAGGTGAATCACATCTGATAAGTCATTTTGAAAAAAAAAGATGCAGCAACTTATCAAAGATTCAAACATTTTTAGTCGTTACTAATAGCTGAAGCAACGGAAATTCTACCTTAATGATGAACGCAATTTCTCATTAACACATTTCAACGTGATAGGAATTAAAAAAGATTATATATTTAACAATTCAACTCTGTCTATCTTTCAGAATTCAAACTAGAACAACCGGAAATCTGTTTCTTTGAAGAATGAATACCGCGCGAGCTAGAAATTTAATTAAGTACAAGTAATCCATTAAAGATTAAGCATAATTTGAAAAAATTGTAAGCGTAATGAAATAAATGTTGACTATAGAAAACGCAACGAAATTAAATGTAAATGAAGTATTTTATATATATAATAGCGGAACCCCCCACCCCCCCATTTGCGGTAATTCAAGTAAATACGATAATCGAGTTCTCTTCTGCGGTCCCTTTTATGAGTCATGCTAAAAGATTTACTTGCTAAATATGAAGAACATTTTCTATAAAAGTTCGCGAAAAAGTTGATACAACAAACGCGCGAAAAATGTGATTCTCTATAGTTAAAACATAATTAAATTTTACCATGAGAATTTTTTCAACTATTGGAGCAGTTTTAGACCAACTGAAGCGTGGTGAGAGATCTTTAACACTTGAAGGTTCGAAGGGTATTATTAATATAAATGAATTTGCGAGTATAAAAAACTTCACATACATTAATTTTTATAAAAAATATTCTATGTATACTTTTTTGTTTTATTAACTTGTTATATTTGCTTCAAATGTAAACGCATGATATTATATTTTAAAAAAAGACCAACTAAGAATACTACTTGATATTTTATCCAAATTAAATGTATGCATAAAAAGATTTTACCAATAATTCAAAAAATCTGTTGCATGATTTATTAACCAGTTAACTGCGATTTACGAGTATATACGTCATGGAGAAGTTGTGAGATCTTGGTTCATATAACGAGTGAACTCGTTATGCGTAAAAAGTAATGACCACTGAATATTTGCATTGTAATTTTTGAGAAAAATAAATCATATTCTCAAATTTCAAGATGTTTTAAATAGTTTGCTTTTACCAATCGCAAACAATTTTTAAAAATTGTTCTATGTAAAGTTTTTCAAAGACCAATTTTAGCCACGACTGTGTTATTGAATATCATATAACATTTAACGTTACATAATTACGATTAATATTTTGGAAAGTGATCACGTAATACCTTTATTCAGTGACTCCCTTTGGTGGCTTAGAATATCAGGAACTGTTATGTTCTCTTTCATAAAATATAAAAATTGAAGAAATATTACATTTTACTTGAATAATACTTAAAAGTACAATAAAAAACCTCAAACAGACAATTTACTAATCAAAAATTCTAAAAAAAAATAAACTCTCAACGATATTGTTTAATTACATCACAGAACTGTAAGAATGAAATTTCGAAATGACATTGAGAGTAAATTGGGCAATCTAGTTTGAAAATTTTTGCTAATAAAATACAGGAACATTCATAAAGAAATATATAATTTCGATGCACTATAGATCAAGAACAATAAAAGATATTATATGTTATTTGTAACAGAATTGTAAGAGACTATTTTAAGTTTTGTTAGAGACAGTCACAGATGTTCTATGTGTGAACATTTAGCCACACGGCACACATTGAGCCAGTGATCCATTTACACCCAAACGTGTGTTAAGGTTGTAAGAGACTCACGCCTCTCTCTCGAGCCCCTAGATGTGTGTGTGTGTGAAGAGGGAAGAAACACTCGACATGATCCAATTAATCTTTTTATTTCCACACAAAGAACAGACACAATTTCAACAAATAATAGTAAGACAATGTTTCAACGTTAACCATGAAAGTGGAACAACGACGATAAAACGCCAACGATTAAGCGACTATCAAACTCGATCCTTATCTTAATAATAGATCCAACCTATCATCCGATTTAATCTAATATCAAATCAATACTAGTAAACAATCGTCAATTAAAAGTTCCCTCCTAATAAGAATTAAATCACTATAATTCTAATATTATACCTTCAGTAGCAATCTCTCCCGACTCGAGCATATCTTCTCTCCTTCTCCCTCTCAAGCTAGAAAACGTCGCCTATTTATAGTAAGTCGATCTACATATCACGATCCTCTTCTTCCGAAGGGTTGGTTGTGAATAACACGAATTGATAGCCCAAGGATTTCCCAAGAGGATTAGTTGGAAAAACGCGTATAGATCCGTCACAAGGTATCTGAATCAAGAGCGGTTGTGATACGCTGTTTGAATTCGGCTAGATCAACAGGGACAAAATACCTTATTCTAACGTTCCTCCCACAGGAAGGACTTCTGGTTGGCCATTGGGATGCTGCAGTCCACGGCTCATTCAACCTATCGGAGAAGGAGATGTTCATCGAGGGAATCTTGCATGTTGCCAGACCAGTGCAGTAGTGCACAATACAATTGGAGAATGAAGTTATCAATTTCGTCGTGCAAGAGTGGTATCAACGAGCATATCCAAAAAAGTGGCTCCCGAGATAGTTTGCTAAATTCAAAAACACAAAAAGCCCTTTACACTGTAGACACCGCCATTTCGACTTAGGCACAAGACACGCATGTTATTGCCTACGTCTTTTCCGTTAGGAGAGAGACACAAAATTGAAGCTTAAATCTACCTTACGGTTCACAACGGTGGTGCGTGTCTTTGCCTGTTATTGTTGTACAGCATCTGGAAAGTGTGCACTTCTTTATGAATCACCCTGTATTTTTGAAGAAAAGAAAATATAAAGGGATCAAATCTGGGTGTGTTTGTAGTTGTTTTTAATTTCATTAATATTTTTGTTAAATACTAAATTATACTTATTTCCACTAGCCTTCGCGGCCACGGTAGTCTAGTGGTTCTGGTCATAAACTCATAGACGGTGTTGTCAAGTCTCGGTTTTAAGTTTTGGGGTAACTGAAGATCTAGAGAGTAGAACGGTTGATGCAGGTTTGAACTTGAGCAGGTCACTTGAAGGTGGTTCAAAATTGCGAGATCAGTCACCAATAGTCTCTGTGTCGCTTTAGAACGCGACGCTAAGAAACATTCATTCACTCATGTTATTACTTTTCACTAATGCAAATTAAAAGTATAGTATTCTAATCAAAGAATGTACTAAAAAAATTTTCGAAACATTTTATGACAAAATAACTACGATTATAGAAAAAATGCTGGATGGTTTAAATGTATGGAAACTTTTACTACAGTCAGGCCACAATTTAACAAATTCAACGGAACCTAACCTTTTATTCATTAATTCGGGGGTATTCGTAATATCAGGGTCCAAAGAAATACAAATTTTTTGCAGTTATATTTTGGAAATTCTATAATAAGTAACTGTACAAAAAATATTCATGGTTAGAAATTACACGCTATTTATTCAGCAGCTAAAAATACTAAAGAGTGTTTTTTTCCAGGTATAGAAGTTTAAGTTGGCATTACTTTCCAAGATGGCAACCGATTTAACAGCTGTCAAGTGATTTATTCTCAGTTTGGTTTGGCAATTCATCATGAATAGACTCACGCCTGAACAACGCATTCAAATTGTGCAATTTTATTTCGAAAATAATGGTCGATTTTCATAAGCGAATTTTCTTTAGCGATGAAGCGCACTTCTGGTTGAATGGCTACATCAACATACAAAACTGCCGCATTTGGAGTGAAGCTAATCCACAAGTGTATATCGAAACACCGTTACATCCAGAAAAACTGACTGTTTTGTGCGCTTTATGGGCTGGTGGAATCATTGATCCGTACTTCTTCAAAAACGATGAAGGCCACAACGTTACAGTCAATGGTGATCGGTATAGAGCCATGATTACTAACTTTTTCATTCCTAAATTGAACAATCATGATGTCCAGGAGCTGTGGTTCCAACAAGACGGCGCAACATGTCACACAGCTCGTGCCACAATCGATTTATTGAAAGACACGTTTGGTGACCGCCTAATTTCACGTTTTGGACCTGTGAATTGGCCTCCATGATCTTGTGATTTAACACCGCTAGACTATTTTTTGTGGGGCTATGTAAAGTCATTGGTCTATGCGGATAAGCCACAAACGCTTGACCATTTGGAAGACAACATTCGCCGTGTTATTGCCGATATACGGCCACAAATGTTGGAAAAAGTCATCGAAAATTGGACGTCCAGATTGGACTACATCCGAGCCAGCCGTGGCAGTCCTATGCCAGAAATCATATTTAAAATGTAATGCCACAAGATTATCTTTTGAATAAAAAACATTCATGTCAATCGAATAATACATTGTTGTTTTATTGCAATTTAAAGTTCTATACCTCTAAAAAATACCCTTTATTAGTAAATTATTACGCACAAGTTAGTTAGAAGTTTTAAACACTGACTAACAGATACTTGACAATCTTTTTAATCCCTGATTCGAAAGAGATCTTTTTTATGAAATCCAAATTCAAATATTTTGTAAAACCGTAAGTATAATTAACATCACTTCTCTCAAGAAAGGGAGCAAATTTCAAAAATTCTTTAAATATCTCTTGCATTGTGCAGTGGGATGAAATAAAAAAAGGGTTTTATTTTTTCTTGTCCTATTCAAAAATCACGGGATAGGTTTCATTCACGACTCATCTGTACCTGTTAAGTCTAAAAATAGGCTGCACCCTTTCCCGAAGCAATTGCCTCTGTCATGAGGGGTTTACCATTCCTTTAAGGTATTCGACTACTACGTTCGGAACCGTGATTTTAAAAAAGTGCAAAAATGGATACTTTTCATGATATTTAGTGTCACTTAGATTAGAATACATGTATAAAATTATTTTAAGGACATTATGACAAAAAAAATTATTTAAATACAATATTTTGGCAAAAAATTGACACACACAGAATAACCACTTTTCAAAACGTTCACCTCTTATAAAAATGCTTCTATAATAATAATATTCTACTTAGATAAAGCAAGGACTTCTCCAAAGAGTCTCAACTACGATTTTTGAAAAATTCACATTATTTTCAGAGTTATCACCCATTGAAATAGTTATCGGCGTTTTTTTTCTTAAAATTTCTCCCCTCTGTTGTACTAAAATATGGATAAATCCACTTCTAATTATATGTTTTAAAAGTTTTAGTTCAGCCTCTGTACAAAGGTCTGAGCTATATACAGGCAAAATATTATTATAATGGAAGCATTTTTCATAAAAGGAGAAAATTTTTAAAATGGGTCGTTCTATGTTCACTTTTTGTCAAAATATTGTACTTAAATAATTTTTTTATTGTAGTAATATTCTTAAAACGATTTTATATACGTTTTCTAATCTAAGTGACACTAAATATCATAAATATTATCCTTTTATACACTTTTGCAAAATCACGGTTCCGAACGTAGTCGGATACCTTAAGAAATCCCTCGTAACAGACTTTGATTCCCCAAGAATTATAACAGCCATAATCGCAAGATTATGAACTCATCACTACAAGGGCATGAAAATCCATCCTGATATCTTGCATGAAGTGTAAAAGCTGCACATAATTCAACCACTCATTCAACGCAAGAGCATTAAAGCTCAGTCTAATTCCACTCATGGACCCACCATAGATCCTCTATAGCCCAGATGCTCCAAAATTGGCAGACGCACTTGTTGCCACCTTCAGAGGACTCTTTTGCTATTTTTATGCTATTTTCTTTGCCAAATCCATGGACACCAATACAAAAACAAGAGGAAGAAAAGTCTTTTTTAAAAAGATTTACCACTTGAAAAAAAAAATTTAATGCAAATTTTGTCCCTTGCGTTCTAGACTACATCTTCTAGCGTATTCGCAAATCCCAGATTTCTGGAGATATTGACCTTTATGTTACGACGAACCCATTTCATATTTCCTTTTGACTCTGACTAAGGCGCACGTCCGTTCGTGTTTCGTTTCACTTTCTAAAGTTTGTATAACTCTTTTTATTGTTTATTTTTACTTTTTCTTGCCAATATGGCATCGTTGTTGGATTTCAACGAAATTGATAATGAATGAGAATATTTGCTGGAAACCGATGAATATGACAGTGATTCTGATACGGATTTATCTATTTCAGATGAAGAAGATAAAGAAATGGAACAAAAATGAAAATACACGAAAGCAACTCATGTATAAAAGCGTTTTGTTCCAATGAACATTTCGAGCAATTTCGCAAAGATTTGTAATTTCAACTCTACTTTTCCTACTTGTTCATATTTTTGTAACCCAAACATTTTGTAGCACAACTTTTGTAATTTTATACAATCCCAATAAAAAAAATCTACCTTATAATGTTTTCTGTGCTGGTTACATTGGTTGTACACAATAAGCCATGAGGTTATAATTAGGGATTGCAATATCGGACCAAAAGTTCCATACCGGTATTCGATGCTTTTTAATCTTAATACCGGGATACCGGTAGTAGAATTTTAGAAAAAGAATGAAAACACACAGGTGCGTCTTTGTTTTATTAGAGGCAAAATATCACAAAGAAATAATCTGTTACTTATAAATAAATTATAACAGTATATAAAGAATCACAAAAAAAGTAAATAGACCATTTTATTAACTTAAACATCTTATTTATTTAAATCACAAAATGTGTAATTCTCACTATTCAGTCTGTAGTACTATTACAATTCTTTGAAATGTGATCTTAAAAAACATAATGGATCAATTGTACTGTCATTGAGCCTGGGACGTAATTTTGAGCAAAAATTATACCAGCTGTCGAAAACGTTTTTTTGGCTCCTACGCTAGTTGGTGGTACTGTTAGCATGCGCGGTATAATTTTTCCAAGTATTTTCCTCTAAATCCCTCATCTTTTTTTAAATAAATCAATTTCTCGTCGGATGGTTTTGAATATAGTTGGATGGTCTTGGGCCGCCTCCTTGGATGATTCATATATTTTATCACTTCTCTTAATTGTAAGCTGCATCTTTGTATTCACAGTCTAATTAATTTCGCCCGTTAGGGAGGCATAAAACAAAAACATATACTATTTTTCTATATTGGTGATCCCTGAACAAATAGTGGAGACAGTTTTAAAAATTTCTAGTAAATACCGAAAGAACGATGTTTAAACTTGTGAATACCGGTATTACAAAATTGTAGAAATGGCTCAAAATACCGGTATTCGGTATCTTGGTATACCGATATTGCAATCCCTAGTTATAATGGGATATAAGCTATTCATAGCAGGTATTCACTTGTGGTTCCATGGTGCGTAAGGGGTTAAAATAATTTGGCTGTTTAAATAATTTGGAAATTCGAGGTTTATTATTCGTTAAGCAGGATTTTTTGCCTTCATATTAATCAGAGAAAAAGAAAAATTGTTAAATCGCGAAAATCGTTAAAAAGGGGTTCGGTAAATCGGATTACGAATGTTCTTATAATAATTTTTCAACCTTTTTTTTTTGGGGGGTCGATTTTATTCTTATATGTCCCTTAGGTTTCAACACAAAAGATAATGGAATCCATAAAGGAAAAAAAAGCGTGTCGCCGTAATCCTTATTCGTTCGGATGCTTGAGCTAACTTGACAGCTCGAGAATCTATTATTCAAGCAATGATTCGTTTTAAAAAACAAGCAGGTCGTCAACCGAAAAATAAAACGGGCGTGGTTCAGTTCTTACCTTGTCGGCGTTTTCTTCCGCAGGCTTTCCTTTATCTCTTCTTTCAGATTTCTTGACCTCTACTTGTCAGATCATCAATTCCCTCGCCAAAACCACTGGAGCAGAATTCTATTGTTTATTCCAGATCTTCCTTCGGTTTTTGAAATGGAAACAAGGCCAATGAGAAAGTTAAAAGTTTAAGAAAAAAAAACTCTCCGTTTATTAATTATTCGTCGAGTAGTTCTGCAAAATGTCGCAATTATCAGTTTCTAGTAACTAACTATTGATGATAACATAGAAACGAAGAGAGAGAGAACTCTTACCTCTTTCTTTGTATTTTTTCTATTACTACTATTAGTTCATACTCTCCCTACATATATATCTTGTTCAAATTTTCAATCGTTAATAATAATACTTTGAAATGCATTTTTTTAAACTTGTAGTGGATGACACTTGATATTAATAGTTTTTTTCAAATATTAATTCATTAATTATGTATATTCAAAAATGAATACATAGTTACAAAAATAATTGTCTAACAGCATATATAGAAAGGAAAATCGTTCGTTGCGTCTGCGTAGTGCAATGGATAGCGCGTTAGACTTCTAATCCAAAGGTCGTGGGTTCGAATCCCACCCGGGATGGCCTCATTTCTGAGAGTGGGATTCCTTTTTACTATGCTATTTTATTTAAATAATTCAATTTAAATAATGAATAAATAGTAAGAAACAAAAAATATAGTCCAAGACCTATATAGAAAGGAAAATGGAAGATTGCAAGGAAAATTGCTTTCTATTTTGTCACTTAATATTGTGATTTTATCATATGTATATACATATTTATATTAATTGTAATTATTTAATAAAAAGCAATTAAAATAAAAAATTTTCTTTGTTAATCTAAGTAGGAATTGATTTAAATTCTTTTTTATATTACTTGTGTGTGTGTGTGTGTGTTATTATAGAAAGTTCCCTCCTTTAGAATATCCGTGGTAGCCTAGTAGTTTTGGTGAGGAACTCGTAGTCGGAATATCGCAAGTTCGAGTCCTGATGCCACTGAAGACCTGCCATATAGAGGGACTCGATGCGTGCCTTAACCCCTGAAGTGCCCCCGGTGTATATATCCTTTTCACTCAACCGGTGCATTGAGTGCCCCGGACGTATATATCCATCTTTCCAAAATACGATTATTTTCTCTGCGCTACTATCAGTAAAACTATTCAGAAATCTTTGGAATGTATTAAAATGACCTTTTGAGAGTGTTTGTGAAGGATTTGCTAATGTGTGTCTTTTCTTTCCCCTCAATACCTCGCCTATGTGAATAAGGGTAGCACTGAGGAGTGAATCGTGTAAAGGATTGTTAGGGGGGTAAGGCTGTTTTCGCTAACGTACGAGAACCTGAACTTACCGCGGAGCACATTTTCAGACAGAAAAAGAGCTGAACTTTCGTGAAAATTTGCATCATTATATTTCATAGATCTTTTTGTTCTATAGCGTTTTTAAAATTTCAAAATATTCCATAAATAGTCATTTTTCCAATTTAACCCTCTAACCGGATAGCACGGAAAATTCCGTCAGTGTAAAGATGCTTCGAAAATGAACTGCACGGGTTTTTCTGTCTTCAAATAACGTTTTCAAAAGCGGATTAGCCGCACTTTTCTGAAATCCTTTCTCCCTTTTAAGGTTTAACATCTTGAAAGATAATGAGGGACGGAGGAAGCAACACAGCAGGACACTGATAGGAAGTTTTATGGCTCGCAGGGAACCCCGTGTTTTCACCCTGGAGCAATCATAAAAAATCGGGGGGAAATTTCTTTAGAACCCAAGAAGTGTTTGTTTGCTTGCTTGTATTTTAAAAGTTTTCAAAAGTCCCAACGCATAAGTAAAAAATGTTACAATTCCCTTTTGGTTTCATATTAATTTCAAACTGTAACAAGTTGGGGCGTGTCAGGGCAATCTGCTATTTTATATAGTTAGACAAATTATTTTTTTTAAAGTATATTCTTTCGCTTCATTTTTCTTATCTTAATCAATGCTTTCAGTTTTTGAAACATGATTATTTCATTATAAGATGCCAAAAAAAATAATAAAACACCAAACACTTTAAAGTTTGAAATCTTTTCAACTTTCCAACCACTAGAAATGAATAAATTTAAACTTCATCAAATAATTTGAAACATTTTCTTACACTTTGATAAAAATAATAACAAAAAAAACTAATTAAGATCTATTAATTTTTTTTAGATTTCAAAGCCCAAGTGCTCAGGGAAGTTTACGTACAGTGCCTAGTTATATATTGTTAAAATACACCGAATTATATTTGAATTTTAAGTGCTCGAACTTCAGTTTACATCAAAGACAACATGAATGAAGATTTTCCCACATTTTTTTATAACTTGAATGTTTGAATAAATGGTAATCAAAAATATACGGAAACATTTACAGTAGACATTTATGCATATAAATAAACATAAAAATCAATTTTAAATTCGAGCTATTCAAAAACATTCAAATTATTCTTCAAAAATATCTATTTATGCAAAATACCTCAACATTTATCTTTTTTAAAGGCTAACTGAATAATTAATTAAAATCTGGATATTTTTTGAAATCTCGACCGTATAAAGCTAGAAATTTTATGTTAGAAATTCCATTTGAAATTTCGAAAAAAATGTATCGCAAAGTTAAAAATTATTTACCATAAGTTCTGGCAACTCTTTGAGTATAATATAAATTTCAAATTTTATTATATAGCTTCTTTGGTATTTTTTAATATATTTCGAAGATTTCATACAATTCAGTTGAAAAATGCATGCTAAGAGCAAAAAATATACTAAAAAAACCGACGACTATACAATAAAGTTTTACATAGAAGCAAAACTGAGAAGCTAAAGCGTAGGAATGAACAATTTTGAGTATATCTGAAGTAGTTTTCGAAATATTTATTTTAAAGTTCAGAAAATTTGTGTGCGTTATGTTATACTTAATATTAATTAAATGGTTAAAATAATATGTTAATAACAGTCATGTAATCGTGTGATGACACATTCATGTACTAATAAAAATTATAATGGTCATTGATGCGAATGTCAAGAATTTTATGTAATTTTAAATTCAGACATTAAAATATTGATGTAGAAAATATAAAACGACCATCTAAAATACATGAAAATGCAGTCTGCTATAAAATGATCTTGACAAACAAAATCCGGCATTTTCACTTACTATAGCAAAGCCGGCTTAGTCAGGGGCGATCTGGAAAAACAGAGAGAGAGCCGCGGTTTTGATGGATGCCGCTCTAGCTTTTAAAGTTCCCAGGAAAAATTATATATATATAAATTACAAATGCAAAATTAAATCTTGTAATTTTCCATACATTTTTATATCAACGAATTGTGGAATTGGCTTCCAATACATTGTTGTGTTTGACAATATGTAAGGTAACCAACCCTACTTTAGATAGATTTGTACTACTTTTTCGTAACCGTATTCCTTTTAAAATTAATTCGTGCAGCCGAAGTACACCTTTTGCACCCTTAAAAATTTATGTAAACTATAACGGTTAATTTTAATTTATGCAACTTGTGAAATGTTCATAATTAACCATTTCCGTCTAAACAGTTTGCATGGGGAAAAAAGTTTGGACTCTCTCATTCATTAGGGATTTATATAAGATTCTAACATTAAATTTTATTTTTCACCGAATAGGATCGAGTGGTAGTGTATAGTGCTTCCACACCACAGGTCTGGGTTTCTATTAACGGGGTGCGCAAGGTCGACTCTGCCTTTCATCCCCGCTACATTGGGTCGACAAATGAGTACCAAGCTTGCTTCGGGTCTTAAACACTGAAGGTCTCTCTTCAGACAGACCACCAAATCGGGACATCTGTTCATGCACCTCAGCGTCCAATGGTCACGTGTATTATGATGGGCACAGTAGTTCCTGGCCCTCATGGATTGTTGTGCTTCTGAGTTTGAGTCTTAAGTTTGAGGATTACCTCACTTTGGGGATACCCCTTAGATAAACATGTATTTCCACTCATTTGCAATTAAACATTTTTCTTTCAATTACGTTTATTTCAGAAGGAAGTTTGATTTTTCAAATGTATTTGCTTAATAACATGTATATTTGTGTGTGTATTATATTAAAAATTTGATCAGTCCAAAATTACATGTTTTTAGCTCCTCTAAAAGCTTTTAGGATTTTACAACTGATCTTACAATCCATATACGTTTTATAGTAGTATATTTAAAAATGATAAGGACATTTTTACGACATTGTGAGCTGTTATGCCTCGTTTATAAATATAAAAAATTAGTTTTTAAAATGTACAGAAATAAGTGGAGCAACAGGATACTTACATATTATGAATATTTTTGACTGCAGTAAAATATATTTATATTTCAGTTTCTTTACAATTTGAATAGAAGTTGTAAGCCATTTTGCGAATAGTTTGATATTGAGTATAAACCCATAGGCTGTTTAATATTGTAAAGTGTTTTACTTTGATACCAGCACACATTAAAATAAGGCTCATTTGCAGTTATATGATCAGCTTCAGTGATATTTAAATTTTCAAAAATAGTCTACACGTACGAAAACATTCTTTCACAACCGCACACCACATCTCTCATACTATATCTTCCCTACAGCAGGAAATATTTGTGTATACTGAAAAATTTAATACAGGATACATTTCCAAGTGTTAAATTTGCTTTTAAAATTTGGTATGAATACATTGTGGAACTGTCGGTTAACTTCACTGAACAAAATTGTTTTAAGTGTACTGTTTTGAAAGACAAAATTAATTAGGAGAACTTTTCTCACAATAGAATTTGTAATGACTGAATTGTGTGAAAATGTAGTTATCGATGTGTGACATTTTTCCTTGTAATAAAAGAAACAGAAAAATAAAAAATTTAACTTGAGTAGAAAATGGTTAGAAGTACTGTCATGCGCATTTGAAGAAGTATATCCCCCATTAAAATTAAAAATTATTGACTGAATGTGTGTTATGTCCATCACAAATGCCGATGTAGAAAAGATATTTTCATTTAATACAAGGAGTTCGAAAAGGAGAGCACTAGGAATGAAAATTTAGATTTTTTCCGAAAAATATTCAGTTAACATAAAAATATCATTTATATGATTTAAATTTAAATAAATTAAAAGTATTGAAATAATTTTTTATGTTATTCTAAATTAAAAATATAATTGAATAGAGAAAGATCTGTTTTATTTCATAAATATGCACCATTTATTGTCCTATTGTTTAAAAAAGATAGGGCCTTTACTCTTTTTACCTCATAACTTTTTTTAAAAACAGGAAAGTGAGCGCGTTTTCTTACTCTCATATTCAAAAATGAATACAGGATGCTTTTTTCTGGTTCAAATCGCAATACCAAAATATATATTTTTAATTTTTAAAAAATGACAGAAAAATAAATTTTGTTTGAAGAAAATATAACTATTTTTCAACTTTTAACACGCCATTTATTTCATGTTTTTTTTTACCCTGCATTTTGCTTTAATTTTACTGTGACTGAATCTATGGGGAAAACGACAGAGTAGAACTACGGTTTTCATACAAGATTGCCCAAGGCAACTTAACAGCTAGCTGTAAACGATTGCTATCCTGGTTCTCACTGAACAAAGACGCCGAACCAAGTCATAAAATTGTTTCCTTTCGACCTCCCAAGTTTTAAAAGGGGGAAAGAATTGAAGTCTGTTGCATTTTTGAAGGGAATAGCAAAATAAGAGTAAAACGCTTTCGGAATAACTTTTCAGGAGGAAGGTATCCACTTAGAGGGTTAATACGTAAATGAATAGCTCATTTAGTAGTATGATATCGGAGAAAAACTGCGGACCACATTTTATACCAAAAAATGAATCAACTCAGATTAAAACAAAGAATATGATAAAATATACTGTTCTCTCTATACAGGAACTTCTTAAGGCATGACCCAACTAGGGCAGGGCCTCACCCTTGGTGGGAGCCTCCTTTCGCTCTGGACTCTGTCTTAATAAGATAATGATCCAGCAAATTTTTAGGGTCAAATATTATTCCCGTACATATTCTCCAAAAAAGAGGGAATTTTAAACTACATGTCAACTGACAAAAGTGGTAAGACTGTATTATTATGTGATGACCGGTGTCCATGTCTAGGCTTAAGTCTAGTACCATAAACAAATTTTCAATTCATTTAGTCGAAATTAGGCCATCGGTCTAGCGGGTTTGTTTGTGCCTAGATTTTTGAGATTGTGAATCGTGCACATTTATTTGCTCCAAATTACCGTTTGAACGAGTATTTGGCAATGCATGCTATACACTGTCTACTTTTAAGGACTTCAGGTAGGGCTGTGATACCCCCTGCCTGGGGGTACCATCTCTTCATCCACGCGACCTAGATTTGTAGGAGGAAATGATTAATCACCCAAGTTCGCCCAAATAAAAGCCGTGTAGGGCAGCGATGCACGTTAAATCTGTCGAGAGCTGAAACGTCCTCCCGTTGGTGTGGTAGTTAGGAGACGGGGTGCCAGCTCAGGTGTCGTCCACGTCACTTGACCATGGTTCAAAATTACGTGGTCCATCGCCAAAAGCCCTCGTGTAGCTGAACAGTGCGACGTTAATATTCAATCAATCAATCAATCGCCCAAATAAATCCAATTTATTGTTATTCAAATATATTAATCAATCCAAGTCTTACTATAGGTAGGCAATCAGGAGTGATAAAACGTATTCCTAAATTCTGTATAAATAAGCGCCTGGAATCCTAACCACTTATCTTTATGAGAAATTATCCAAAGAGAAAGAGAGGATCTTTATCTGCCTTAAATTCTTTAACTCGCTAAAGCCCGTTCTATAATTACGCTTCTAAGTTAAATGTCTTACCAACAGCTCACGGCGTTCAACGTCTCAGCTTCCTTCCTTCTCCTTCATCGCGATTACAAAACCTTAACTATATATCTACTAACTAATATGCATATCACGGTTTCTTCTTGAGATGATTGGCTATGAAATAACTCAATTATGGCCCCAAAGATTCCCCAAGAGGGTTAGTATGAAAACCCGATAAAGCTCCGTCACAGAGCTTACTTTTGCATAGGGACCCAGGGCCTAAAATAAGATTCCTCTGGGCCTAGGACCTCGAAGAGTCTTAAGACGTCCCTGTCTCAATAGGATGACGAAAGAATATAATATTAATGCTCCAGATCTTTTACATTTGAAAAAATATTCTTTAACATTAGGTGCAGAGAGCCTTAAAATCTGTCGAAGCTCAATTCTTTAGTGTAATAGTTAGGACAGGGAGGTGCAAGCTCAGGTGTCGTCCTCGTCACTTGACTGAGACTCAGAATTACTCAGTCTGTTGCGAATAGCCCTTGTGTTTCTTTATGGAGCGATATTAATTTTTAACTGTGTCCCCCTCTCCTTTAGAATGGGAAAAAAAGCTGACATGGAAATAAAAATTCTTCGTTTTAGGGTTACTACTGTTTAGTAAGGTTTAGAACTGAAAATGGGGTAGTTTCTTACATCAAAGTAATAGAGGTAGAAAGCAGAGAAGAAACAATTAGTTCTAGAAATATTAATTTATTTTCATATTTTTTAGAAATAAGATATTAATTAACATTTTCATTTAGATATTAACTAACCAGATATTTATAGATTTAATTATCATTTACACTAAATATTACTAAAATTAATTTTATTATTGTAACGCAGAAAATATTATTTTTCAATTTTTTAAAGGGCAGTTAGAAGAATAAGATTTCAAAGAAAAGAATTCTTTGTTTCATGATTTCTGTTGCCTTTTTTCAAATCCAAAAGTGAAATTCAAGGCATTAAATTTTGAATTCTTACATCACATTTTTAATAACAAAACAGAGAAAAATAGAATTCTTTCTTCTTTTTCAATTTATTTAAAAATGGAAATAAGGCCAATGGGAAAGTAAAATTCAAGAAAAAAACCTTTATTTTATAATTTTATCATTTTTAATTCTAAAAGTAAAGCATTGTGCTCGAATTACTGACCCCTTATATAAAATTTTGAGGTCGTGTGGAAACTAGGTTTTCCTTCAAGGCAATTAGTCATAACAGTAAAAAACTAGTCGTTCGTTTTAACGTTTTTTAAGATAATGTTTTGAGAATGAGTTGGGGCAACTGACATATTTGAGTATATATTGAAGCAAAACCGAAATTTTAGTGTTTAATATTGGCTATTTATGTTAAATAAAAGATAAAAACCCAAAAAGTGTTATTCGTCTATAGTATAAAAGAAGCTTTTCATACATGTACTCATATTTGTACAAATTTTTGTGCTGTTTACGCTAAAATTAATTAAATGAACACAGCAGAACTGAAGAATTTTTTCTATTGATTTTTAGCTTAAGGTGTAAAAATTTTGGAAGGATTAATTGACAAATAAATACTCAGAGCTTCAGGGGTTCGAAATTTTTCTAACTTGGTGTATTGCTTTTATTAAAGAACCTGTGAATATAATTTTAAAAAATTGAAATAAACATGCGTTATAGCGAAAATGATGTTTAAAATTTGAAGACTTTTATATTAATAAACTCCGAACTACGAGTACTTGATATTTACAATAAAATACCGATTTATTAATGTTTTTAATCATTTTCCCTTGATTTTTATCTTTGGATTACATTTCTTGTGCGGATTAATTTTTAATAAGAATTAATTAGTTTTTCAAACAACTTTTAAAAGAATGTTTTTTTACAAGATCAAAATTTGTAAACGCGTTTTTACCCTCGATATTTTGCTTATCATCTCATTTCATACAAGTATTACTTTTTTTATTTACAATATATGTAACATTTCTACAGCTTTCTGAAAAATAATGTGAGCAACAAGCATTTTAATTTAAATTTTTAATCTATATACTTATTTTTAATTTAGTATATTTACAACAATTTTCATCTTACAAACAAGTGAAGTGAGGACTTAAATGGCATTTATAATTAAACTAATAATTACATTCAATGGCTTAATAATTAATATCATTAAAACCAAAGTTGCCCAGCCAGTATGGTGGATCTGACCCTCGATTTGTAACTGAGTGGGTTCGGGTTCGAATCCCGAGTAAGGCATGGTTGTATTTTCTTCGGGAAAAGAAATCGGACTTTCGCCTGCAATGGATTCCCGTCTCGCGCGCGAATGGAAAGCAGCCCACCCCTTTTGTTTTAAGCTGGGATCATCGTTTGTAATAAATGTCTATATTCTTCTGTTAGTATTTGTATGTTTTCTGTTCTTCCCCTTGTATTTCATATGTATCCCCGGATAAAAACACATGATAGCGACATTAAATCCAAAAAGAGAGGTTCAATAGTAAATGTTAAAATTTTTAGTAAATGTAATAAAAAACATGCATTTTGTGTAGAGCAATTTGTATCATCATTAATATTTAAAATAAAAATAATTATAATGATTATTAAATTTGTAAGCAAAAATTTTAATGGATATGATTTTTTTATATCTAAGTTATAGTAATGGTGCCCACATTGAATGATATATCGTAAGCAAAATAAATTAGAGTTTTACTTAAGAACTTTTACACAGAAATTTGTGATGTCATATTACACAATATTTGATATCGTGATAAATTAATTGTTCATATTAAATAGCTTTTAAAAATTAATTTGTAATTTTTAAAAACTATTTGAAAGCTATTTTTTAAAATTATTTTTTGGTGCATCAATTATACGAATGTCAAGATTACGTTAAAGCAGAAAAATATGTGTACAGTTATAGAGCAATTATAAATGCGGTTTTATAATACTATTTTCTTGAGAATGCTTGGAAGGTTGCACCATTTTATTTTGACTTACTATAACAGGGATGGCGAACCAGTGGCACGCGACAAAATGTTTTGGGCACGCGAACGATCAAAATGGTTTGCATTTTAGTTCAAAATAACAAAGTTCACTGTGAAATGTTACGAACAAACGCGAGATATTGGTCACAGAGCGGCGGGGAATACAATCGTTTGTTATTGACTTGCCTTAGTTACGTCGTGGACTACAGTTGCTTATAATACAAAATCTGTCTGCGCATTAAATAGTCAGTTTCGTTGACAAAACTGTAGTTTAAAGTTTGTGTTATATTTGCGATTTTTAACTGTTATTCAACATGGCTAATTTAGAACAAAAAGTGCAAAATAGTAAGTTTAACAGAGAATTTCAAACTTAGTGAATCTAGAAATATGGCATTATTAGTAAAGGCGACAAAAAAGCAATGAGTGTTTATGTTCTGGAACAGTAGTATACAGAACATAGTCTGTAAAACGACATTTTGAAACAAATCAAAAATCCTTTTTTCAAAAAAGTAAACCACGGCAAAAATATTTAATTTCTTAGAAACCATTTGGTAAATAACTCCAATTCAGCATGAATTCTAAAAGTAACATCCTACAATCCTAATATAAGTCATTTGTCATCCAATCTGCACCAACAGAAGTCACACTAATGTTACTTTAATTTTAATTACACGTATAGCTAAAACATTTATAACCATACAGTGCACAAAAGGTATTTTTTCGTGGTAAATAAAGATCTTTGAATTTTTAGTATTTAGTTTTATTATTTTTCCAATAATAACAAGTCAAAATTATTTGATGGCACGTCTATACATCATCAAGCATTTCTTAAGAAAAAAATGGCACGTTGATCCATATAAAGGTTCGCTACCCCTGTCCTATAATACAAATAACTTGTTCTCAATGTTCCAGGTCTTGAAAAATTAGGAACCCAGCGTTCGTTAAGTAACTGAGAACCATAGTTAATCCTAAATAGTCTCTGATAACCCTCAGAAGATTTACTTCATAAAAGATCCCTAAATAGTTGATTTTCAAATGAAAAAGAAATGCTTTAATACTAAATATTTTTTTAGTTCTAAAGCATAATTGGTATGTCCCGTTTTCAAATGGTTGATGAGTGATAAAAAAATTTATAGTACAATTTCTTTCTCCAAATGAATTGTAAAAGATAATAATTCGTTACTGAGATGATCAAACTCAAACAATATCAAAAAGACTGATATTCCTCAAATAAAATAATGTTACATCTTTTCCGGTGAATATAAAAGGAAATTATTTACTTCGGTTCTTATCCATGATCAAAGCAATCAGTTCCAATGTTTGCAGTTAACAAATTAATCAAACTTTAAAGGTGCTTTACAGGAGTGCTTTTCAGAAAAAAAAATTGAATTACAAAAATACCGAGTTATTTCAAGTTAATGATGCGTGTGTCAAACTCATCATGGCACTTGCAGAAAAAATAGATGTTAGACTAGATGTGCTACTGTATCCTTCTTATTAGTATAATGCCTTTTTTTATTCTTTTTCTGCGAATTTCCTCATTTAGTTATACGATAATATCTCGACTTACGCTAGCTACCCCGACTTACGCGAACCCGGCGTTACTCAATTTTCAAATTTCGTCAATTCCCCCCGTTTTTTTTAGGATTGGTTTGATCATTATTTCATACATCAAGTAGACTATAATTGCCATTCTGAACAGATTTCACTTAAAAAAATGCTAATAATTGACGACGCACCAGGTGTAATCTCCCTGAAAAATCTTGACTAATTTTGGCCCACGTGTGGAAGTTGAATTTTTGTGATCCATTACAACCAGTTTGTTTCAACCGATATATGGATCACGGAGTCATCAAAACTTTCAAAGCTTACTATACAAGACGATCATTTGCACATCTGTACGAAACTACGGAACGAAACAACGATCTCTCTGTTAACTCTTTCATGCGCTCAACTTTTGACTAAAATAATGCACTAGAGGGAAGTTTTAGATAGACCTCACAAAACTATAATTATTGAACAAAAGCTGGTTCATATTAATAATATTAAACACTTTTTAAAATAAAAGGTGTCCAAAGTTTTAAAAAATAGGTAGTACATATTTTGTACCACCACGCTTCAAGCAAAGGATAATTCCGGAAACATGATTTTTTCCTCCATAGGCCCAATGATAGATTTAGCTAGTTATTGTAAAGTTGGGAAATATATAAATACACTTCTTCACCTTATACAGTTTTTCATCCTATATATTAAAATATTTTCAGTTTTTCCTATTCAATTGTTGTAAGCCTAATTTTAGGTTAGTCCTAATTTACGTAATGTTAGTTTTAATTTTAAATGTTCTGTGTTCTATACATTATTTTATTTAATCTAGTTTTTATTTAGTCATCATATTTATAATAAGTTTATTAGCTATATTTATTTTTTCCGGAACACGAGCTATATATGTAGCTCATTCAGCACATTTGTATAAATTTTGTGTTTATGTACTATTATTTAATAAATATTATTATTATATTTTTAAAAAATGTAGCTTACAACAAATCTATAACATTATCAATGAACATGAATAAATCAATAAACATGCCCATCATTGGGAAAAAAGAAGGGGAATGTATTTCGTATTTGTAAAGAAGATGGCCTTCAAAAGCGTGGTAGTGCATTTTTTGGAGGTACTAATTATTGTAATATTGACTTATTTAGTTACATAATATATGTACTTACCTGATTTGCATCAAATATCACAAAAATCACTTTCATTTACACTTAAAAATATACAACACAGTCACTTCCAAAATATACCACTCAACAGGCGGACAACTGATCAAAGAATCAACTACTGCATAAACCCAATGTACACAATTGGCTTCTGGCATCTGTCTGAAACTTGTATAACTGCTAAGAGTTAACCTCTGTGGTGGTTCGGAGAATGAACCCCTTGCATCAATTTCTCAGGCGTGTAAGGAAGTGGCACGTTTTATGTACCACCACACAATAAACGAATAAGAATTGACTGTACAACATATATACCACCAAGCATGAAAGAGTTAAAGGATTTTGGAAAAAATTCAATGCTTTAGATGCAGTGAGAATCATCGGAGAATCTTGGAATGAAGTTTCACAAAAAAACTTTAAATAGTTTCTAGAAGAAATTGCGTCCCTTTTTTTTTCCTTCACTGAAACTCAGGCTGAATCAGACTGAGCCTGATAAAATTGGTAATGTGAAGAAGAAACTTTCCAGCCAAATAAATTTAGGAGGGAATAGGATGACGATCAAATCCTACGTTAACTTCCATTGAAATGGACTTCTAGTTGGAATTCATCAGACTACTTCTTTGGATTACATCAGCGTTTCTCAAACTGTGGGGCGCGCCCCCCTTGCGGGGCGTGACAACTCTTCAAGGGGGGCGCGAGCATATTGAAAAGTCGAGAACAAAATATTATTTAAAAAAATATTAATGTACTGAAAGTAAACAAACAAAATACATTCTGACATAATAAAAAATAAAATATACATTTACACTGATATATTACATTTATAAATATATTGGTGCTACACAATGAATTTTATAATTAATTTAACAACACCGAGTTATAAAAACAAGTTTATTAATTGCCAGTGACCCCATGGGCTTGTCATATATATAATTAAAAACAAAAATTAACTCTTATCTTGATAATTTTTGTACGGATTATAATTAAACCTTGACTGCCGATCAAAAGTTTTGCGATTCGCTTCCAAATGCCAACCGTTTTCCACGTAGGCACGCGTATGTGATGTATTGGGGGAGGGGGGAGGAAGGAATAAAGAAGCAAAAATAATCTGGAATAAGTAAATCCTTCGCAAACATTGTCAAGATCCTCTTTTATTGCATTCCAAAGTCTTCGGAATAATTTTACAGATAGCAGTGCACAGAAAAGATCGTACTTCGGAAAGACGTATATATACGTCTGAGGAAATAAACACTTTGGCTTAGCGAGACGTTTATATACATAGGGGAGGGGTTGCTTAAGAGATAAAATTCGTATTGTAGTCTTAGCGTCAAAGTATAGTATTGAATTCAGTACATTGTTATTGTATTGTGGGCGCGATGAAAATTATGATTGAATATTAGGTCGCGAGTGTTGCAACTTTGAGAAGCACTGGATTACATTAAGAGGCTTGGTTTTGTGTCCAAACTATCTGTTCGTGTGCCATAGAAATTAAGAGAACAAATTGAATGGACAGAATTTCGGTATGTTGTTCAAATTTTGCTCGTCACAAAACGGAAAATCATTTTTGGCCCGCATGGTGATAAAAGATGAAAAGTGAATTATCTATAAACACGTGACATAAAAAAGGATATGTTTATAAAGGGGAGACACCACCATCCACATCCAAAGCTGGCGTACATCAGAAGTATATGTTGTTTTATTGGTGAGACATCAAGGGTATAGTGCACTATGAGCTACTGAAAGAAAATGAAATGGTCGTTCCTATTCGCCACTTGATGTTTTGAATACAGAATTCAACATAAACGTCCGTGTTTGGTCTACATAAAGGGTGTGATTCTTCTTTACGACAACGCTAGATTACACGTGGCAAGGTACACCGCATACAAAATTGCAGAGTTGGGTTGGGAAACTTTCCCTCAGGCAGCATATACACCTAATATTGCATCATCTGACTATCATCCGTTTAGGTAGCAGCACAAAACTTTCTTGATGGAAATGAATACATAAATTATGAGGGTGCCCAAATGGCAGTGGAAGAATATTTTGTATCCAAACAGAGAACTTCTTTTCCAGGGGGTTAGATAAGCTGCCAGAACCCTGGCAGACAGTTGTAACTAACAAAGGGTATTATATTTTAGATTAATCTTTAAAAAAAAAGTAAAACAAGTTTTTCTTCTTTTTGCTTTACCGTTAGTACCAATTTTAAAAGTAACGCTTAGGGTTAAAATTACTGCCTTCTCAAAGCAAATTATAACTTGATGTTAAAAATATGTTCTTGTAGTTAAATTACGCTAAAAGTGCGTGATACTTTTGCGTGCAAAAATACAGGCATAGATTCACACGCACCCATTCCCCTCACCCTCTTTGTTCTCCAAAACCAATCATTCATGGAATTTATCTCATAACGTTACTCGATACATAGATTACTTTTCAACACGGTCTTTCGTTTTTTTTTTCTACTTTAAAATACTTATTTACCTGGTCTTTATAAAATTCAGTGTAAAGTGTAGTAATGTGTGTGGCTTATGCTTCTTTTTCTAGAACCACACACGTGTTCATTTTCCCATTACAGCTAAGCTGTCCCTCCCCCCTCTCCGCATTTCCACTCCACGCTAAAGGGAGAACTTTGAGCCTAGACAGATTTAACATCCATCAACCCCTGTACAAGGTGAGTCTTCGATAGCATTAAGTTTCGAAACCACGACTCGAGAACGCTGGCCATGAGTTTGTAACCATGACCACTCGGCTACCACGACTATACGGTTGAGAAGATATACAATTGTAAGCAAATGCATCCACTATTTCTCTAATAGTGCAGCGCTATTATATAGATAGTGGATAGTGGTCAGTTACTGGTTTAAGTAGCACCTTCTACTTAAGCTAACAACAGGCTCCGGACAAGGGTAATCACTTTTGTCTAGTGGTATGTTACTTGACTTCGAAACCATAGTTCGCGGGTTCTGCCCAATCGAACATGTGCCACCTCAATAGTTTACATTTTCCTCGAAAGGAAAATTTTTTTCCTTATAGCTTCATTTTTAGTACAGTAATACCTCAACTTACACGAGCCCGATTTTCAAATCTCGTCGATTCGTCTTTTGTTTAAAAAAAAAAGATCACAGAAATTGGTAGTGTGGCTGAAAAGGTTGTTGATCCAAGCAAATAAATTTAGAAGTGGAAGCAAGACATTCAAGAACCGCTGGATTTCCACAATCAGGAGCGGACATACGATGAGCTCATAGAAATACATGACCAAGAGCAAAATATTAAAGTTATTGACACGAAGAACTTGAGTCTTTAGGCCAGGGGAGGGCAGACTTTTAATTTAGGTGTGGTGGTCCACCCGGGGGTGTAGGTGTGGTTAACTACAAAAAAATCTCGATAACATTTATTTTCCAACAATAATAAATACAAAAAAAAATATACACTTACCTACATAATTACAATAAAAAACGTACCCGTTTAAAACTCCGCTTTAAACAAAACGCAGGATACAAACAAAATAATTAATGCATGAAAATGCAGATTCACACAGATGATGTTAAATGAAATGCAGCTTTTTTAAATTAGGATACTTTACTTCGTCTATCAACTGATGTATGTCCTTAACACGTTCGCTGCCGGGTGCTTCTATCGCCGGACGTAATATCAAAACAAACATCCAATCCAGTGGAAGCGTGAGCTGTGGGATGCCGTGTCAGTAGCCAATCCCACGCTATCACGGGAATAGCTGGTCAACGTTTATTTTCCCCTTTAGTCGGCGTATGGGGGTAAACGCATTTCTACGGCTGGCATCGCGTTGATCGCATTTTCCCTCTATATTCGCAGAGAATGTGTTAAGCGTCATCGTGTGCTTCCAATAATGGCACGTGTGTCATCTACACATAGTCGCAAGCATTGTGAAGAGCCGATCTCCAGTCTAACTGGCGTTGGGGTTCCACAATTTGTTTATTTTAGTTTGCGAGTCTTAAGCCTTACGTGAAGGCGGTCACCCCAAAATGTCTTTGCGGTCCACCGGTCGATCGCGATTGACTTAATGTTTATATCCCGGCTTTAGACCCAGTTCAATCAGAATATCGAATAACGGTTGAGAATTTGGAAGAAAGCCTCAGTTTAATTGAAAATTTGTCACAAATTTTTGAAAGTATAAACACCAACGGAAGGCATATTTTTTCAAAAAAACAGGGAATAAAAAAAAATTAATAGCATGATACGAAAGGAAATTTTGCAGAAGGGAAAAAAAATCTTTGAGACGGCAGACTACCTTGTGTGTGTGTGTTAGATTTTTTCGAAACCTTAACTAAACTCAGTGGCGCAACAGCCCATGAGGGCCGAGGCCTACTGTGCCCATCTCAGTATACGTGACCATTGGGCGCTAAGGTGCATGAGCGGATGTCCCGATCAGGTGGTCAGTCTGAAGCGAAACCCCCTGTGGCAAGCAAGTTTGATATTCATTTATCT
This sequence comes from Trichonephila clavipes, assembly GCA_019973935.1. NCBI lineage: Eukaryota > Metazoa > Arthropoda > Arachnida > Araneae > Nephilidae > Trichonephila > Trichonephila clavipes. The sequence goes on along the minus strand of BMAU01017942.1, from coordinate 168,501 downwards.
ATCCACTGAAAGGATGAAAGGCTGAGTAGACCTTGCCAAGCCAACACTCTGAGGTGTTGGCCCAGCCCGAGGATAGAGCCCCGGACCTGTGGTGCGGAAACGCGATGCGCAAACACTCGACCACTGGGCCTCTTTTTCAAAACCTACCTCATCAAAATAACTTCGGTTTGAGATTTTGTACCTTGTGTCATCTAAGATTTTATTGAACATTTTTTTGTCTAAATTAAAATTTTCTAAATTTTACCCAGATAAATATAATTTATATGTATTTATATGCTAAATCATACCCCGACTTACGCGAAATCGACTTAAGCGGTTATCACTCAATCCCACCTATCGCATAAGTTTGGTACTGTACTTAAATTATTTAAGTAAAAATCATAAAAATTCTTTTAAAGAGTTATATTAAAATAACAGTCAATTATATTAATTACTTTCTTTTTTTATAATGCGATTTATTTTGCTCTGTCTTTTCCCAATTTGAATAAATAAAAAAAATTGAACCAAGTTTTATTGTTTTAAGTTACATTCATAGGCATCTGTAAAAAATGGGGATCATTTAAGAAACTTATTTTAGAAATTTAAATCAGAAAAAGTAATTACCTGTTCTAAAAAACTGAATAGTACGAACAAAAGTTGGACTTTGTAAAAGGAAGTATTTCATTCTGTATTATTCTAAGCAAGATTTTTTTTCTGCCAAATATATCTCTTAGTACGTTTTGAATAAGTATTAATCAAAACAAAAAAAATTCTCCATCAGAAATTCAAACTCAGATCTCAAGTTTTTATTTATTTTATACCATTCAAACCAAATCAAAGGAAACTGGATATTAATCTATTTTCAATAGAATTCTACACCAGCTTCACGAGACAAAATGGAACAATAATGGGAAGGAACCGCACACCTGTAATCACAAACGGAAAATTACTCCCGAATCCAATGTTGTAATCAGAATGTAAAGGAAAACATTGATAAGAAATATACAATCTTCAATTTTCTGTTCCATTAAGTCAATTAGAGAAGCTCATGAAAATAGAAAAAGAAAATTTCACGGGTAACTGATTTCGCGGATAGAAACGGCTGGGAAAGTTCAGACAAATAGTTTCGAAATAACTTTTTTTCTGTCGAATTTCCCTGTAAGAATTATACGAGAATTTTTATTACTCTCACGTAATCTGATCTTGTAGAAATTAACATACAAAGAAGAAATCTAAATGTACACAGTGAAAATACAGTAGTTGTTAGTAATTTGGACCAGTATTAAACAAATACCCTCAATCGTTAACTTTTTGCTTTCCTGTTTTATTTAAATTAGCCGAAATATGATAAGACATCATTTTGAAGCTCCATAGTTATGTAAATGTAGCGAATGATATCATTAAAAACTTCTTGTATTATTAAGCAATGATATAATAAGTAATGTTACATTTAAACCAGTAGTTGTTAAAGTTATACAGCTTCAGAACTGCATACCCTTTTATTAAACCCTTCTGTGAGCTACTTTTTAAGAAAACCTTGCGTTTGTTTATTGCCTTATAAAAGCTTACATTTATAGTAAAAACAAAATCAATTTTAATTAAACTACATATAATAAACAAAAACTGAAATTGAATGGTACATAAGAAATAAATTGAAGTGTAGATAAAGGGTGCTTTTTTTAGAGGTATAGAACTTTAAATTACAATAAAACAACGATGTATTATTCGATTGACATGCATTTTTTTATTCGAAAGATAATCTTGTGCCATTACATTTTAAATATGATTTCTGGCATAGGACTGCCACGGCTGGCTCGGATGTAGTCCAATCTGGACGTCAATTTTCGATGACTTTTTCCAACATTTGTGGCCGTATATCGGCAATAACACGGCGAATGCTGTCTTCCAAATGGTCAAGCGTTTGTGGCTTATCCGCATAGTCAATGACTTTACATAGCCCCACAGAAAATAGTCTAGCGGTGTTAAATCACAAGATCTTGGAGGCCAATTCACAGGTCCAAAACGTGAAATTAGGCGGTCACCAAACGTGTATTTTAATAAATCGATTGTGGCACGAGCTGTGTGACATGTTGCCCCGTCTTGTTGGAACCACAGCTCCTGGACATCATGATTGTTCAATTCAGGCATGAAAAAGTTAGTAATCATGGCTCTATACCGATCACCATTGACTGTAACGTTGTGGCCTTCATCGTTTTTGAAGAAGGATTCCGCCAGCCCATAAAGCGCACCAAACAGTCAGTTTTTCTGGATGTAACTGTGTTTCGACATACACTTGTGGATTAGCTTCACTCCAAATGCAGCAGTTTTGTTTGTTGACGTAGCCATTCAACCAGAAGTGCGCTTCATCGCTAAACAAAATTCACTTATGAAAATCGGGAACAACGGCCATCTCGTTTTGGGCCCATTCGACGAATCTACGCCTTGCTTGATGATCGTTTTGATGAAATGCCAAACCAAACTGAGAATAAATCACTTGACAGCTGTTAAATCGGTCACCATCTTGGAAAGTAATGCCAACTTAAACTTCTATACCTGGAAAAAAACACTCTTTAGTAACAAATAACACAAATGTAATAACAGATTTTTTTAACACACTTATTAATTTTAAAAAAAAAATGGAAGCCTCAATTTTTTTGTCGTCAATAAGTTTTTTTAATTTTTGAAGAGTAGGTAGTGTTGTGCCATTAGAATAAAGTTCTCCAAGTACTTATGTTAGGGAGTCTCTTTCTGTACTTATTTTTAATAAATTTCAAACTTGAAAAAGAAATCTCACTCTGATACGTATAGCTGATCATTGATGATCGTTGAGAAAAACCTGAACCAAATTGAGTATTTTTCTTGTGAAACAAAAAGCCAGATATTTTCAGAGCTTGAAATAAAAACGTTTTACTGATAAGTCATTTTGAAAATCAATCAGCATCAACTCCCCTGCAGCATTGTCTTTTTCAAAATCAAAATGCCCCATGACACAAATAGAGAGCTCTACAGCTTCAATCTCTGCAAAAAGTGTTAATTCGATCTACCGAAAAATGTACCCACAGAGATAATCAACCTGCGGCCCACCGAGCCTTTTTAAGTGGCCCTGCCATGGCCCATTGCTCTGAGTTTACTTATTTAAGAACATTGTATTAACAATTTGGTGGGAAATTCTTTGTCAAGAAAACAAATATATCAATTTTGCGTTTTGTTGTCGGTGTCGTAGGAGTACGAATTGATATACTTTTTTCTATTTGGAACGGTTATGGTTAGTGATAACAGTCAACAGTGGAGTAGCGACAATTTTATGAGTGGAACTAATTTTTAACTACCTTTCATATCTTGCCAGCGAAAAATATTCGAAGAAAATATATAGTCTCAAGACGATTGGGAGGTTGACTATTTTGTGTGAAAAACAAACATGGATTAGTAATTGTTTGATTTGTCACCAAAGTGCTGTATTTTAAAAAATACCAAAAAAACAGGAATCATTCAATGACACTTTTCCTTTAAGATCTCTTTCAAGAGGTGATAAAAAGGCTTTCTTGAATAATCTTTGCAACAGCAAAAAAAAGTGTTTCGTCAGTAATAATATTACAACGGTAACAAAGACATCCTATGAAGAGTTTACTGTATTATTAGTAATCATATGAAACCGTTTACTGATGCAGATATTGTGAAGGAGTGTTTCTTAAATGCTTTTAATTAAGTGTTAGTGACAAAAATAAAAAATATAAAAAATAATAATTAAAAAAGAAAAACAGGAGTTAATATTTTGATCAATTTTCCACATTTTAAATTTCAAATGTTATCTTGGCTTAATGTATTTCTCCCCTCCTCCTCCATTTATCCTCATGTTGGGGCCTCGCGAAAATGAAATAACTAGCATATGCATACGACCCGTGTTACACTGAAATAACTAATTTATTTATGCGGCCCAGCAGAAAAAAAGGTTGAGTTCCCCTGTACTAGTAGCTCGCGATCGACGGTTTGGCAATCACAGCGATTTGAACCGTTGCCATGCATATTAGAATAGAGAACCATGAACGCACTGACAAAAAAATCTAAGTTTGTCATTGACATAGATAAATTTTTAATCCTGGAATAACAATTGAAGAGAGAAATAACACAGTGGTAAAATTGTGTTTCTTCAAGAAAGAAGATTAACTGATTTTATTGCATATTGTGTTTCAGCCAATTGCACAGATTAGGGCTCTAATGATTCAGATGGAATAGTTTCAATATAGAACGTTCTGAAGATTACAAATTCTTTTACTTAAAGTATGTTGCTCTTTCTTGCAATTGAAAGTCTTTCTATTTGACGATTCAGAGAGAGAGAGAGAGATACTACAATTACTATTATATTATTCGAAAGACAATTGTGAAATAGGAGCACTGTCACGATATTTTATAACCATATTTTCGTCATAAAATCTATACGATGAGTGAAATTTTGTTAGTTTATTTATAGTTGTAGAGAATGACTTAATAAATTGATTAAGAACTAAATCATTATTTTTCATTTTAAATTTAGGAATAAAATATTTTTATTTGCATAACAATAGGAAGTTATATGAACTTATAAATTTATATTTTGTAGTTAAATTTGTGTTATTCGGCATATATAAAAACCTAATACTTGTCCAATTTTTTTATTTATTATAGTAAACTATTTATAAAATAAAAAATTCAACCTTACTGATAAGCAAGACTTAAGTCAGCTTTGAGTAACGATTACATTGTAAAATTCTTTTTAAATTATATTACTTCAGTTGTTATTTTTAATTTTCAACTAAAAACATTTTATTATTAAAAGATGGATGTGTAGCAACGTAATTTAAACTCCCACTTATTCAAAAAGCAAAACACAAATCAAGAAATATGTCATGTAATTCTTCTTTTTGATAGTAAATTAAATATTTTGATTCATAAAATAAAAAAATATCTCAAGCAAATATTAAATTGGTGGAAGACTTCAAGACAAGAACTAATTAAAGATAAATAATTAGATTTATATATATATATAGATAGATAGATAATGAATTATTAATCATTCAATTTTCATCTTCGGTGATATGGACTGGCTTCAAATATATTCATGATTAAAATGTATTCAGTAATTAATTTTTTCAGATCCTTCATTTTAATTAAAGTGTGTGTAGCAGTATCCTGGATTCAAAAAGCAAAACACAATATAGCAAGTTCAAGACTTCGTTTTGAAAAATTAAATATGTTGTACAAAAATAAAAAATATCGGCTACATTTTTTGGAATTAAACAAATATAATAAATGGTGTTTAAATTATAAAGATAGATAGATAATGAATTTTTTTCAATTTTCAGGTATAGAAGTTAAAATGGCATTACTTTTTTGAGATCCAAGTTGTCAACCGATTTAAAAAACTGTCAGAGTGATTTATTCTCAGTTTGGTTTGGCAATTCATCAAAACGGAAAGCATTACATTTTAAATATGATCAAGCAAGGCGTAGATTCGTCGAATGGGCCCAAAACGAGATTGCCGTTGTTCCCGATTTTCATAAGCGAATTTTGTTTAGCGATGAAGCGCATTTCTGGTTGAATGGCTACGTCGACAAACAAAACTGCCGCATTTGGAGTGAAGCTAATCCACAAGTGTATGTCGAAACACCGTTACATCCAGAAAAACTGACTGTTTGGTGCGCTTTATGGGCTGGTGGAATCATTGGTCCGTACGTCTTCAAAAACAATGAAAGCCACAACGTTACAGTCAATGATGATCGGTATAGAGCCATGATTACTAACTTTTTCATTCCTGAATTGAACCATCATGATGTCCAGGAGCTGTGGTTCCAACAAGACAGTGCAACATGTCACACAGCTCGTGCCACAAACGATTTATTGAAAGACACGTTTGGTGACCGCCTAATTTCACGTTTTGGACCTGTGAATTGACCTCCAAGATCTTGTGATTTAACACCGCTAGACTACTTTCTGTGGGGCTATGTAAAGTCATTGGTCTATGCGGATAAGCCACAAACGCTTGACCATTTGGAAGATACATTCATCGTGTTATTGCCGATATACGGCCACAAATGCTGGAAAAAGTCATCGAAAAATGGACGTCCAGATTGGACTACATCCGAGCCAGCCGTGGCAGTCCTATGCCAGAAATCATATTTAAAATGTAATGCCACAAGATTATCTTTCGAATAAAAAAAATTCATGTCAATCGAATAATACATCGTTATTTTATTGCAATTTAAAGTTCTATAAAAAACACCCTTTAAAAAACACCCAAATTTATTTAAATTATAAAAGTAAGATACAATATTACCGGTTCGGCTTTGTTATTTCACATTGATTTAAAGATGTAGAAGCTCTCCTGTCATGTACAGTATTTTTTTACAACTCTCTTATTTCATTGCCTTGTAATTTAATTTTCGTGATACACTTGAATGATGATTTTAAAGAAATGATTTTTTTTATATATTCATTACCCCATATGACACATTATAATTTTTTATAAAAAGGATAGATAGTGAGGTAATAAAGTCATATAGTTAAAAATGATGAGAAGTAGTAAACACGTTGTTTAGTTCCTACAAAAATTAAATTAAATCTGTAATTAAAATTTTAAGTAATCAAATGTTGATAATAAAGCTTGTGCTATAAAACATGCACACATAGGGACGTCTTAAGACCTCTTTAGGCTCTGGGACCCTAATAAAAAGTAGGCCCTGTGCCCTTACACAAATGCAGGCGCCACCTCTGACACTTAAAAGTAGATGGTACATAGCATCTCTCATATACTCGTACTAGCAATAACCCAAAACAAATAAATGTGCATGACTTACAATTGCCCAAACCCGGTTCGACCAACTCCTGCCTTTTGACTGAAGGAGTAAAGATGATGTGCGGTGATAAGACTAAGCCTATGCATGTCATCACATATTGCCAATTGACATATTGTCCCATATTCCCAGTTTTTCCGAGAACACAACCGGAAAAAACATTTGATCGTTGAAATTATTCGAATCATGATATTATTAAGGTATAATAGAACGAGATGAAGGACCGTGGGTAGCCTAGAGGTTAGAGCATCAGACTCTAGACCGGAAGGCCTGGGTTCGATGCCCGATGCCCCCAAATACCCTCCGAGTACACACGGAGTATGTGCTCGTTAAATCAGTGGGTCCGGTAGTCTCGCGGGCTGAATCACGAGTGCAGGGGACTGGACAATATTTCCCTCCCCTTCAGATCCATGCCAAAATTGTGGAGGTGGAGATCGGTGGTGTCGCCTTCTATCGTCCATTCGGGAAAATCTCCGAGCTAAATCGTACTGTCACCTGTATGGTGGCCAAGGCCAACAACAGACGTACATCTAGCCGCTTGCCACGTTAAATTTCGTGGGCCTCGATCTGACTGCGTCAAACAGGTGGCATTAGCAACAACAGAACGACACGAGGCCCCCATTGTGGTCAAGGCCCATACCTTAACACGTCCCTATACACACACACAAGTATACTATTATATATAATATATACACTGCTGGACAATTGCTAAGGACGGATAACACTATCATCCATAGCAACCACAAAATGAAAGGAAGCAAAATGTGGAAAATTAAAATAAGTGCGGGATATTAGTAAGAAGAAGTATGAGCACGCAAATTTTTTTCCACGTCTGTTCATCACGTGATAGCGTTCATAAGAGCTTTAAAGGTTTTGATGCGTGTGGACAGTTGTTGTTTCAAGTCAAAGTTTTACAGGAAAGATTTAATAGACGAACTTAAAACTTTTGGCATGTCTTCCCGACATCACATAGATGATTTATGCTTGGCCGAATTATTGGAAAGATCGAAGAAGGGCGAAAAATAACAGATGTTGCCAGGGAGTTCGACATCGCTCACAGCGTTGTTTCACGGCTGTGGAAGTCATTTAAAACTACTGGAATGTGTAGTAGACGACACGGGGAGGTCGTGTTAGAAGTACGATGCCTGCAGAAGACAGATATATCATCCTATCAGCAAAAAGGAACAGGCGCACCACAGCTCAGAAGGTGGCAAATCAGTTTCTTGCTGCCTCAGGAAAGCAGATCTCCCGAAAAACTGTTGCCAGACGTTTGAGGGGAGGAGGACTATACGCACGCAGACCTGTTGTGTGTCCCCTATTGACCAGACAGCACCGTACTGCCCGTTTGCAATGGTGTCGTGAGCATCACAATTGGACTGAACAGGACTGGGCATGCGTACTATTTTCAGATGAGAGTAGGTTCAGTCTGTCATCGGATTGTAGACGCCAACTGATCTGGCACGAGAGTGGTACTGCTTATCGTCCAGAAAATATCCAGGAAAAGGACCGATATCCGACATGCAGTATCATGGTGTGGCCCGGCATCATGATCAATGGCCGCACGCGCCTACATGTAGTTGCGAATGGGACTATGACGGGCCAACGATTCATTGATGAAGTTCTACTTCCTCATGTTCGTCTTTTCCGTGGTGCTGTCGGTGATAAATTTGTTTTTATGGACGACAATGCAACATGTCATCGAACACTCGCTGTTCAGGATTGTCTAGACAACGAGGGTATTCAACGTCTCGTATGGCCAACGCGTTCTCCAGATCTAAACCCCATTGAAAATGTGTGGGATGCTTTGGGGAGGCAAGTTGCTGGTCGAAACTATCCTTCGACAAACAAGAACACCCTCATCCGTGCACTCACAGAGGAATGGGATAAATTGCCTCAACAGCTGCTGGATAATGTTGTGCAAAGTATGGTACGACGTGTGGAATGTTGCATTACACTCCACGGTGGACATATCCCGTACTGATACCTTTCTTTAAGGTGCCTGCTGACTTTTAGATGCATTGTTCCATTTCTCCGTACGCAGATCAAAGGAACATTTTTTTCTTTCAGATGTTTCACAGCTTTTGTACTTTCAGAACAATAAATATTCTTTATTCTAATGTCTGAACAGTGTGGCAACCATATTTTATCCTACTAGGCCTCATGTCTCGCTTAATGTTATGCTACATAGCAATTTGTGATCCGTCCTTAGCAATTGTCCAGCAGTGTATATATGTATGTATTTTTTGCTCTATGTAATGACTGTGTTAATTAAAACCGAAATATGCTTCTGTAGTCAGTTTAAAAATGGCGTAATTTTGGTAATAGGGTTTAGTACTTGTTTGAAAAATAATTTAATCAATGAATTTTTAAAAATATTCTCCGCCTTTGAAAGTCTTTGCAAAATGAGCATATTTTTAAATTCTTTTGTAATGTTTTTGAAAACTTAGTTAAATTATTTATCTTAACTCGGCCCTCTGATAATCAGATCAATTTTTTTTCTCAAGTTGTTGTCTATTACCTGATCTTTTTTTCCCTAAGCATTCCCCCCTACACATTTTCCCCTATTCTGCTTTTCATGTGCCGTTTAACATAACAGAAGAGAAAACGTAACGATTAGCATGCTATAAAAACTTTATAACAAAGCAGAAACTAAATGGCTTTGATGAAAATTAATCCCTTTATAAGATTAATTTATTTTAATGCTATAAAAGAGCGAAAAACTGTCACTTTTAATCTCAAGATACGAAATAGCTCGCCCTCTAAAAAATAAATGTTCCAAATTACTAAGAAATATTTCTTTTTCCCCTTTCATTTTTCTCCGCGAAACGTCGGAAATTTCTTTATTTCTGTAAACTTTTGACCGTTCTACCCATAAAAAAAACTGTCTGACCTAGTTTAATAGATATTGAAAAGAAACATCAGGTACAACTTTTCTTTATGTCAACGACAAATGATCTCGTGTCTCATCTCTGACTTCTTTATTTCTTCTTTTGTGCTTCCTATAAAGCAGTTGATACACTTCGATGGGTATTATAGTATCAAGAAAGCATTTTCATCAATTATTCGTACTTTGAGAAAACTTTTATGCTTTTCTATAAATATTTACGGATATATTCGTCTATGCAATAAGATTTGTGGTTGGTAGAAGTTGTTTTTACATTATAAACTCAGATTTTTAAAGAATAGAATTAAAGTTTTATATGAAATTGACTTTTTCTAAACTTATATACATTTAGGTTTATCATTAAAAAATTACGGGTTTTTTTTCTTGCGTACTGAAATAATCAATTCTTTTTTTACGATTGTACACACAAGGAAATGTCTTTTGAACAAATATTTGTATAATGTTCCTAAGAAAAGAATTCTTTATTTGAAATTTCTACCGCAATATTAACAAAAAAACCTATCTGTGTGTCTGTGTGTGTGTTTTACGCTTTTATAAAAATTACGTTTTATTTCAGGAGGAATAATTATTTATGTTATACCCCGGTGATGTTTAAAAAATTTCTCAAAATTAAACTATTCATTTCTTTTTTGTTAAAATCCCGACTGACCTACACATTTATTTCAAATCATGAGAGTTTTAGAATTTACATAAAGTGTCAATTACTTAAACGAAACCGATGTGACAAATTAAATAAAAGAAGCTTATTTCAAAATAAGCTACATTTTTTTTTATTTCACCTCTTCGCTAATCACTTTAACGATTAAATAAATTCTACGAAAGAATTAGGTTGTGTGTGTGTGTTTTAGAACGACATCAAGTTTCTTAATTCCTTAATTGCAGAATTTCGAAACATGAATCGTGTTATTATTTTTTATCGTAAACATGAAACAAAGACATATATTTGTTAAGAACATGACATGAATTCTTGTCTCATCTTATCAGAGTTGTCAGCTTATTCATCTAGACCGGGATTTTAATGGCATGTCAACTTTTTTACCTGGTACCTCATAAACACTGCTGACTACTTCATAAATCCTGTTCATGATTTCCATCTAAAAGAATGAAGTATTTATTAAATAATACTTACACCATTTTATGCCTTTTTATAAAAAAAAGATATTGAGATGAAAATTTAAGATATTAAAACAATTTTTATAACTTTTGAGCATTAGATTTCTTATATTATTTACATCAGAATCAATTCTAATTCAATGTTCATTTTACTGATCCACATTCGAAATTCTTTCTGAGAATATTGGAATTACCGTAAAATATTCAGCGTATAACGCACACCTATACTTTCAAGCTGCAATTCTGGGTTTTTAGGTATATTCGCCGTATTGCGTGCACTTCCTTTTTTTTTCCAAAGAAACCTGAAATGTACGTGCGCTATGTTATATTTTGAAGTCGTTTATTGGAGGTTTTTTATTCTAAGCTTTATATATATAGAAAAAAAATACTACATTTCTAGAGCTACAACCTTTCCAAATTCATAAGGAATGTCATTTTCAAAAAAAAAAATAAACATCATTTTGATACATATAGAAATCTAAATTTTTTCTCAGTTCATCTTTTTTTTTTTTTTTTTTATTTGTAAAGCTCCCATTTTTATATCCAGCGTATAACACGCATCCTTAAGTTTCCATCTTATTTTGTGTGTGTTAAAAGTGCTCGTTATACGACGTATTTTACGGTAATTGCTATTCTGAGGGAGTGTTTATAACGTCACACTATAGAGCAACACGAGGGCCTTTGGTGACGGACCTCGTCATTTTGAACCATGGTCAAGTGACGAGGACTTGGTAATAACATGCAAAACTAGCACGCAATATAAACCATGCATTTGGGAAGAATACCGTTAACGATCGAAAAGTGCAACTTTGGTCTTAAACATTTCGGTCCGGTGATGTTTCCCTACAAAATTAGACCCGTGGGAGACCCAAAACATCTGTAAAAAATGATACTCTAAAAGCATTGGTGGTAATGAATCTAGCTGCATTTATTAAACTTACAGTACATTGATGAAGTAGACATGAAAAATTAAAAATTATACGTCCAACACTTAATCGGTAAAGCCCAATACCACTTTTCGACAACCACTCCACCGCATACGTTATGTAGGGTGTTTTTTTAGAGGTATACAACTTTAAATTGCAATAAAACAACGATGTATTATTCGATTGACTTGAATTTTTTTTATTCGAAAGATAATTTTGTGGCATTACATTTTAAATATGATCAAGCAAGGCGTTGATTCGTCGAATGGGCCCAAAACGATATTGCCGTTGTTCCCGATTTTCATAAGCGAATTTTGTTTAGCGATGAAGCGCACTTCTGGTTGAATGGCTGCGTCAACAAACAAAACTGCTGCATTTGAGGGAAGCTAATCCACAAGTGTATGTCGAAACACCATTACATCCAGAAAAACTGACTGTTTGGTGCGCTTTATGGGCTGGTGGAATCCTTCTTCAAAAACGATGAAGGCCACAACGTTACAGTCAATGGTGATCGGTATAGAGCCATGATTACTAACTTTTTCATTCCTGAATTGAACAATCATGATGTCCAGGAGCTGTGGTTCCAACAAGACGGCGCAACATGTCACACAGCTCGTGCCACAATCGATTTATTGAAAGACACGTTTGGTGACCGCCTAATTTCACGTTTTGGACCTGTAAATTGGCCTCCATGATCTTGTGATTTAACACCGCTAGACTATTTTTGTGGGGCTATGTAAAGTCATTGGTCTATGCGGATAAGCCACGAACGCTTGACCATTTGGAAGACAACATTCGCCGTGTTATTGCCGATATACGGCCACAAATGTTGGAAAAAGTTATCGAAAAATTGGACGTCCAGATTGGACTACATCCGAGCCAGCCGTGGCAGTCCTATGCCAGAAATCATATTTAAAATGTAATGCCACAAGATTATCTTTCGAATAAAAAAAATTCATGTCAATCGAATAATACATCGTTGTTTTATTGCAATTTAAAGTTCTATACCTCTAAAAAAACACCCTTTACAAAACAATTGAGAAATAAAAGGAATTAAAATATGAAATTTTTCAGCACCTGGCTTATTCACTGTATTTCTTTCACCAACCAACTTTCATTTTTAAACATTTAGTATCATTTTTACGGGATAAACTGTACGAAAATGAAGACAATCTGAAAAATTCCATAGCAAAGTTTATTGATTCTAAAGCTAAGAATATCTTTAGGACGGACATCTATGCATTAAAATCTCGTTGGAAAAGATGTATTGAAGCAAATGCAGCATATTTTTTAATTAAATAAACAGCTTTTGAAAAAAATATTCAGTTTTAAACAGTGGGTATCAAAAGTGTTCGTATACTTACATTTTTTTATAAAATGTATTGTTTTCGACTAATAAAAATTAATATATTAAAATTGCAAGTTTTTATATCTACAACTTGTTTCTTCTTGAATAACATTAATCAATTTTAAAAATATGGTATAAATATTGTTTTGAAAAATTAATAATCAAAAAATCTACTAAAAAATAATGCAACAAAAGTCTACGTAAACTTCAAAAAATCTCAACATAGTTTTAAATATTGTTTTTCTTTCTTAATTTAGCACTTAGTAGGAGATCTTTTAGCGTCCACAGTAACTTTTAAATGTCTTGGTATAAATTTCATCAGTTTTGTTTTTTCTTTCTTTTTTTTTGTTGCAATTTCTGCATCGATATCCCTCCATTCTTCTGTGATTACTGTTTTCACGTTTTATTTTTATGTCACATGTTTACTTTTTTTAATTCAAATCCTCACTAAGTATGTTCTATTGAACTTAAATCAGGTGGTTTGGGAGGTGTTTTCAGAATTTGGGGAAAGTTATAGAGACACCAACGGCATACATTGAGAACAGTGCGCTTTGCATCATTATCTCTTTTAAGAAATGAAGTTGCCTCCAATATCCAAATTTTGGGTAGATAATTTCAAATATTGTTCCTTAAACTACTCAAATAGAGCTTATGATTCACAATACCATCAAACAATACCAAATAACATAATCCTGAAGCCGATTTACACTCCCACATAAGAACACCTTCATGCAGCACTGTTCCAACTAGATTCTTGGGATTAAGTTTAAGAAAACTCAACATGGATAAAAAATTGGTCGAGATGACAGAAAATTCAAAATTTTTGGTTCCGGCGAGCGTATAATAATTTAGAGAGGAAAAAATGAGGAACTTAAACCCAAGGATTTAGTTGGAATAAGAACACCTCCACCAGTATGCTTCAGCATGGAGGTAGAGATGTTCTTGTGTTGGGGTGTAAATCGTTTCAGGATTAGGTTATTTGGTATTTTTTATGGTATTGTGAATCATTAACTTTATTTAAATATTTTAAAGGACAATTTGAAATTATCCGCCCAAAATTTGGATAATTTAAGGCGACTTCATCTTTTAACTAGATAATAACATCAAGCGCACTGTTCTCTATGTACGCCACGGGTGCCTCTATAACTTTCCCTAAATTCTGAAAAACACCTCCTAAATCACATGATTTAAGTCCAGTGGAACATATTTAATGAGGATTTGTATTAAAAAAAAAGAAAAGAAAACATGCCATATAAAAACAAAAAGTGAAGTAAAAACAGTAATCACTGAAGAATAGAGGAATATCGATGCAGAAATTACAACAAAAAAATTGAGGAAATTATACCAAGACGTTTAAAAGTTGCCATGGATGTTAAAAAATATATCCTACTAAGTACTAAATTAGGAAAGAAACAAAATGCTTAAAACTGTGTTGAGATTTTTTCGAAGTGTTCAAAGATTTTTTTGATTAATTATTTTTCAAAATAATAGTTATACTATGTTTTATAAATTCATTATGTTATTAGAATAAGAACAAGTTGCAGATATTATAAAAAAGTACATTTATGAGTTGAAAACATTAAATTTTATAGAAAATTGTAAGTGTACTAACACTTTTGACGCCCACTGCATACTCATTTAAAAAACAGGCATTTCATACGCACCAACCTGATACTAATTATTCACATAAATTAGAAGACACCTTAGAAAGCCTTTGCATTAAGGCTTGAAAGAGAAATGAAAAGAATATACGCCTTAGCCTAAAATACGTATTCAAGAAAAGTAGTAGGATTGTAGGAAGGTACAAGTTAATCACACACGCACAACATGTTTAGAAGAAGAATTCGGTTAGTTCAGGGCGAATTTATTGAAGACAATAAAAGTTCTAGAAGTAAGAACAATGCTTAAGGAAGATATGAAAATTTGTAAGTGACAAATGAATTGTTATAAAAAATTTCAAGTATTTATTTAATTCATGATACATTTTTTTTGTTGAATAGTTCTTACAATAAAAAAATATTATTATAACTTTCTGATAAATGTAAATTAAAACCTACAAATAAAACACTATGATGTAATTTTAATATTCTATTGCCACACGCATAATTTGCTACAAGTCCCGATAGCCGAGTTGGCAGAGCGTTGGACTGAACTTCCTCAGGTCTCGGGTTCGAATCCCGGCCCCGGCAGATTTATCCAAAGACTGGAATTTTGTTTCCGTTTTTAATGTATTGTTTCTCTAGGTTCTAGATTAATCCAGATCATTCTTTAGAGTTCATACTGGTTATTTCTCGAATATTCCGAAGTGTATAAAAGCAGAGTTCATCGCCAGTTGGGCATGTTCTCAGTCCAGTGTTGTATCGAGCTCCAAGCGTTAGAATAAACTAATTGTTTGTTTAATTGAACTGTGTACTTCTTTCGAACTCCGTGACAAGTTTGGTGGAGGCGCGGGGAGTATCGATCCCGTACCTCCGCACGCCAAGCGAGAGGTACGGGGATCCACCAAACTTGTCACGGAGTTCGAAAGAAGTACAGTTCAATTAAAACAAACAATTAGATTTATTCTAACGCTTGGAGCTCGATACAACACTGGACTGAGAACATGCCCAACTGGCGATGAACTCTGCTTTTTATACACTTCGAATATTCGAGAAATAACCAGTATGAACTCTAAAGAATGATCTGGATTAATCTAGAACCTGGAGAAACAATACATTAAAAACGGAAACAAAATTCCAGTCTTTGATAAATCTAATTGTTTGTTTAATTGAACTGTGTACTTCTTTCGAACTCCGTGACAAGTTTGGTGGAAGCGCGGGGTACAATTACGTCAAACGTGGATAATAGCGACAACCTTCGCAGGAGCCTCCGGTTAAGAGGATTATCCCCGAATTCGGACTGTTAAAAGAAAATAGTAGGAAGAGGACAAAAATGCCGACCGAGCAAGAAGCCAAGCCCGCTGTAGTAACACCTTCGTTACAGCAATGGAGGAGCCCATCGACCTTCCGAGGAGCGCCTGGGGAAGACCCTCTCAAATGGCTTAAAGAGTACGATCGAGTAGCCAACTTTAACAAGTGGGATGACATGATGTGCCTGGCTAACGTTTATTTCTTTCTTGACGGTACTGCGAGACAGTGGTATGTCAACAACGAAGACGCCTTGGATTCCTGGGAAGCGTTTAAAAATGGACTAAGTGGACTTTTCGGTGACCGTCAAAAATATACCAGAAGGGCCGAAGAACAACTAAAATGCCGAGCCCAGCGTTCAGGCGAGAGTACACAGTCCTACATACAAAGTGTATTAGGACTTTGCCAAGAGGTAAATCCTCTGATGAAAGAAGACGAAAAAGTGTCACACCTAATGAAAGGTGTTGCTGAGGATATTTATCAGGCCCTTTTGACGAGAGAAATCAACGACACAGCAAGTTTTATCAAATGGTGCAACTATATCGAAGATATGAAGCAGAAGAGAGTTGGTCGACCGAGATTTGAAAGGCTTCCAAACGTCGTACCGGTTGCATCCCTGACGGATGAGACTGATTTGGTCTCTCTTATTCGCACAATCGTACGAGAAGAAGTCCATCGACTAGTTAACCAGACGCAAGAATCTTTGGACTCCGATCCCCAATCCTTAGAAGAGATCGTTCAAGACGAAGTTGAAAGGGTTTTGGCCCCAGTGTCAACAAAACCTACAGAAACTAGACCACGACCAACATACGCCGCTGTAACCAGGAAATACAGAGCTCCTGTTCAGAAATTCCCACCTGAACCAAGAAAAACAGATGTGTGGAGAACGGCTGACAACAGACCTGTTTGTTTCCACTGCGGACGTCCTGGACATGTAATGCGCTACTGCCGAGAGAGAAAGGCTGTCTTTGACAACTCTCGAAACCGCCGACGGACCTTCGACGACGTTGGCACTGAAGAAGAAATACGCCGACCAAACTCTTCTCGCCGTTTTACGCCAAGTCCCACGAGAGGCCGATCCCCAATACGTCGTTACAGGTCCCCGTCGCCATATCGCCGATCCAGTCAGTCGCCAGGCCGTAGGAGCGAGGAAAACTAAGGAGAGCGACCTTCCAAGGAGGTGAGGCCGCGTGTACTGGAAATCCTCCGTCGACCGCCAAGATGACTGGTAACCAACTAGACGTAATAATAGATAAGAAGCCGATACGTGCTCTAG
This sequence comes from Trichonephila clavipes, assembly GCA_019973935.1. Taxonomy (NCBI): domain Eukaryota; kingdom Metazoa; phylum Arthropoda; class Arachnida; order Araneae; family Nephilidae; genus Trichonephila; species Trichonephila clavipes. Next base: position 151,221 of record BMAU01017942.1, on the reverse strand, counting down.
TAGATTCTGGGGCATCGTTTTCTGTCATATCCGATAAGTATCGCCGATTTTTAAAGAAAGTTCTGTTTGCTGATGCCAAGAGCGTTATGCTGAAAGTTGCGGATGGAAATTTTGTTCGGCCGATAGGGAAATGTGTTTTACGTGTCCGTATAAACAATCGAGAACTGCCTTTTGAATTTATTGTTTTATCACATTGTAGCCATGACGTCATCCTAGGATGGGACTTTTTAGAGGCGTCTCAAGCCGTTATAGACTGTGGACAAAATGAACTTGTTCTAGAAGACATCTGTCGAGACTCCACAGCGCCTGACGCCTGGAATTTGTATGCCACCAGGGACTATACACTTAAGCCGCATTCTTTAACTAGAATAACAGTATCAGGATATCAAACCCGAGGAGACATAAATGTAGTTCTAGACGGCAGCAAACATTTGCTCTTCGAGAAAAATATTGCTACACCGTCCATGGTATCCACATATCGTAACGGAAAAAGTGATGTCTGGGTTACCAACCTGCAGTTCCGGAAACCAAATCATCCCTAGAGGAATGTGCATAGCCAAGCTGAACCACTAAATGAAGGGCATCTATGTGTTATTTCCGACACATCGGGTTGCTTGGATGACCAGCAAGAAACTTCGGAGTCACAGATGAATTGTTCGTTAATGATGTCACCCGAGTTAAGTGACGAACAGAGAAACAAGCTATCCGAACTACTCCGGAAATTTTCTGGGCTTTTCACGAAGACCGACAAGTCGACAGCCGCAAAGACGAATGTGAAACACAGGATTTTTACTGGTGATCATGCTCCAATCAACCAACGAGCCTACAGAGTCTCGCCGACTGAAAGACGCATCATTCATGAAGAGATTCAGAAAATGCTTGATGAAGGTATCGTCCAACCCTCTGAAAGTCCTTGGTCATCACCCATTGTGCTCGTAAGAAAAAAAAAAGACGGTAGTTGGCGTTTTTGCGTCGATTATCGCAAGCTGAATAGCGTCACGAAAAAAGACGTTTATCCTCTGCCTCGTATTGACGATACGCTCGACTGTCTGAAAGGTGCCATGTTCTTTTCTTCCATGGATCTCCGATCTGGTTATTGGCAAATAGAAATAGACGAAGCGGATCGTGAAAAGACGGCATTTATTACCCCCGAAGGCTTATACGAGTTTAAAGTCATGCCGTTTGGTCTCTGTAATGCACCTGCGACCTTCGAGAGAATGATGGACAATTTGCTACGCCATTTTAAATGGACTATGTGTCTTTGTTACCTAGATGACATAATAGTGTTCTCAGAAACTTTTGAAGACCATCTTATACGATTAAGACTTGTTCTAAAATGTCTTCAGGAAGCTGGTCTTAAATTAAATTCAAAGAAGTGTCTTTTTGCTGCCCAAGAAGTAAAGATTCTGGGCCATCTTGTATCTAGTAATGGCGTTCGTCCCGATCCCGACAAAATAAAAGCCGTAAGAAATTTTCCCACTCCAAAGAATATACATGACATACGAAGTTTTCTTGGCCTTTGTTCATACTTTTTTAGAAGATTTATTAAAGGTTTCTGTTATCTCGCCGAACCTTTGCAGTCGTTGCTGAAAAGTGGCGTGGAGTTTCATTGGGGTCCTGAAGAGGTGGAAGCATTTAACAGTCTTAAGAAAGCACTTACTTCGGATCCAGTATTGGGGATGTACGACGAAAGAGCTTCTACAGAAATCCATACTGATGCAAGCGGGTACGGTATCGGAGCTGTCCTAGTACAAATTCAGAATAATGTCGAGAAAGTTATAGCATACGCTTCTAGAACTCTGACAAAAGCCGAAAAGAATTATTCCACCACAGAAAGGGAATGTCTTGCCATCGTATGGGCTACCAACAAATTTCGGCCGTACATATTCGGAAAACACTTTACTGTTGTAACTGACCATCATTCCTTGTGCTGGCTCATGAATTTAAAGGATCCTTCAGGAAGGCTTGCCAGATGGGCCCTCCGACTTCAAGAGCATGATTTTGACGTAAAATATAAAACCGGTAAGAAGCATAGTGACGCCGACGCTCTTTCGAGAAATCCAGTGGAAGAGGAAACGGAAACATCAGACAAATTTTTAGCAGTCACGAGTATGAACCTTGCGATGGAACAGAAAAAAAAAAAGGATCAAGACCTTGCGAAATTAAAACTTTTGAGCAACTCATCCAAAAACGAAGAATTCAGATTTATCGACGGTATCCTTTGCAGGAAGAATTTTGATCCAGATGGAAAGTTGTGGTTGCCAGTCATTCCTAAACATCTACGAGCAGACATACTAAGGCACTTTCATGACGCCCCCACCGCAGGACACCTTGGTTTCGCGAAAAACTTATGACAGGATACGCAAGAGATTTTACTGGCCGGGAATGTACCGAAATGTCGTTCGGTATGTCATGCATTGTCGGGAGTGCCAAAGGAGAAAGTCCGTTCCTCAACGACCACCTGACGTTTAGTTCCCATCCTCCAGCTATAGCTCCTTTCCATCGCATTGGAATTGATCTCCTTGGGGAGATTTCCAAAGTCTGCTCATGGAAACAAATGGATAATAGTCTGCACGGATTACTCAACACGATATGCAATAACAAAAGCCTTGCCGACAGCCGAAGTCGACGAAATAGCGAAGTTCTTACTTGAAGAAATTGTCCTCAGGCATGGAGCTCCTCGAGTAATTATCACAGATCGTGGAGCCGTCTTTCGATCCAGACTTGTTTCCTCTCTCGTCGACTTGTGTAACATTGATCATCGTTTCACAACGGCGTATCATCCCCAAACAAATGGACTGACGGAGCGCTTCAATAAGACCTTGGCCGACATGTTGTCAATGTATGTGGATGTAGAGCAGAAAAATTGGGATGAAATTCTACCATTTGTAACCTTCGCTTATAATACCGCTAAACAAGAGACCACAGGTTTTACGCCGTTCTATTTACTTCATGGTCGTGAAGCGGAAACGACACTAGATACAATGCTACCATTCTGTCCTAACGATTTTGATGACAATAACATCACCAAGATAGCAGCCAGAGCCGAAGAATCACGACAGCTAGCCCGAGTGCACACTCTGAGAGCTCAAGACAAAGATCGTCGACGTTACGATTCCAAACACCAAATGGTATCCTACGCTCCCGGAGATCTCGTATGGGTTTATACTCCAGTGAGAAAAGTCGGTCTCTCCGAAAAACTCTTAAGAAGGTATTTCGGACCGTATCAGGTGCTACGCCGTTTATCAGCCGTGACTTACGAAGTACAAGATTTTGATCCTGCTTCACGAAAAAGAAAACTAAGAGAAGTTGTCCATGTACTGCGTATGAAACCGTACCATGATCCCGCCGAGCAAATCGAAACCGAGGATATTCCCTCCCAAAGAATCATACAAAGGACCCATCACTCGTTCCAGAATAAAGACCCTTGAACAAAATGACAGCGGGGCGCTGTCTTCTTTTTCGAGGGGAGCAATGCCACACGCATAATTTGCTACAAGTCCCGATAGCCGAGTTGGCAGAGCGTTGGACTGAACTTCCTCAGGTCTCGGGTTCGAATCCCGGCCCCGGCAGATTTATCCAAAGACTGGAATTTTGTTTCCGTTTTTAATGTATTGTTTCTCTAGGTTCTAGATTAATCCAGATCATTCTTTAGAGTTCATACTGGTTATTTCTCGAATATTCCGAAGTGTATAAAAGCAGAGTTCATCGCCAGTTGGGCATGTTCTCAGTCCAGTGTTGTATCGAGCTCCAAGCGTTAGAATAAATCTAATTGTTTGTTTAATTGAACTGTGTACTTCTTTCGAACTCCGTGACACTATTAATACATATTAATATTATAATCTTGACCAATTTACGTACTGAAAGTTCAAAGATGTGAACAGAAGCTGAAAATTCAATACAGGTATAAAAATTACTTTTCCTTATTAAAGTCAAAAAATATATATACTGTCTTTGTAGCTGCACAAATTACAATAAAAATCAACAATAAAACGTATTTATTTTACTTTTCTAAATTTCCATTTGATCAGTTATTTATTAAATGAATTTAGTGAGTTTAGAAATTTTATTCTATATCTATCTATATATATATATATATATATATATAGATAGATATATATATATATATATATATATAGATCATGAATACTCCTTTAATTTCTTAAGAACTTATATTCATCACAAATACATTAACTGTCTTGCTACTTCAAATTCCAAAACCACCACACAACAATAGGATTTCAAAGTCAGCATGTTAGTAGTCTTGCTGTGAAGATTATATCATAACACTCATATCACAGTTTACATTTTTTCCACACACATCTTGAACATCTTACACATTGTTGACAACCAACCAAATTAGAGCCTAGCAAATTTACATTTTTGACAATCAACCAATTCAAATTTTACCATATTTGATTGTCGTCATTTTATACCTGTCTTTGCTGGCTGGTTTAAAAGTCAGCTCAAAAGATGTGTTTATGTATTTTCGAATTTTTTAACTTTGGTGAATAATTGATTTTCATTAATGGCAAGACGCTTGATTCTCTTCGTAAAAGCTTTGTGAGTAAAGAAATTTTGTTAAATTATTTTTTGAAAGATACTTTTCTTATGTAATTGTTTTAGCATTTTTCTACTTTTCTTACGTAATTATTTTGTGATTTTTCTGCATTAAGAGTTTGGGAGAGTTTGTTACATAATAGTAGTGATTGGTTTTATCATGCTCTCTGAGTTATTCATACTCTGAAGTTTTGTTTATTTTATTTTATTTGTTTTTCCTACCGAGTTGCAAAGGGGGAAGGTTGGCGCCTTCAAACTAGTTTAACCCCACTTATTCGGTCCTAAGTCCGAAATTGCTTTCTGACTCGCTAGGTTCTTTTTTTTTCTCTCTATAATTTTGTTCTTCATGTTCAGCTTTTATATTTTTATTACGCTATTTCTTGTTATGTTCTTTATCTATTATTTCTTGTTTTTGATATATAATACATATTTCTTATATATATATATATATATATATATATATATATATATATATATATATATATATATATATATATATATATATATATATATATATATATATATGGCTTAATCTCACATAAAGCATCTAAATATCACAGGTCATGGTTAGAAGGTTAGACATGTATCAGAATATTACATAAATCATTTCTTTTAATCTTTAATAACATTTTGGACTTTCTTGATGTCATTCTCACAGTTGGACGAATAATGCAATATAACATAAGGGATTCCGCATTTTTGTTTTGTACTATTTTATTCGTCAGAAAAAATCTCGACGTCTGCACTTTACAAAATATCCAAACAAGAAAATATAGTTTGGAACTCCTTTAAAATTTAAAATTTCCATTTCTGACAGTGAATAGCATACATTTTGCATTCCCCCCCAAAAAAGACATGTATGTTATTTATTTTGCAGCAAAATATTATCTCAACTATTCATTTTCTTTTAAATTCTATATAAATGCACATAATTCATCTCTATGTCAGTGAAGCTTGTCACTTTCGGTTGCTGTTATTATTCAGTTTAAATTATGTTTTCAGGATTCTTCCGAATACTGATATCTTCATCGTGTTTCTTTCTCTTCAGAACTGCTTTTTCTACAGCGAATGTCACTTTGACTGATAACTTTAAGCCATTCGAAGACAAGAAGTAAATTTTTTTAAAAACGAATGGAATAGGAAAGGAAAGAAACTACACAGACAGCATTACATTAAGATGGAAATCAAATAATAAAAGAGACCACACAAAAGGACTAGTTCTTGGAAATTTCTTAGGATTCATAATTTTAAAATGTGAATTCTAATATACATAGAATTATAGCAACAATATGCAAACTGAAACGTTCTAGTTGCAGACAAATGTGATATGAATTGCTATACTCGTATAATATATATTTTTTTGTTTTGTAGAACATTTAATTTTTATTGAAATAAGAATGTGTTAATATAAAAACCATTAATTTTTTAACTGAATAAAATTATCTACCAAATATTTTGATGTATAAAAGACGCCATTTTCTTCTTTGAATGAATGAGTGTTTGTTAACGTCGCAATATAAAGCAACACTACCCCTGTAGTCCCGATTTTGAAACCTGCGAAGCATCCGACCAATTTTGCTTTGTTGTTGTGGCTAATGCCACCTGTCTGACGTAGTCAGAACGAGGCCCACGAAATTCATCGTGCAATGGGCAAGAGGTACGCCTGTCGTTGGCCTTGAGCACCATACAGGTGACAGTGCGATTTAAGTTCAGTGAAACTTCCCCGAAGGGACGATAGATGGCGACACGACCTCTATCTCCACCTCCACAATTTCTGCAAGTGAACTGAAGGGAGGGAAATATTCTCCAGTTCCTGCGCTAGTGAATAAGCCCACAAGACTACGGACCCACTGATTTAACGAGCACGTACTCCGTGTGCACTCGGAGGGTATTTGGTGACATCGAGCATCGAACCCAGGCCTTCCGGTCTGGAGTCCGATGCTCTAACCACTAGGCTACCCACGGCCCAATTTTGCTTTTTTCTGCTCTAAACAAACTGGACGAAAAAATTATTCCAAACAAATTCTCGACAATAACATTCTAATTCCGAAGCAGTACAGGCTCCGTCCCCGTCTCTCCGCTACTCATCAATTACTGCGTGTAATTGAATTTATTAAGACAGGAAAGCTATCTGGACATTCAAAAAGCCTTTGATGGAGTGCGGCATACAGGCCCCATCTACATAGTGATTCTAAAATCCTGGAACAAACTTTCAGAGGGGGTAGAGCTCACTAAAACAGACAATTTTTGTATAAGAATATATGGGTGGAAATGCCGCGTTGTGTGAGGCACAAAGAGAGAAAATTGCACATTAACGGAAACATAAAATGTTCATTAGCAGCAAACTGGGCGAGTGATTCCGCACAATAAATGTTGAAACAGTCTTAAAAATTGCACTCACCAGCCGTCATGCATGCTTGGTGATCTTTATAGCGTGATTGGCTGATTATATTGGATATAGTTGAAGGCAGCAAAGCAATGTGCCAGTGATCTGCTGCACGTCTAAAATAGGCCTATGCGCTTGAGATTTCGGTCGTTATGGGTGATTTTATTAATTTCGAAAAGGCAGACAGACATCTGATGTACGGTGCTACTAATAGTAACGGCAGAGCAGTGCTACGGGTGTATCAGGAACGCTTTACAAGTAGACGCATGCCGACCATCGAAATGTTTCAGCAATTACATCGACAGCTGTGTGAAAATGGTTCATTTACTGCCACTACTTATGTAAGGGGTCGATCGAGGATTGTACGACAAACACACTTGGAAGAAGTTATCTTGCCCAAGTGGATAAAACACCCGGCACAAGTACAAGGGTCTAAGTGTCAATAATCCTACCGTTTGAAGAGTTTTGTTATTGGACTGTTGATGCACTATTTAAAACATAATCCCTCGTTAAGTATGCTGATAAACATTTTATGTTCCAGTTAAGGTGTCATTTTTCTATTTGTGGCTCAACGCGGCACTTCCACCCATATATTCCTTTACAAAAATTGTTTGCTTTATATAGTGAGCTCTACCAGTTTTCTTCTACGGGAGAAGGTTTTCACAATACAACAACAAGTAGAAAGAAAGAAATTTATCTCACGAGGATTAGTTACAGGTTCGCGGATAGACCCGTTACAACTGGTATATGAGAAACTCGAATCTCAGATCAGCGGGTATGATTTTAACTATAAGACAAACAATCTGAAAAATTCTTTAAGGATATGAATGAATCTGAAAATTCATCTATAAAATAAATAGTACCATATACTCCTAATCAATTTCCTATACGACCAAGAAATACCTCGATCAAACCAGATTTTGCTTCATTTTAAGATTTTGCTCATTTTTATTAAATTCCTACTATTAGCTCACTCTTTCTATATATATACCGTAAAATCCGGCTTATAACGCGCACTTTTAACTCAAAAAATAAGATCGAAATTTAAGGGTGCGTGGGTATAAAAACTATAGCTTTAAAAATAACAAAAGAGAGGGGAACATTAAAAAAATTTTTATTTCTACATGTATCAAAATACTATTTATTTAAAAGAAATATCTTGCCTTATGAACTAAAAGAGTTGTAGTTCTAAAAGAAAAATATTTTTTCAAAAGTCTTGGATAATACCTCGAGTAAATGACTTCAAAACATATACGAGCAATGTATACTAATATTTCAGATATCTTCGTAAAAAGGGGTGTGCGCGTTATACGTCGAAAATACCTAGAAATTAAAAAATTCAGCTTGAAAGTATAGGTGCGGGTTTTATACATCGGGACGCGTTATACTCCGAATTTTACGGTAGATATCCCCCCCCCCATCCACACAATTTAAGTTATTACATACATATATACTGTAAAGCACTTTCAACAAAAAAAAAATAAGATGTATATTTATGGCTTCACGTTATACGTCGGGTATAAAAACGAGATCTTTAAAAATAGAGGTAAAAAAGCATAGAGAAAAAAATTAGACTTCTATATTTATCGAAATACAGTTTACTTAAAAGTAACGACATTCCTTATGAACTTAAAGGGTTGCATTTCTAGAAGTATATTATTTTTTCAAAAGCCTGGGATAATATCTCGAGAAAAGGACTTTTAAAACATAATAGCGTTGCATACCTACATTTCAGGTTTCTTGGTAAAAAAAGGGGGTGCACGTTATCCCTAAAAATTAAAAATTGCAGCGCTGAAGTATAGATGCGCATTATACTCCGGATTTTATGGTATATATATCTTGTTCAAATAATCAATCGTTAATAAAAATACTTTCTATTCATCTAATCAAGTTCAAATAATTCTTTTAAACTTGTAGTTGTTGTCTGATGCCACCTGTCTGACGTAGTCAGATCGAGGCCCACGAGGTACGCCTGTCGTTGGCCTCGAGCACCATACAGGTGACAGTACGATTTTAGCTCGACGAAGTTCCCCGAAGGGACGATAGATGGCGACACGACCTCTATCTCCACCTCCACAATTTCTGCATGTAAACTGAAGGAGAGGGAAATATTCTCCAGTCCCTGCGCTCGTGATTAAGCCCACAAGACTACGGACCCACTGATTTAACGAGCACGTACTCCGTGTGTACTCGGAGAGTGTTTGGTGGCATCGGGCATCGAACCCAGGCCTTCCGGTCTGGAGTCCGATGCTCTAACCACTAGGCTACCCACGGCCTAAACTTGTAGTGGATGACGCTTGATCTTAATACAGTTTTTTCAAATATTAATTCATTAATTAAATTAATTACCAGTTTTCAACGCCAACTTAGGTATGTCTCCATTGTTGTAACAATGTAACTGTTAAAACAATGACAAAAGTTGGCGTCGAAAACTGATTTTTCAGCCACACTAGCCAAACCGGGTGTGCATTATTACAACAATGCATACAAATCATGCTCTTTTTTCTCTATCCCTACTATTATAGTTCACTCTCTCCCTATATATATATATACAAATATCCTTTTCAAATTTTCAATCGTTAATAAAATACTTTCTATTCATCCATTCAAAGTAGGAACTTACTTTAAAAAAATTATTATGTTTTACTTGTTTTTTAATCTTAACTTAAATTTTTATCATGGACTGCAGTAAGATTTTGGTCGAACTGCTATCCCATTCTGATTGGGAGCTCAAATTCTGAGATCTATATATGCCCAAACAGCCGAACTCCTATATTGGCCAATCAGAATACTTCCTTTCCTTTTTCAGACTAGGTCAAAATTTTTCTCCCTTGGAACTTTGGACTTTTGCTGTATCCGGATTGGCTAGGCTTGTTCCGCCCACTTTACTGATCTCTAAAACATCACTTTTTGCAACTTTTATATAAAAAAGCTTTTTCCCCTATTATATTAATTTTCTTTACTATAATAAATTCATTAGTAAAATTTCATCATTTCAAATATTTTAGTTTATACTGGACAAAATACACACAATTCTCTACTGTCATCTACAGTTACCGTTATGATGCAGCAACTCTAGAGCTATTGGCAACGGACCTCGTTGTTAGGACAATGACTAGGACGACACAAGAGTCGGCAGCTCCTCTCCAAATTACCACACCGCGCCAGGAAGGACTCGACAAATATAACGTGCATAATCCCCTCGGCATGGTACGTCTTCAGTGGTATAAGAGCTCGAACTCGTGACATGCTGGCCACAAGTTCGTGACCATAAACAGTAAATGACCGTAGCCACTTTCTTCCATAATGCGTTTTATGCAATGAATATAAAAATTGTGTCCTTTATAGCTGTCGCGCTTTCATCAGTTGATGATGATATTTAAGAAAGAGGAAAACCCAGCTGGGAATTATATGGAATTTGTAGGCATCTGAGATGTCAGTGCATTATTAAAAAAAAATTGCTCATTATTTATTTTATTTTTTTAATTTTAAATTTCAATGTTCTTCTGAAGTTTACATTATACTTAAGGATGTGACTTATACATCAGAAAATACTGCAAATGCAAGAAGACCTCCAGATAAAAAAACCTAAAATCGAAGAGATATTTTTAAAAAATTTAATCACCATGTTGAAAGAAATATTGGTATTTATACGTGTTATCGCGCGACCTGTTGGCAACATAAAATGAAGCGAAGCAGATGGATGCCAATTCAGAGCGTACAACACATAGGAAATCGGGGTTGCAAACTTGGAGTTGGTAATTGTTGCTATAGTATGTATAAGTACCGAAATATTACTAATCAAAATTTTATTCATAAAATGTACTGGTTTGAACATTTTAGTACTTAATGGAATTAATATCTATTTCTACAAAATCCATTTCTTTCGTTTCCCTTTAATTCAAAAACGAAAACCTGTAGTTATCATATTAAAAGAGTTTTTTTTGTATTAAATATTAAAAATTAATAAACTATGTAAAGTACTTTCAAGTAATTGAAATAAAGTAAAATAGAATTTTTTTAAAATATAAAGTGTAGAAACATGTATAAATTAACTACATGAAACGTAACATTCAATTTTATTTAATACTTACTTGTTCTTTTTATTTAAAACATCACGTAAGAAAGAAAGCTTGATTTTTATAATTTTAAACGCGTTTGACCCAACAAACACAAACATAAGCAACGCAATCCGGTTTTTAAACTGACTTTCTGTGCTTAGATATCCTTGATTCGTTTTTATGACTCTTAATTGATAGCATTAAATGTCATAACAAATTAAATAATAAGAAAAATTAATGCCAGTTGATTTGAAAAGATAATTACACACCAGAATCTAATATTAAAGATAATGCCCGTTTTTCTGATATCAAAACACACGTCGTTTAAACGAGTTATGTGTTTATATACAAGGTATAACCAGTTATTAAATATGTCGTAATAATCTCTAAAAAGATTTTAAATTCTCAATGATCACGAGAATGCTTAAATGGTAAAATGTGAATTAAATGTTTAAACGCGTTTTAACTTTTTGATATACTGATGTTGGAAATAATTATAGATAAAAGAATTATTAATCTCTATACTGCCACTTTAACAATTTATTCATATGTAGTTCAATAAAGTTAAATTAATGTTTCGAACAACCCAAAATTATATTAAATAGAAAAAAATCCGACTTAAATTAATTTAAAATGTTTAAAACTTATTTCAAAATGCATGATGGGAGTTTTCACGACTTAAAATTTTAAAAAATGCATATATAAGTAAATCGGTACTTACGTATTATTGAAACAATGCTAACGATCATGATAACTCGCCAAGTTGACAATCCCGATTTCGCATGTGTCATATGCGCGGATTTGGCAACCATGTTCTTCGTTTCATACAATGTCGTCAATACAGTTGCGATAATTTGTAAATCATACTTTAATCCAGAAATAGATAGAAATTTCAGATTCGGGTATAATATTATTTGTCGAACAAAACAAATTATATAATTCGACTATTTTATCACTTTTATGGACACTAGAGTATTTATAGAAAAATATAAGGCAAAGAAAATTTTGTATAATCTAATAAAATACATAAATATTAATTTATTTTAGTGATAATTTCAAAATGTCTTCATGCTTTCTTCTAGATAAAATCTTGTCATGACGCATGCGCCAAACACATAAGACACAAAATAACATATATAATTATTCTTTCTGTAAAACAAAATCTATAAAACAAATTTTTTCTGTTTCATTGTTATTCAAACACATCTGAATAATTTATTATGGGGAGGAAATCGGTTTCTTCTTTTGGAAGATAGGTATTATGTATTTATCGAAAGAGATATACTTTACTTATTATTCTGATATGGTAAAAGGTTTTAAGTGATATTTTTCTCTTTATCCATTATTTAAGAGGAAAATACTACGATGAGCATTTGAAAATAAAAATCTTATAGTAAAAGTATTACATCGTATTGTGTCTTAATGTGTTTTGCAAAAAAGTTATTGATATATATGTTTTTAAAATTAAACTTACATAATTCATATGCTCGACAACAAAAGGCAATTCTACATAATGCTTTAGGAATTTTAAATGTATATTCCTGATGTATTACTTCTTAGAATGTATTGAAAAAATTCATTCATCATGAGAAAAATTCAGTTTTCATTTATATTTCTTGCTTTTTAGGGGTATAAATCACAATTATGGTTTAATGAATGATATTTTTCCCATGCCTTGCATTTTTTTTGTTATTGTTTTTATTTCGTCTTTTGTTATTGTAAATTATGAGCACTGATATATTCCCTTCATTTGATATTCGATCTAGATTTTTTTTAATTTAATTTAATCTTTAATTTTTTTTTATTTTAAATAAACATGAAAAACTTTTCTTTCTATGCATTGTACTTACAACAAAGTTGTTAATTCTGAAAAGCATATGATACCAAAACAACTAAATTAATTGCTTGATTTTATATCAAAAATGCTGAAATTAAAAAAGATACTCTTAAATTTTTTCACTAGACGTTTTTATTTTAAAACTATTTCGTACAATGAACGTCTTTAGCCATTAATTTTCAACTCTATATGAAACACATTGTATTGAAAATGCATTGCTTGAGTTTGGCAATAGCATACAATTTGAATCGTCAAAAAAATACTAACTGCATTTTCAGAAATAATGTTGAGTAAAAAGACAATTAAATACTATTGTACTCACTTAAAAGTTAGTGATTATGAAGTCGCTTAATAATGAATCCCTTTGAACGTAAAATGTTTTCTTTAACTGAAGTGTAATTAATGAACTTTCTAGGCTAACTGTGATCTTTCTTTCTTTTTACGTTATCTTTCATTTCTAGTTTTCGTTTACTTAAAAATTTTGATAAGGCAATCGCCTCAAGATATTGTAAAAAACATCTTAATTGTACAAGTATTAATGACACTATAAGTTATTTATTTAATTGAGGTTTTATGGTTTGAAAGCAAAGAAAAAGCTTATCGCAATACAATTCCATTTACACGAAAAATCGTTTGCCTCTTCCTGTTTCGAAATAAAGAACAATTCGAAAAGAACATTAGATCTATTCACAATAATAATGGTGGTTACAAATGTTAAGCAAGTCTGACTACAGTTAAACATGCTTTTTATTTCTCTCAATTTTTTATAATCAACTAATCTCGTTAAAGGGATTTTTTTTTCTTTTGCTAAATTAGTTTTCTTATTTCTTTTTGCTAGTAAGAACGTAATGGTATTTTTGTAAAAATCAAACCCAAAGCTCATTGCAGATACTCGGAAATAGCGTGTAAAAGCCATTTCTTTTTAAGAAACAGTAGATAATAAGAATAATAGAGATAATTTGTATTTAAATATAAATAAATTCTAAGTTGCATGAGGTGTTACAAGCTGGGTTTTTTTTTCAATTTTATAATTTAAATTGACTTCAATATGTTACATTTCTGTCAACTCGAGCAACAAATTCAACTGTTAAAAAAGATGAAATCAATTATTTTGTTTTAGCACTGTTGCAACAATAATTTTTGTATCGATTTATGTTTATTCAATCGATTCCTTTTTTAACGTTATCGTCTGATTTTATGTTTGTTGTTCCATATGTAACTAATAGTTGTTCTATATGTTAGTTGTGAATAAAAATTTAAAATGCTAATATTAGGAATTGAACAACACGGACCTCTGTCTAAAGAAATATATTACAACATTATGTATAACATACTAATCAATCATTTACTTCTCAAAAGTGTATTCCATTTGTAATTATTTTTACCTCGAATTCTAGAAACACCATCAAACAAATATTGAAACAAAGAATATCATTGTCCGTTTCCCATTACTTTTTTGTCAGATTTATTAAGTCTATTTTTATAATCATATCAATCAAATAAAAAATGAATTATTTTAAAGAAAATTGATTACAATGCTGAGTATAATTATTTCAAAACATCATACTTTTCCTGAATATCATTGATTTTGACTTCCGTCAACATTAAAGACTAGATTCTCTTCTCTAATTAACATAGATTCACAAAAGGAACTTCTAATTGCGAAAGATAAAAAGAAAAGAAAAAGAACAGCGGAAATATTCCAAGGATTGAGGCAACCGTGCATATAAAATAATTTCCATGAAGAAAAAGGCTTGTGTTGCAAGAAAAAATAGCATACGGAACTTTCGTACCCGGGACACCCCCGATTTTATTTGTTGATATTTTTATTGTCAATTTATGTTTATCCTGTGCATTTGTCATCGCGTTCATGGGTTTGTCGACAGGAAAATGATGTCCATACTTCAACAACTGTAGAATTTTATTTCATTTATTCGTATTGTTTTTGCTTGTTAATTCACGACTTTTTCCCCCTTTCTTGGGCAAGAGTCACAGACGAACGAGTCTTGATCTTCCTCTCACGATTTTTACCGTTCCGTTGTTATAATTTTAAACTTATCGCTTGTTTGGCGATAATTCGGCTTGTTTATTTTAAATTCAAGATTTGACATATTTTAAATTAATGATTTCTTTCTCATTTTTTTAAACAATTGTATTTTTTTATTAAAAAAATGTTCTTGTGTTTTCACTCTATCGGCACTCATTAGAAAGATTCAATCAAAAATTTTGGAGATAAATTTATTTTATTAAAACCATTTTCTCGAAATAATCATGAAATCATTTAATTTAATAAATGCAGGACAATTCATAATTCCCTCCTGGGTTTCAAAGCACCATAGTAAAAAAAACTAAAACGAATACAGCAAAACAGAACATTTGAAAGAATACAGAAACAATTCAAGTTTTATTTATTTACTTTATAGATGTTCTATGTATGAAACCTTGGCTACACTGCATACATCAATGCAATAGTCTAGTTCCTGTCATATCAACTCAACATGATACTATCAAGTTTCTTGATAGCTCGTCTCATCCTTTCATGCGTTTTTACTACATCACGCAGAAAACGGAAAACTTGATCTTATGTAAAAGACCAAATTTTCGAATTACACGGATAACACTGAAGAGATAAAATGTGCTGTCAAAAATATTGATTGCACCATGTTGAGGAGAGTGAGACAGGAACTGGATTATCATTGATGTATACCGTATAATCAAGATTTCCCACGTAGGACATATGTAAATTATGTAATTCATATGTTCTTTTTTTGCTGTATTCATCTTAGTTTTTTTTACTATAGCGCTTCGAAACCCGGAAGGTAATTATGAATAATCCTGTAATTTGGGTTTAAGTATTTTCTCTATATTTCTATTCCTTCAGCTGTGTTTCATTCTTTTTACAACTATAACTCTTAAATTTTATTCCAAATTAAAATCAAAAAAGAAATAAGCAGATATGACTCGTGGTATGTCATATTGTTTGAATTATAAAAAAAATCCTAGGAAAAATGCTTTATTTAATAATATAAATAAACACCGTAAACATTTGTTTAAATTTAGAAACAAAATGCACAAGTGTGTCCTCTCTGCCGGATCATTAAAAGATTTTTATTCAATTAATTTGATTTCAAATTTTATTTTAAAAAATTATTATGTTCTGTATATAAATCTAAAAAATATTAAAACTTTATTAAAACCATCAGTAAAAAATTCTTTAAATTTATTTCATTCATTCTAAAAATCTTTGTATGTGAATAAAAAACTGACCTATTAAATAGTTTCTCACAATTTTCATTCAACAATTCAATGTCATCGTCATTATTTCCATTCTTTTGTTGCTATTTCTAAGTTGTTTCGAAAGTTGTTTACAATTGATTCACATTCTGTGATCTTTTGAGACCTTACGAAGTTACTTCTGGTATTTTTATCACCAAAGATCAATAAAAGATGTGTTCTCAAAACCAGTTTTGAAATCACCTCATGTTCTCACCTATACCTGAATTAGATTTAATAATTTGCTCGAATACAGCAAAGCAACAATCTAAAAGATGAGATTATCTTTATGTATACATCTCAAAACGATCACACATTCTACAGGACACGACGAAGACTTCGAAAATGTCGTTTTCAATGCAGGAAATGAAGCTGCTACACCTGTCATGAGTTCACCAGAACTCGTAGACAAAACATTGTGAGCTGTTTGACAACACAAAAGGAAGACATAAGACTGCTGTTGAAAAAATAAATAAAAATTCGGCCATGATGGTATCACGTCGGCGGGTAATTCACAATGGGTTCAGACGGGAAGACAATAAGTGCTAAAAGGAACTAACATTTGAAAACAATGTGGGTGGTGCTCCCTACTGAAGAAAATAGCTACTGTTAGTATTATCTGATAGTGTGTCGGATGAGATAGGTATTTGGAGTAATTTTTAAACCGTAAAATCATGATCACGAAAGACGTTTCGCAAAATAAACGCACCATTTTATCATTGTTTTGCGTTTGCCTTTTCGATTCATATGACATAAAAGGAAGGAATTGAGATATGCGTTGCAATTGTAGCCTATATGATTTCTAAGTATGCTCTAAAAATCGGGATTCACATTTTGCTTTTTTAACGTGAACATAATTCTTACAAAGACTAGCACGGTAAAATAGTTAATTTTTTACTGTTATATTGCGTTTCAATTAAACGTGAATTATACAAACAAAGTTTGTTTCAATTTATTGATTAATACATTGTTTTAATTTATAAAACAACAGATATTCAAAATACACAGTGCGGGAAATATAGGTTTTAAGACTGTGTCCGTTCCTGTATTGGCTTTTTTTTCAAAATAGGACCCTCCGACTTCACTGCACTGTGCATGCCCAAAAAATTCTAGTTTAAGTCGTTGTTTAAAACAAATGTGAAATCTCTATTTGTGAGTACATCATCTTAAAAACATTTTAAATATTTTCATCTTACCTTTAACTTCTGGTAGGCTTAATGGGAAAAAATGCAAAAATTCATGCTTTTTTTCTGTTAGATTTTATTAATATTTTTTTGCCTCTCAAGCATTTAAAGCCTCAGTCCGCCATTTGCTTGTTTTAGTTATAGTGAAATTATAAAAGAATGTTTTTTAAAAATTTTTACCAGATATAAATACTTTATTTAGTCCTGAGGTTCATTTCACGTTTTTATTTATTTAAGAAACTTTTTTAATTTGCAAAAGAGACTATGAGAGAGAGATGTGTTTTGTAATTGATTTTTTTTTATCACCGCTCGGAAATCTTCAATTTCAAATCTTATTGTTATTTATTCATAATTTTGAATTTCCAGCCTTCCATCACTTAACTATTTTTTTCTGTCGTATTGTTTTACTCAAATCTTGATTGTTATTTTCCTTTTTATTTAGATCATTTCTCAATTTTTTCATTTTCACCGTCATATTTTGATGCTATTTATAGTTAATATTGTTCTATATTTTTTGTTATTAAAAGTAGAACGCTTTTTAAACACTTCAAAAATGAAGTTGAGCTAAAATAGCATGAAAATGACATAATTGCCAATTTTTTTGTTATTTTCTTCACATTTCTGCATTTCCTATTATTTTTTAATTGAGGGTTGCTGAAAAATATATTTTTTTAAAAAATTTTCTTCAGTAACTTAGACATAGATGGATTGCCATATCAAATCCAGTCGTGATTATTGAAGAAACATGAATTATATGTAAACGTACCTATTTTTGGTTAAAATATACAAAATAGATTCTTCAATAACAATTTAAATTACTTGGGAAATGATACAAAGAAGGTATTTTACTCTGCCTTTGCATTATTTAAAGCAGTTTTCGTAAAGAAAAAATTAGTATGGGTAATAAAAAAAAGAGAGTGATTATATAGACTGCAAAAACTGTCAACTTCTACTTCTTTAAAACATGATGAATGAAAAAAATTAAACAATTATGTCGAGTAGAAGAAATATGATTGAATCTAAGAGATCATAAAAATGATTATAAAAAGTTTCAACTTACTTTAAGATGCGTGGTCGAAACATGTCAACTTATGAATGATTAAGTTAGCATTTGAAGTTAGAAGCGTTCAAACAAACCGAGTTATTGCTTCAAATCATACCTTGGAGATTTAAATAAGATATAATCAACACACTGACATTTTTTAATGAAAACTAAAATGGTAAACTTTATAAATCATATTATTTTTTTATAAATTTTAAGTTCTTGGCTATTTGTAGTCAAAAGACTGCGAACAATGGTTCAGTTAATGTCATGCTTAAGTAATTTGGATGTGAAGAAGAGAGAAAGTATATATGTTATCTTTCATGAAACGAAAAAATTTTAAGCTGAGCTACTATATTGCGAAAGTATTTTCAGGTTTCAGAATTTTATCAATACATTAAAACGTTCTGGAAAAGATCGTGATCAAAATTATTTCTAACGAAACTTTGTATGTGAGCTTTCGAGAGTGCGTACAATTTTTAAATTGTTTTAAAAAATCACTTGAAACATTTTAAAAATCACTTTTCCTTTGTGATTATGCATGGCATTAGTAATTAGACGTTTAAAAATTAATTTAATTTTATGAAAAAATCTGCATTACTTGAAACAAGAAATCTTTTTAAAAATTCTTCATTGCTGTATACTATGTAAATATGTGTATGGTTTCTCCTTTAAAATAATAAACAATAAAGGGAATAAGTTTTAAGAAATATTTTTATGTGAATTTTATGATTTAGATATTTTATACCAGATATTAAATTTTCAAATAAAATCAATGATATTTTTCAAAAAAAAAAAAGTGGTGCGTGAACGCCACGCGTTAGAAATGAAACTTCTTTGGCCACGTTGGAACATTGATTATTTGCCCTAATAATCCAAACTGACTGCGTACTTGTCTCAATCACCTAACTTGCATGAAAGGTACTCGTAGCGAAATGTGTCTTTCTGATACCATATCCAAAGTAGAAAGATGTGCTGGAATTTCTGGGTATAACCATTATATTTTGATAAATTTGGTATACTTTTCCTATTTAAACTTTGTCGGCAATTGTAGCATGCTTTAATGTGTATTCTAAATCAATTCCCGGTAAAATATGTTATAAAATATTTTTGTACTCAGCAACAGGAGTTCTCAAATCATCTCTAAACCATAATCTATCATAAATTGAACGCCCGTGACCGAAAGGATTATCAATAAATCGCTTTTGAAAATCTTTGTGGGCATTTTTAAGGGAATCATAGTCTTTGTAACGTAAAATAGAATTTATTATTGATTTACATGCATCAGTTCCAACCCGCACAAGACTTGTTGAGGGCTCTGTAATTAATGGCGCAGGGTGGTTCACAAAGTCCGTATTAATCTGTGCTGTCATTAGAAGAGTCTCAATAGCAATCCCATCCCTTAAACTGGGCATTAAGAGTATTTTGCAGTGTTTTTTTTTCCGTGCTCGATATTCTCTCTGTACTGTGATGGCGATTTGGCAGTAGCACTTGATGAATTTGCACTATTTTTCTGGGGTTGTTTTTGTCATTTTTCGACTGGACTTTCTGCAGGTTTTTCTTTTTTTTTTCTTTCACAAAACTCTTTACCTCTTTGTGCGTTTGATTTAGGCATTCTGACTAGAACTAATAATAATTCAACGCAAATGAAAATTAAAATAATAAATTAGCCACCGAACTTATAGCCATGTAGCCAAAAATCTGAGGGAATATTTCAAAAAGGCACACTTTTACTGCTAGAGCTATTTTGTCTACACCGTAATGCATAGATGTCCCCAGGTCTGGGGGAAATGGACCCCCAATCGGAAGGTGGGCAAGTTGAGTAATCGGAGAGGGGGCAATCATCCAACTTTTTCACGGATATGACGTAAGTCACGTGGTGTCTCCGCTCCCCCCTTTTCCACCTACTCGCTGTCCTGTCACCATGGCGACGACTCGGGGGATGGGGAAGAAGACTACTTCCGTTCGCTTTTTCGTCTGTTACGCAAAACAGGGCAAATTTCTCATTCCCTCCCAAGCGCAAAAAAGTTTCACTTCAATAACAACAACCCGAGTAATATTTTAAGTCTTCAATTTCTTCAGATATAAATAAGGAATTAAAAAAAAAGAATTTAGGTCAGTTTCTACTTAGGTTCAACAAAGAAAAATTTTATTTTAGTTACTTTTTATTAAATAGTTACAATTACTATGAATATGTATAAAAATATGACAAAATCACACTCTTAAGTGATAAAATAGAAAGCGATATTCCTTGAGTTTTCTATTTTCCTTTCTATATAGGGTGTTGGACTATTATTTTTTTGTTACTATTTATTCATTCATTAAAATTAATTATTCTAATGAAGTGGTATAGTAAAAAGGAAATCACTTTCTCAGAAATTAGGCCATCCCGCGTTGGATTCGAACGCGTGACCTTTGGATTAGAAGTCCAACGCACTATCCATTGCTCTACAGGGACGCAACGAACTATTTTCCTTTCTATATAGGCTGCTGGACTATTATTTTTGTTTGTTACTATTTATTCATTTTTTAGTTTAGTTAATGAATTAATATTTGTAAAAACTATATTAACATCAAGTGCCAACCGTTACAAGTTTTAAAAAAAAATGTATTTGTGCTTGAAGGGGTGAATAAAAAGTGTTTTATAAACGTTTGAAAATTTGAACAAGATATATATATATATATATATATATATATATATATATATATATATATATATATATATATATATATATATATATATATATATATATAGGGAGAGAGTGAACTAATACACTAGGAATTGGAAAAAAAATCTAGCTTGTTAAATAATAATAGCAAATCAATACATTTTTATGTTATTTATTTATTATTTCACCTTTTATACTTTGAATATTTTGGTTTAAAATCCATTTTATATTACAGTAAAAATTTAAGTTTTTATTTTTATTATTATTTATTTAAATTGTACGTTATATAACTCCTCAAATCTTTAATAATATGGAAGCATTTCCCAGTCTGTAAAAGTTTATCCTAGTTTTTTAACACTGAACTAAAACAGTTTGGACAAACATCAATATCTAAGCAAATCTAAACATATTTTTTTATAATCAAACCTCTAAATTTCTGACAAATTGGGAAATCATAAAATAATTTAATAAAAGCAATCAAACTATATTGAGATTACTGCATTAACGTTCAGTATTTCCCTCTTTTTCTGAGGAAATGATTTATTCGCCAAGGTAAGGGAGAAAAACTATCTTTAGAAACAATTGATTTCCTTCCCTTTGTTGAATTACCAAGCAATGAATCCAATTTGTAAAAGAAAACAAGTTTGTTTATTAGATAGAATGTTTTATTAAGGAAATTACGAAACACAATTCTCAAGAGCTTGTTTCAAATTCACTTTGTTCTTGTCTGCTAGAAATTACCGAAAGGAATTTGTGAAGGAAACTTTTTTCTAGTTTTTTTGCCAATTATTGCAACTATAAATTTGTAATTACAGAAGGTTTTAAAGTTATTTGTACATATTTGAAAAACATAAGATCGTGACGTTATATAAAAAGTTTTTATGGGAGAAAAAAAAATTAAAATACCATGGTTACATATATATATACATAAAAACATAAAAAAAAACTATATTAATTTGAATACAATGTATAAATACATTGAATTTTGTATCGTAATATTATTAATTAAAATTTTTAAGTTCTATTTTTTAATATCAAACGATTTCTCTGTTTAGAATAGTTTGATCAAAATGATAAATTTAGTCTCATTGAATTGTAATAAAAGCATTGTATTATTTTTACATAATAAGTAATTTAATTTTTTTTTATTTTAAGATATATTTCTTTTTTTTACTTCAATATTTGTTTTTGAAACTTTTAAAAACTAGGTTCTTTTCCTACTGTATCTGTCCTAAGAATCGGTTATGGCTTCCTTAAATTCTGAACAAATTTTGTGTATAAATAATTACAATTTTTTTTATTCTTTTTTTACTACATTATCTGCTTTATGGCATTATTGAAATGAATCTAAACTTCTAAATTGTTATTAATTAGTAAGAGACAATATACATAATATTAAGTTAGCTCTGTTATTATTAGAAATTATTAAGTTTAATATTAGCATTTTTGCTGAGAGAGAAAAATTCAACTGATATATAAAAGAATAAAGCACAAATTTCTTTTTTTCTTTGTAAACTAATATTTCTTTTTCTTTTATTATGAATAAGATTAAAACAAAATATTTAATCGCAAAAAAACTGCATTTATATCACAAAACGTAACCCAACTAGATTTACAGCTTTTAAGAATTGATGACCAGTTTTTCGTAACTGTAAACTTAACGTCGTGACTGCATTGCACTTTGAAATTTCCAAATTCCTTTGATTTTCGAAGATTGTTTTATATTATTATTAAGGACACGAAAATTGACTATTATGTGAGTTGATAAGAACAAAAAATATTGCAAAAAGTAATATATGCATTTAGTAAACACTTCGAGATGGATTTACTGTCACGGAATCAATTGAAATAAAATGTACATTTGTATTAGCAAACAATTTAAGGTGGGTTTATCTCAAACAAGTTCAAATCGAAAAACATACCGTATGCTCCGGTATATAATGCGCACTTATACTTTCAGACAAGATTTTTTTTTATTTTTAGGTGTATTCACCGTATAACGTGCACGCTGTTTTCTGCGAAGAAACCTGAATGTGCACATTCAATGCTCTTGTCTTCTGATAAAAACAGTTCATGTAAAAACAAAAGGTCACGAAGTATCTCACTTTACCATAGTGCTCTCCTGCTTAGTGGACAGTTCATTAAAACCGAAGGTTATTTTTAAAAGAAAACCGATGCTAAAATCAGATTTCCCCAAATGGTGTTTTCCTTAATGTGCACGAGAAAGGCTGGACGGAAGAAAATTGCGGATAAGAAGTGTTTTGCAAAAGCGTCTGACACCTTAAGGTATCCGACTACGTTCGGAATCGTGATTTAAAAAAAAAACGCATAAATGGATAATTTTCATAATATTTAGTGTCACTTAGATTAGAATACATGTATAAAATTGTTTTAAGGACATTATAACAAAAAAAATTATTTAAATACAATATTTTGGCAAAAAATTAACTTAGACTGGTCTTTTTTCAAAACGTTCTCTTTTTATAAAAAGTGCTTCTATAATAATATACTGCTCAGACAAAGTAAAGAGTTCTCCAGAGAGTCTGAACTAGGATTTTTGAAAAATACCCATTGTTTTCATAGTAACCACCAATTAAAATAATTATCGGCATTTTTTAAAAAAAATTTCCCCTCTGTTGTAGTAAAATATGGATAAATCCACTTCTAAGTTGTATAGTTCAAAAATTCTAGTTAAGCCTCTGTACAGAGATCTGAGCTATATACAAGTAAAATATTATTATAATAGAAGAATTTTTCATAAAAGGAAAATATTTTGAAAATTGGTCATTCTATGTTCCTTTTTTCTCAAAATATTGTATTTAAATAAGTTTTATTGTAATACTATTCTTAAAACAATTTTATATACATTTTCAAATCTAAGGGACACTAAATATCACAAATACACTGCTGGACAATTGCAAAGGACGGATAACACTATCATCCATAGCAACCACAAAATGAAAGGAAGCAAAATGTGGAAAATTAGAATAAGTGCGGGATATTAGTAAGAAGGAAGTATGAGTATGCAAATTTTTTTTTTCCACGTCTGTTCATCACGTGATAGCGTTCATAAGAGCTTTAAAGGTTTTGACGCGTGTGGACAGTTGTTGTTCCAAGTCAAAGTTTTACAGGAATGATTTAATAGACGAACTTAAAATTTTTGGCATGTCTTCCCGACATCACATAGATGATTTTATGCGTGGCCGAATTATTGGAAAGATCGAAGAAGGGCGAAAAATAACAGATGTTGCCAGGGAGTTCGACATCGCTCACAGCGTTGTTTCACGGCTGTGGAAGTCATTTAAAACTACTGGAATTTGTAGTAGACGGCACGGGGAGGTCGTGTTAGAAGTACGACGCCTGCAGAAGACAGATATATCGTCCTATCAGCAAAAAGGAACAGGCGCACCACAGCTCAGCAGGTGGCAAATCAGTTTCTTGCTGCCTCAGGAAAGCAGATCTCCCGAAAAACTGTTGCCAGACGTTTGAGAGAGGAGGACTATACGCACGCAGACCTGTTGTGTGTGTTCCATTGACCAGACAGCACCGTACTGCCCGTTTGCAATGGTGTCGTGAGCATCACAATTGGACTGAACAGGACTGGGCATGCGTACTATTCTCAGATGATGAGTAGGTTCAGTCTGTCATCGGATGGTAGACGCCAACTGATCTGGCGCGAGAGTGGTACTGCTTATCGTCAGAAAATATCCAGGAAAAGGACCGATATCCGACATGCAGTATTATGGTGTGGGCCGGCATCATGATCAATGGCCGCACGCGCCTACATGTGGTTGCGAATGGGACTATGACGGGCCAACGATACATTGATGAAGTTCTACTTCCTCATGTTCGTCTTTTCCGTGGTGCTGTCGGTGATAAATTTGTTTTTATGGACGACAACGCAACATGTCATCGAACACTCGCTGTTCAGGATTGTCTGACAGCGAGGGTATTCAACGTCTCGTATGGCCAGCGTGTTCTCCAGATCTAAACCCCATTGAAAATGTGTGGGATGCTTTGGGAGGCAAGTTGCTGGTCGATCCGTGCAACAGAGGAATGGGATAAATTGCCTAACCTCCTGACAAACAAGAACACCCTCATCCGTGCACTCACAGAGGAATGGGATAAATTGCCTCCAGAACAATTTTTACAGCTGCAGTGTGGCAACTATATTTTATCCTACTAGGATCTCGCTTAATGTTATGATAATGTTGTGCAAAGTATGATACGACGTGTGGAATGTTGCATCACACTCCACGGTGGACATATCCTGTACTGATACCTTTCTTTAAGGTGCCTGCTGACTTTTAGATGCATTGTTCCATTTCTCCGTACGCAGATCAAATGAACATTTTTTTTTTTTTTTCTTTCAGATGTTTCACAGCTTTTGTACTTTCCAGAACAATAAATATTCTTTATTCTAATGTCTGAACAGTGTGGCAACTATATTTTATCCTACTAGGCCTCATGTTTCGCTTAATGTTATGCTACATAGCAATTTGTGATCCATCCTTAGCAATTGTCCAGCAGTGTATTATCCATTTATACGCTTTTGCAAAATCACGGTTCCGAACATAGTCGGATAACTTAAAAGAATCTAGAAAGTCCTTCAGTTAGGGGAATATTCTGATTACATTGAACGGATAATATGAAGAAATTGCAGACTGAGTGCAATAAAGAGATAGACCAGACGGATTAGCACCAATATTTCAAACTTTGGCAAGGCGTATCAATAAATTATTCAGAGCAAAATTAAAGTGACAGTGGATTATGTGGATGTTAGAAGGTGAATAACATTTACGAAAGGAGGCCAAATGCATACATGAAATCTGTTTTGTTGTTATTGTTAATCCCAGATTGTCTAGCAATGCTAGACAATCTCTATGAATCCAAAGATGTCTAAAAAGTCTAGAAACAGAAAAGGAAAGTCCAAAAACAGAAGAGGGCCTTGAAGGATCTCATACTTTGAAAAATCCAAACAAGCCAAGACATAGCCAGGGAATACCAGATCGGAAAAGCACAAGTGGCACTCTGGGAAAAAAGTGTGGGTTTTTACATAGTCACCATTAAACGCGAGAAGGCAATCTGATATTTCCTAGGCATAAGCTTGATTGAACCACCTGGACATCTTCCGAAGTATCAAGGATGATTAAGAGTTCTCCCAAGTTGATTTAGATCAGTCTTCTTAAGGGAGGATAACTCACAAAACGTAAGAATCCCAATAGGGATACCCCCCAAACACCACGTCCTTCTCATCCGCAATCCTCCTCTTAATCCCCACGTGAGATCGGACCTACTGAAAATATACATTATGAATAGAAGAAAACTAATCAAGAAGATTTAGGATGTCATGGCTAGTCTGACCCCCAATAGATGTCCAATTAGAAAGATGCTCAACTAAAAAGCATGGCTGTCAATCAAAATCCAATCATCATGAAATTGATTCTCAGTTTCACATGCAAACTGCAAAAACCTCTTCTGGCAGCAATATATATATAATCTCTGATAGAATTCTTATTTTTATATTTTCTTTTCTTTATTTTTACAGTTATCATTAACGCGAACCCATTAATTTCGATCTTATTTTTGTTTTGAAAGTGCGCATTGCACGCCGGATTATGCGGTATATACGCTTAATGTTTAAACTAAAATAAAAATGATGATAAATAATCCAGAATCAGAATCACATTACTTTTAACAATTTGAATAATCAAGAAATGAGTTATTTCTAAACTCATCATGAAAACAATTTAGATAGATGTAGTCATTTCTTTAGTTTAAAATATATAAATCAAGTCAATTATTCCAGAAATTGATTAATTTCAAAATGCGGTAAGAAAGCAGTTTTTTTTTTTTTTTTTTTTTGCACTACTTGTTTTGATTCAAAGTACTATGTAATTAGGAAACCTCATTTGCCGTGACTTTTAACGGTGTCAGATACATCATCCGATGATATTTGTAGTTAGTAATTCTATGAGTCATTTAATCGTTTTAGTGTTGTTAAATATGCATTGTCTTGATAATTCATTCGTGAGGCAGATTCAAACACAGAAAAGTCCAAGTCATAAGATTTTTCGATTTTAAAGAGGTTAATGGCTTGTTTTTTTATTAGTAGGTCACAGATGACAAACATTAAAAGATTTGTCTCGGCTTTCTTAAATGCATATCATTATAAGAATTTTTAATTCTCATAAATAACGAACTCACAAGCATTCATTTGGGTTTCCATTTTTTTAATATTCTTAATATTAGAATGTTTTTTATCAATTAAATTGAAGTAATGGATATTGTGTTTTTGCTTGCTTACAAAATAAAACTTTTTTTTTTCTGAAAGGAAATATATTAAGGAAACGACGAGATCGTATTTGAGACAAACAATATGATTGATTTCATAGATATTTTAAACAAATGGGAAAGATGTGAATATTTTGTACTATATTTCTCAAAACGTAATTTTTCTTTATAAAAGGTGTTGACTATGTTTGAAACCCTGATCTTGAAAAAGCATATAAACGAGGTTTTTTATATTTAGTGTCATTTGAATTAGAATATACATATAAAATTGTTTTAAGACTGTGAAGACAAGAAAAAAATTATTGAAATGCAATTTTTTGGCAAAAAAATGAACTAAAAAAAGGGCATATGAAATTCACCTTTAAGGTATCCGACTACGTTCGGAACCGTGATTTTAAAATGCGTATAAATGGATAATTTTCATGATATTTAGTGTCACTTTGATTAGAATACATGTATAAAATTGTTTAAAGGACATTTTCACACAAAAAAATTATTTAAATACAATTTTTCGGCAAAAATTAACTTAGAGTAAACTTTTTTCAAAATGCTCTCCTTGTTTGAAAAATGCTTCTACTATAAATAATATTTTGCCTGTATATAGCTGAGATCTCTGTACAGAGGCTCAATTAGAATTTTTGAAATATATAACTTAAAAGTGAGTTTATCCATGTTTTACGACAACAGAAGGGAGTAACTTTAAGAAAAAAAACGTGAATAATTATTTCAAATGGTTATAACTCTGAAAATAATGTGAATTTTTCAAAAATCATAGTTGAGCCTCTGTACCGAGATCTGAGCTAGATACGGGCAAAATATTGTTATAGTAGAAGCATTTTTCACAAAAGTAGAACATTTTGAAAAAAGTTTATTCTAAGTTAATTTTTTGCCGAAATATTGCATTTAAATAATTTTTTGTCAAAATGTCCTTAAAACATTTTTATGCATGTATTCCAATTTAAGTGACACTAATTATCGTGAAAATTACCATTTATGCGCCTTTTCAAAATCATGGTTTCGAACGTGGTCGGATATCTTAATGAAAAATGCTTCTATAATTATAATATTGTGCATATATATAGCTAAGACATCTATACAGTCTCAACTAGAACTTTTGAAATATATGACTCAGAAGTGGATTTATATGCATTTTAATATAACAGAGTAGAGAAATTTTTTAGCAAAAAACAACTGCTATTACTTCAATTGATCGTAATTCTTAGAAAATGTAAATTTTTGAAAAGTCCTAGGTTTTTTTAGCCCTGTGTGTGTATAGATGTTCTGACTATGCATGGATAAAATATTGTTATAGAAGCATTTTTCATAAAAGGAGAATGTTTTGACAATATGTCTTTCTTTCTTCTTTTTTTGTCAAAAAATTGCATTTAAATTTTTTTTTCTTCTAATAATATTCTTAAAACAACGTTACATGTATATTCTAATTTAACTGGCATTAAATATCAAAAAAAAATTATTATTCTATATATTTTTTAAATCATGGTTCGGATAAAAAAAGGTAGTTTTTGTCAAAGGTAAGAATTTGAATATTTTAAATACTCTTTTTAAAATGTATTTTTTAACATATAATATTGTACCATTAACTACATTTTATTTCAAAATGTTTTACTTTGCATAATGTAGAGCTAAGAAAGCCACTATTTATTGAATTTAATTGTAAGTATATATAAAGAAAGTATATTTGCAATATTACAAGCACAAATAAGATTTAAAACAGAAAACTGAAATGTAAAATGAGACTATCAACTATGCAAGAAAATAAAAATCTATTGAAACAAATTTTATAGCATCGATACTTTAGCAGCTGCAAAGTATGTGATAAAATCTATATGAATCGTAACGGATCATTATATTCATTCATTTTGTTATTTTTTTGACAAAAAGATGTATATTAAGGATGTTCAAAAATTAAGATATGATATATACATATTGAAAGCTATTTGTAAAAGGCAGCCTATTTACCATTTTAATAAATACTAGTTTAAAATAAACTGAAAAACACGCTTTTATAGTGTGTGAATCGAACTAAAAAGTAAAAAAATAATTCTTAACACAGAGTGTGTTTTTTCCAGGTATAGAAGTTTAAGTTGGCATTACTTTCCAAGATGGCGACCGATTTAACAGCTGTCAAGTGATTTATTCTCAGTTTGGTTTGGCAATTCATCATGAATAGACTCACGCCTGAACAACGCTTTCAAATTGTGCAATTTTATTTCGAAAATAATGGTCGATTTTCATAAGCGAATTTTGTTTAGCGATGAAGCGCACTTCTGGTTGAATGGCTACGTCAACAAACAAAACTGCCGCATTTGGAGTGAAGCTAATCCACAAGTGTATGTCGAAACACCGTTACATCCAGAAAAACTGACTGTTTGGTGCGCTTTATGGGCAGGTGGAATCCTTCTTCAAAAACGATGAAGGCCACAACGTTACAGTCAATGGTGATCGGTATAGAACCATGATTACTAACTTTTTCATTCCTGAATTGAACAATCATGATGTCCAGGAGCTGTGGTTCCAACAAGACGGCGCAACATGTCACACAGCTCGTGCCACAATCGATTTATTGAAAGACACGTTTGGTGACCGCCTAATTTCACGTTTTGGACCTGTGAATTGGCCTCCAAGATCTTGTGATTTAACACCACTAGACTATTTTTTGTGGGGCTATGTAAAGTCATTGGTCTATGCGGATAAGCCACAAACGCTTGACCATTTGGAAGACAACATTCACCGTGTTATGGCCGATATACGGCCACAAATGTTGGAAAAAGTCATCGAAAATTGGACGTCCAGATTGGACTACATCCGAGCCAGCCGTGACAGTCCTATGCCAGAAATCATATTTAAAATGTAATGCCACAAGATTATCTTTCGAATACAAAAAATTCATGTCAATGGAATAATACATCGTTGTTTTATTGCAATTTAAAGTTCTATATATATACCTCTCAAAAAAACACCCTTTATAAGAATAAAATGATTAACGAGAAAATTAATGTCATTGGGATAAAAGCGTGTGGTGCTCTATATTAATTGCTATCATTTTTTACTAGTTCTATTCCGAAATGCTGAGTTAGTGTAAAAATGTAGTACAAAGCACACGCCTCGCGCTTTTACCGCAATAACATTAGTCTTCTCGTTAATCATTTTATTCTTATATTAAGAATTATTTTTTACTTTTTAGTTCGATTCACACAATAAAAACGTGTTTTTTAGTTTTAAAAAAACTATAATTTATTTTTCATTTTTTAGTTCAATCTACAATAAAAGCCTGTTTTTTTTAGTTTATAAAACTATTATTTATCCTTTGTTGAATTTATCCTTCAGTTTGATATTTGGGGCCAGAATTATGTGGCTGCTGGAATTAGTCTTGCTCTTTAATAGATATTAATTAATGGATCTGAAGGGTATTTATTCTCTCCGTTTACGGGGCCTCGGAAGAGTTCCATATCGTTATATTTCAAAGATTCCGTCTCTATAGATACAGGTCTAACTAATAAACGTGAGTTAAGAGGAAATATTAAATGTCAATCATATTATCACCTTTTAAACGTGTTGCTATAATGTTAATTCATATCATCACTTCTACATATTTGCTTTATTAAAATAAAAAAAATATTTAGCAGTTAGAACATAAACTATTTTTATTCACATGCGCGAGTCTTTTTTCCCCTTTCTCACATAAAGAACACTTTTTTTTGTTTTATTTGAATAAATAACAAGTGTTTTCATTTTTAGGGTTAACCTTTTTAAAAGATAGGGTCTTTTAGTCGCCATATCTGGAATTAGTCGCCAAATTTGGAAGTTGAATATGGAATTAGTCGCCAAATTTGGAAATGGTATATGCAATTAGTCGCCAAATCTGAAAATGATATAATGAATTAGTCGCCAAATCCAGAAATCCTTAAAATCGTTATTGTTGACGATCCTAATCAGTACAATGATGGAACAAAATTTTGAAATTATTGTATTGTCTTCGGTCCTTAACAAGTGTGCAAAATTTCAAATTAATCTGATCGTTTAAAGTGGGTAAAAATTGAGTCCAAAGATTCCATTACATACAAGTGAAACTATAAAAAGGGTGTTAAAAATAAAGAATGCTCACAAAATATATAATTCATATTGAAGTAATAAAAGAAGATAATCTCATAGAGGGTTAGAACCACGCTATAGAAACTTGTAAGTTTAATCTATGTCTATAGAGAGTACATGTCGTGACCCTGAGGTTACTGATGAAGTTTGGGACACCGAATGAACCAATTTAATGAAATTTAAACCAATGAATTAATTAATTTAATATATCGATATACCATCAAGAATTCCATTAAACCAAGGGAGGAGTTAAATTTAATCGCTCTCTTAAATTCCTAAGCCAAGTAATTATGCACTTAACCAAGTGTGATCCGATGTAATTGCACTTGTCAGGTCCAACCCAGGTCAACTGGATATCCCGACTAAAGCTTCTTTTCAAGAACTCTAAAGACTTTCGATAATAACTTCGTTAATCTGACTTTAATAGCAGCCTAACGACTAACTCCTAATCTCACTTTGCTAGAGTTTAAATATCTTTCAAATTTACATAAGGATTACATAATACGTGGGAAGCGATTTTTATAAACATAGAACAGTTAAGAAATATTTTTCCTCAGAGGATTAATAAAAAGCGTGGATAGGCCCCTCACATCTATACATTTCAACCTTAAAATGTTTTCAAAACATTAAACAATTTATATAGAGGTGAAAATTACCTTACGTATTCATGTTATAATTTTCATTTTTTAAAAAAAATTTGTGTCATTTTTTTGAGTATTACTGAATATTTTTTAATTTTATTATTTTTTTAGTCATCCTTTATGTTTTAATTATTTCCATATCATCATGTCAAATTGTGAAGGGAAACGGTTGATGCCCTCAAACTAGTTTTTGTTTATCATTTTGCTCACATAAAACATGAATTTAATAATCTCACTTATGTTTAGATATATTTTCAAAAATTTACGTTAAAAATATAATAGCTTTTAAAAATGATAAGCCCTAAAAGAAAGTTTGGCTATGATTCTTATATTACAAGAAGAGAAAAGAAACATCGTATATAGAGGGGAAACTATTAAAACTTAAAAACATTAAAAATTTCATTAAATAGTTATGTCATTCTATCTATTAATTTTTTGAATGCATTTATTTACCAAAGGAAACTTCAAATTCTTTCACGTAAACTCCACCTTCTCTATTACAGAGAATCAAACTAAATACTTTTTTCAGCGCCATAATTTAATCTCTAATTAGTGGCCTATAACATCTCTTCATTTCATAGAGAATAAATTTATCACAATTTAATTAGTAAATTTATTTATGATATTCATCTATTGATTTATAAAATATGCATCTGATACATACCATCATAAGTATTTTTAGCTGTTAGTTATTATAACATGTGTATAATAGAAACGAACTATAAAATGCTTTAAGAAGCGTAAAATAGCTGTGATAATGT
The DNA here is from genome assembly GCA_019973935.1 of Trichonephila clavipes. Taxonomy (NCBI): domain Eukaryota; kingdom Metazoa; phylum Arthropoda; class Arachnida; order Araneae; family Nephilidae; genus Trichonephila; species Trichonephila clavipes. Next base: position 118,400 of record BMAU01017942.1, on the reverse strand, counting down.
TTTGTGCTGCAGAAAAAGATGGAAATAAAGAATACTTATCCAAAAATTTGACTTTTAATTAATATTAAGACACAGCTAAATACAAAAGGAGAAAAAAACGTTTTTCACGCAATTCAGTATATTATAAAGAGGTAAATTGTAATCTATGTATTGAACGATGCTAAGAAACATGACTATTTTTCAATACAGAATTATTATTAAATTAGAATAAAACAAAATTAAAAGTATTTCTCGCTTTTGTTTTGTTATTTAAATTTTCACTTACAATATAAGGTCTTCATTTTAGATTTCAAAATTATGCTTTGTTTTACCTATGACTTGGACTGAAATAAATCCGTAATAATAAACTCTGCCAATTTGACCCGTGATAATATGTTAGGCGTGGTTTCTGAGTCACAGTCGTGAACTGGTGACCCTGTGTTGTTTCTGCTTTAGATTCGAATTCTAATGCCACTAAAGATCCACCGTGTAGATGGATTAATGCACGTTAAATCTGTTGGGATCACAAAGTTTTCATACTTGTGTCGAGTAGAAGTCTGGAGAGAGAGAGTTCTCCACTCAGGTGTCATCCTCGTCTCTTGCTGTGGCTCAAAATTAAGAAGTCATTCATCAATATCCCTCTTGTTGCGTGGAAGTACGATCAACTGAGATAATGTTTATAGATAACTTCATGATCATTTGTAGAATTGAACAGAAATCAAAATTACTATGTTGTTGTTGTTACCAATGCCACCTGATCGGCAAAGGCCAGATCGAGGCCCACGAAAGGCCACCCCAAAGAGCTAAGTGACGCCTGTCATTAGCCGTAGCTTTGAGCCCCATACAGGTGACAATACGATTTGGCTCGGTCCACCTCAATTTAGAGGGAGAACACTCTGGGGATGGTCAGAGGTCTCCCACCTCTCTTCCCCTTCCACCAACCACACGAGAGGACTTGCGGCTCAACGACTATTTAGAGTACTCCCATGCCGCGAAGGCACTATACATTTACAAACATCCATGTCTTCTCCGGGATTCGAACCCAGTCCCTATGGCACAGCAGTCAGCGTCGTTAACCACTATACCGGATGGGCGACCAAAATTACTATTGTAACCATAAGGCACGGGGTTAACTATCTATTTTATACTGACCTCAGCTTGTGACGAATCTATACGGCCCCTTATCACTAATACTTTTAGGCGTCTTTGGGGATTGTAAACTCACGTATATTTCCAACCAGCTCTGAAAGGAGAAAACGGGATATGCAAATGAATTAAGGTATTTAAGGAGAGCGTTGTAAGTTAGCAGATAGAAGGAAGAGAAGTAGTGACGAAGTTAAGAAGATTCAAGTGGATTGCGTAATTAGAGTCTTACTGTTATTAGTCAGCGAAATACCATTGGAAGGATTGATCTACCAGGAGAGAACGACATTATAGCCAGGTGATATTTATAACTTAGTTTATCTGACCACAAGAGTTAATATATAATAAAATTAGTGTAAAGTTAATGAAGGTTAGTAATTCAAGTTGCGTATATTTCTCGGTCCTCTTACTCCGGTAAACCCGTTCCATATTAAGCTTATAAGTTGATTAATATCATATTTTGCGATTTAGATTAATATTAAAGGTAAACCCCTTTGACGTAGACATGTTTAATATTTGTATTTAGAAGGTTGCTAATTGAATCAATTGAATAAATATAATTTGTTATTCTAAAAATGGCGTCTGGTAATTCTTTACCTCAATTCAATCTTAGTGTCCAGGGTGGAACCCCGGGGTGTTCCCACAAGCTGTAACTGCTTCATAGTGCAAAAAACAAACATTTTACTTGAAAAAGTAGAAGTACTAAGAAACATGTTTGAGGAACATTCAAAATGAGCTTTATAAATTTGTATAACTTTAAAACAAGCGATCCAAAAATTGAATTATTTTTATTTGAAAACCAACTGATTGAGCAAGCAACACAAAACCTAAAGTCTCATCTTACTATTTAGGAAAAACATGTCAGAAATGCAAAATTACCATAAATATGTTCATTGTCTGTATATGAACCCTTCTCGAAAAAAGGCGAATGCATTAAAAACATTGACCCCGTTACCGCTATGCTCTTTCTCAGCGAATCTTGGCGTGATTGGACTTTTATTTGGCGACTGAACCGTGCAACCCTCGAGAGCGAAAGTTAAGGTGGAAGTTTTAAATGCCCTTAACATCAGAAAGGTAAAAGACGCATTCCTTCACCTCTCAGCCTCTTTTTGTGATCGGAACCGGTCTTCCTTTGGAATAGTTAGATGTGGGAAGAGTTAATTCTATAATTCTTTCTTTCGACAGCTCTTTTTTTTCTTTTCATCTCTCTCTTCTTTTCCTTCGGTTGGTGGAATCTTCACTGCCTCTTCGAATCCAGTTCTCATAAGCATTGAAGAAAGGTGGAAGATTAATTTGTTGATATTTATTTTATGCCTTAAGGATTGTTGAAGGGAAAAATGGTAAGTTTGATTGTATTCGGTTTATTTATTTTCAGAGTAAGATTTTTCTTTAAATTTTTGAATAGCAAAATGCTATTAAAATCTCTATTTTATCAATGTATAAATTTTAGGAATGAAATTCTTTAACTTGGATCGGACAGAAAAATATCAAAGATTTCGCAATCCATAATGGTTTTCTTTCTTTTTTTAGTTATATAAAAAATTTCGAAAACTAAAAAAAAAAAACATTAATTTAAATTATTCATTTTATAATATGTGATATAAATAAATAATGCTCCTTAATATTAAATCTACCGTGGATGGATTTAATGGTGCGAATCAAAAAGTTACCATTATATCTACTAAAACTACGGATGTAAATTTTAAAATGAGTGTGTTCCTTCAAATCATATATAGAAATATGTTTTTGTCTTGCTTTGATCGATATAATTTGAACAGAAATTGAGAATAAATATATAATATATATATATATATATATATATATATATATATATATATATATATATATATATATATATTGTACTTATTTACTATTTTTACCAAACTAAAAAAAATTATCCATCTGGAAAAGTCGACTCGTATAAAGTCATTAGAAGTCAATCAATGGAATTTTTCATGTTTTAAAAGCATGTATACTCTTTGTCAACATATTATATTCAAAAACTTTTACCAGCAATGAACTCATTATTTAAAAATTGTTCTGTGCAAAGATTTGAGAGGAACAATTCCATCCAGAAAGCGGTCATATATATATATATATATATATGACCCCTTAATTGTTAACAGATTAAACCCTACTTTTATATAAAATTGAAAGCTGTCCTCAGTCAGCATTACTTGTAATACTACAGCATCCCTATTTTTAAGTTTTTAAATTTTCAATATCCATTTGATTCTTTTATCTTTAATCATCAAAACGTTTCTGTCACTCTATATAGTAGAGATTATTAAAAACTATATATATATATATATATATATATATATATATATGATAAAATTTTGAAAAGTAATGAGGTGATACCATTACATAGGAATTAAATAAATAACAATCTTGGTATTGGTGGATGAAAAACATCTTCGTCTCATTTTAAACTTAATAATTTCCCTGTTTAATTTTCTCTTTAGAGTAAAATAAGTCAAAAACACTTTACTATCAAACATCTTCTATCGCATAAATTTATTATTATTAGATAATTGTTTATATTTAATTATTTTTCATTTCAATTTATACTAATTTTGGCGACCTATTTTAAAATATAAAATAACTAATAATCATTTAATCCTTATTTTAAGGAAGTTATGATTTATAGTTTATTTTAAGAAGCTATATATATCGTTTGAAAAAATTCATACTTCCTCACTTATCTTGTGTGTGTGTGTGATACGGTATTTTCATTAAATTATACGCATATACAAAGAACGGTATGCGTAATCCTTTGTTTTAAAATTTTTTTAATGAAGTATTTCAGTTTTCTATAACCTTATTATGTGTGAGAAAAAGTGTATACAAGACAACAATCCTCGTTAAATGCCCTTGCTGTTTTTCTCTGCTTGATGTTTGTTACACACGAAAAAAATGAAAAAGAGAAAGTGGATTTTGAAGATTGTTTGTTTACTTCCAAAATAGGCAGAAAAGTTATGCAATGTTTTTTAATCATAGTAATGAAACATTTTATGAGTTGAAGAAAGTCTATGGATTGATAAGTTAAGAGAAAAATATTAGTCATGGTTCTTCTCGAAGGATCGGACAAAGAATCAGACCACAGAAGCTATTAATTAGACTTGCTCATAAGTATTTTACCTAAAAAATATAATTGGAAACAGCTAATACTATGCGAACTTATTATTAACTGAGTTGTTGTTTCTCTCATTATCCGCATTTAAAAGGGGAAATTATGCAACTTTTGAAAATAAATTAAGGTTAAATTAATTCTTGACTAATCGGATAAATAACAATTATGTACGTCAATAAACTTCAAAGAATAGCTTTAAAAAAATCTTTGACAATATGAGAAATATTGTGACTTTTAACCCTTCAGGACCATGATCACATACATATGATCACTTCAGGAAACACCGTATCATATGTGAGATTTTGTTTTGCCCGTTCTGAGGTCCGTAAGCACACCGGTGCAATCTGAATTTGGAACTTATGGAATTTGGAATGATTGTAAACTATAAATTTTTTTTGGTGCATTTTATTACAGTAATGATTTTATATGAATTTTTAAATGGAGCTAGGATTACTAAGAAAACTTGTCCGGTCGTGAACGTGTTAAAGGAATATAACATTTCGATTTTACGTAAAAAATGCAGTGGTATTGTCATAATCTTAAACTCATGGCTAGCATTGTCTCTGTTGAGTCAGGGGCTCAAGCCTCGGTGCCACTAAAGACATGCTATATAACGGGAACGATATTCATTAAATCAGTTGGTGCCGAAAACCCACACTTTGATCTGGTGTGGAAGTTTGAAAAGTGGAGCACCAGCTACGGTTTTCTTGTCTTTTGACAGTGGCTCAAAAGCAAATGGTCCATTTCCACTAATTCTCGTGTTTCTTCAAAGTGCGGAGGTCATAAGCAATCAATTCGACATCGTTAATGTTGTAGTACTGAGGCTCTTAAACTCAGGTCCGCGGAATTTTTCATGTAGCGTTGAGATTTCCATCTTTTACAGATTCTGAAAAGCCTCGTGGAAAAAATTGAAAGATGTGTCATACTAGACTAGATTACTAAATAGTCCCCAATGAAGAAACTCTACAAGAACTTGTATTTTGATCTAGAATATTAAATCGGGGAAGGATGTACAAAATCTTGAGAGTCCGCGATGTCATGCTGATAAGTAAATGGAGGGGGGCGATCGAAAGTTTAAGAGCTATTGTTATAGTAGATATTCTGTATCTGTGTTACTAGATAATGAAAGAGCAAGAAAGTGCTTAAATTTAATAAACAGGTGTTATTATTCTGCAATTGATTAAATCATCTCGTTACAGCTGAATCATGTAACGTTAGTAAGTATTCATAATCAATTCTAGGGTTAAAAGAAATAATAGTCGTTATTTTTTTAGATATGCTTTAAATCTTATTTTTTTTAAAAAAATTATTTCACTTTCATGATTTTCTTTTTTGGAAAATCACCCAAGAAAAAAAAAACGTTAGAGTTTTTATATCTGGATTATTCAGTTTAACGAATACAACCCCAGCCGTTTCATTTTCTAAATTTTGTTAAATGTAGCCCTACTTAATGAGCATAGTATGTAGATTATTAATCTACCACACACATGATAAAATTGCATTGTATCTCATCACTTGGATAATCTGTTTGATAATAAATTCATTTCATTTTGATGGGATTTTTGAATTTTCAGTAATATTATTTTACATTATTGATTAAATTATAGAAAAAAATTCCAGCTCATATTTACACATGATTTTAGTAACTGAATAAATGGAAATAACAAATCAGCCAAATTCGAAAAATATTTAGTTTTGTTTGTGGTGAATGCCAGTCCGTTTAGTGGAATTACTGGTAAATGTGAATCAAATATTACTTAAGAATATCTTCCAAGCCAACATTTTGTTTTCAACACGTTTAACTCAAGTTCTATATGTATCTGCTGCTAGAAATTATTAACAAAGAAACATTAACAACGAAATTAACTTCAAAACAAATCGTCTGTGCTAAAAGTTAACATGTGGCAAATAAATATTATATTATTATTAAACTATTAATCAACACAAAATCAAATGATTAATAAGTAATAATTATATTCATTTTAGTAATTTTTTTAAATATACAAAAGTATTTTCTACTTTAAATTATTTTAGTTACCAAGAAAAAGGTAGTTATTACTATTTCTTCGAAAAAATCCATGTATACCAGCAGTTCTTTATTCCATAAAATATTAGTAAAATTAGTATTTCCAATACTTTTTGAAACTATTAAACTTTTAATTATTGTTTTCACAACTTTTGACAGCCTAAGTAATGTAGAACACAAAAGTATTACAATGAAAGTAAAAAAAATTGCCGCCGGCGACAAAACCGTGGAATGGCTGTCATATCTGCTGAAGTGAAAAAGAGGGAAAAGTAAGGAATACATTTACCAATCGAACGATTCCACCTGCTAGTTTTTTTTTTTTTTTTTTTGCAAGTAGGAATAAACACCCATTTAACTTTTAAAAAAAAGAAGGTTAGAACTGATATTCTTTGTAACACGCTCATCTCGACAACCTTGATCTATTTTTTAAAGCGTGTATTCGTGTAGTTCATCTTCTGTAAATGGTAACCATTCTTTTTTCTTATGTTTTACAAGGAAAAAATTTTCCAAAAGCCCCCAGGGATTCGAGAGGCATCAGCGAAAGAAAAGAAAGGTTACATGAAGGTTAAGATGATTTGTGTGTGAAGATAATATCTGTAAAGAAAAAGTTAACTGCTAGCAACTATTTTAAATCATTATTTAACCAACCGTACATAATCATTGAAATTGACTTTGAGAGAGAAGCTCCAATTATAAGATTACATATATATATATAAGTGTTTATTAAATACATTTATAACTTAAAATCCTTTTTTGAGGTTCTTTTATCTGATTTCGGTTTTTTGGAATGTTTCCTTATTTTTGTTTGTCTCTCTTACAAAAAACAATCCAGAATTATTCATACATTTATTTATAACATATTATATTTCACAGATAACTTTGCTGTTTCTTTTCGAAACAAGAAGCTTTGTTCTACATAGTAGAAACTTTTTTTTTCTTTATCTCGAAAAAAAGATGCATTACTTATACGCAAAGGTTTTGCTTAAATTTTTAAGTATAATTTTCAAAAAGGAGAATTTGTAATTATACGAAAACTCACTTCATTTATCTCATTGTATAAAAATTATTTATCGTCTGTGTTTAATTAGAGTCTATGTTTAAAGAGTCCGTGTTAAAACTTGGATACAATTTGGAGTAGTGCTCTATATCAGCGGTTTCTTTTGATCTATGCGCCCCTCCACCTTTATGTATCAACGTAATATCGCGGATCCCAAGATTTTGAGCACCCCTGGTTGACTCTCAACACATGGCTGAGTGATTTAAAGAGACCTCAATAATCCTAACTCTTCATCTGCTACTTATACAGACTTTTTAAGGGGACCCAGTTCGATTCAATTGACAAAAATCGGTCAAAAAATCAAATTTAATTTTTTTAGTCTTAATTACTCTTTATACACTTTTCTATAACCTCACAAAATTTAAAAGCTCTAAACTTCTCAACGCAGAATTAAGATAGCTTTTACGTTCGTTTTTATTCACATCCCTGTTGAAAATCAAAACTTTAATCTGACTTATCTCAGAAAGATAAATAACTAGTTTTTCTCCATTTAAAATGCTAAGGCTTTTTTTTTCTATTAGGCCTAATATTTTGAATTTTTTTACCTATTACTAATAGTATATGTAACAAAAGTTGGTATGCATTTTTGAATCAAAACAATACTTATTTTTCAAAAAATAATTGAACTCAGAATTTATACATTTTTTTAAAGAATTTTCAATAATCATTCCATAAAAAGAAGTATTGTGCGAATACCAATCTTGTTATCGCAAAACCCATACCAAATTTTGTTATATATAGTTTGACGCACTTTCAAATCAAATTTCATGTGTGTACGTCATGTGTAGCTGTTTATTAAATTTTGATCACAAAATCTGTTTTACATAGGATACACACATAGGAGGCAACGAAAAAGTTTTTAAAATCCTTAAATTAAAAATTTTTTGCGTAAATCGTACCATGTCCTCTTAAGGTACGCGACTACGTTCGGAACCGTGATTTTGCAAAAGCGCATAAATGGATAATTTTCATGATATTTAGTGTCACTTAGATTAGAATATATGCATAAAATTGTTTTAAGGACATTTTGACAAAAAACATTTATTTAAATATAGTATTTTGGCAAAAAATTAACTTAGAATAATCTTTTTTTTTCCAAATGTTCCCCTTTTGTGAAAAATGCTTCTATTATAATAATATTTTGCCTGTATATAGCTCAGACCTCTCTACAGAGGCTCAAATAGAAATTTTGAAATATATTACTTAGAAGTGGGTTAATTCATATTTTACGACAACAGAGGGGAGCAATTTTAAGAAAAAAGCGCCAATAATTATTTCAATTGGTGGTAAATCTGAAAATAATGTGAATTTTTCAAAAATTCTATATGAGCCTCTGTAGAGAGGTCTGAGCTATATACAGACAAAATATTATTATAATAGAAGCATTTTTCACAAAAGGAGAACATTTGGAAAAAAGGTTATTCTAAGTTAATTTTTTGCCAAAATACTATATTTAAATAAATCTTTTTTGTCAAAATGTCCTTAAAACAATTTTATGCATGTATTCTAATCTGAGTGACACTAAATATCATGAAAATTATCCATTTATGTGCTTTTTTAAAATCACGGTTCCGAACGTAGTCGGATACCTTAACGTTTTTTCTTTCCTTTCAGAGAACTTTAAACACCTAATAAAAAAAATTTTCATTGTAGTAATGGGTATGTAATTACAAATTATAAAGAAGCTGAATTAATATTATTGATCCAAAATGTGTGCTAAAGAAGTTTTTTTTTTCATTGGGGACAATCTATTCTAGCATGTCACATCTTTCAATTTTTCCAAAAGGCCTTCCAGAGTCTGTAAAAGAAGGAAATTTTCACATTAACTCTTTCGCAGACCCCCAAGAAAGGCGCTGGGAACCCCCGGAGCTCCACGGACCACAGTTTCAGAATGATTTTGTTCAAAATGATAAATATCTGTTGTAACATCTTTTATTTTTTCTGTATATATACCTATTTTTACACGGCAGATATGTTCTCGGAAAAACCTAGGGAAGATAAAGATATGATTTATAAAATAGCAATATAAATTTTTTTATGTCAATTCTTACTTCATTAAAAAAACGTACTGGCACCATCTGTTGCAGCTAGTTGTAACTACGACAAAAATAACACAGAATAAATTTAAAATTAAAAACTAAAATTTAATTAATGAATTAATATTTGAAAAAAACTATTTGCATCAAGTGTCATCCACTACCAGTTTAAAAAAATTTATTTGAACTTGAATGGATGAATAGAAAGTATTTTATTAACGATTGAAAATTTGAACAAGATATATATATCTTGGGGAGATATAAAGGATGTTTTTTTAGAGGTATAGAACTTTAAATTGGAATAAAACAACGATGTATTAGAATTTTTTTTATTCGAAAGATAATCTTGTGGCATTACATTTTAAATATGATCAAGCAAGGCGTTGATTCGTCGAATGGACCAAAAACGAGATTGCCGTTGTTCCCGATTTTCATAAGCGAATTTTGTTTAGCTATGAAGCGCACTTCTGGTTGAATGGCTACGTCAACAAACAAAACTGCCGCATTTGGAGTGAAGCTAATCCACAAGTGTATGTCGAAACACCGTTACATCCAGAAAAACTGACTGTTTGGTGCACTTTATGGGCTGGTGGAATCCTTCTTCAAAAACGATGAAGGCCACAACGTTAAAGTCAATGGTGATCGGTATAGAGCCTTGATTACTAACTTTTTCATTTCTGAATTGAACAATCATGATGTCCAGGAGCTGTGGTTCCAACAAGACGGCGCAACGTGTCACACAGCTCGTGCCACAATCGATTTATTGAAAGACACGTTGGGTGACCGCCTAATTTCTCGTTTTGAACCTGTGAATTGGCCTCCAAGATCTTGTGATTTAACACCGCTAGACTATTTTCTGTGGGGCTATGTAAAGTCATTGGTCTATGCGGATAAGCCCCAAACACTTGACCATTTGGAAGACAACATTCGCCGTGTTATTGCAGATATACGGCCACAAATGTTGGAAAAAGTCATCGAAAATTGGACGTCCAGATTGGACTACATCCGAGCCAGCCGTGGCAGTCCTATGCCAGAAATCATATTTAAGATGTAATGCCACAAGATTCTCTTTCGAATAAAAAAATTCATGTCAATCGAATAATACATCGTTGTTTTATTGCAATTTAAAGTTCTATACCTCTAAAAAACACCCTTTATATATATATATATATATATATATATATATATATATATATATATATATATATATATATATATATATATATATATATATATATATATATATATATATATATATATATATATATATGGTGAGAGTGAACTAATAATAGGAATTGAAAAACCGTGGTCTCAAAAATAGTACAAGATTTTAATATTTAATTCGAAAAACTATATAACAAATTATTAAAACAAACTATATGCTTTTATGTCCGTGAGCTGATATTGCTTTCCATTTATACTCTTAACATGTTTATACGGGCTACACATTTATATATTTAACATTAATATTAAAGCCATGCGTTTCAATTAATGAGTAAAATAAAATTAGGAATGCATAAATATTGCCTCAAAATAACCTCAAATTAAAAATATAAAAAATATTAATTATTCGAAGCTACTTGTGTTTGTGTGTGTGTGTGTTTACGGCAATGTGAATCACAACTACTGTTCTCACTACAAAGAGCTGTCACATGTTTGAATCCCAAAAAGATTTTGGCCCAGAATAGACATTTTGAGAAGATTAACTGTTTTCCGATATTTTTTGTTTAATCAGCATTTCACTTATTTGTCATTTTTAATACCAAAATTTCTTGTTAATTATTCTTTTAGTTTTGCAAGTTCTTTATATAATTCTTGGAATTTGGATAAATAAATATTCAGAACTCTTTGAAATTTTAGGACGATTCTACGATGAATCTATAATTGGAAGTAATTCTTCAGATTTGTATTAAGTTTAAGGCCCTCAGAAATTAAACTAGTAGCTCGTGTGACTCCATAGTCACATGAAAGCTGCAATCACGTGTTTCCAGTCAATTAGTTCGTTAACTCATGTGCGTCATAGTCACATGGCACGTGCAAACATAAGTCTGTAGCTAATCAGTTCATACACTTAACATTGGCCAACTTTTGTTTTTTACACAGACTTTCTTTTAAAAAGCGTACATATTTGTCAATACTAATATTGTACATAGGTGAAAAAAATGCACTTAGTTTAAAAATGCATGCATGAGAACTTTTTTTTAAATTTTGGATAACTTTATGTAGAATCTTAATGCTTCCAACATCTTTATCAAATTTGAAATTTTATCTTTTTACAAGCAGAACGAGTACAAAACTAATGCCAGCTTTGAATTCAATGTAGAGCACGTGATAGTATTTATCATGAATTTAATCTATTGATGAGTTCCTTTCGTATACTTTCGTGTAGCAATCAGCAATCCTAAATCGTAGTAGAGCAAATCACCAACGTAAAAAAATATACATTGCTTTTTATTAGACATCAAAAAGCTGTGTAAAGGACATTTTGATGGAACTAAAGTACCGAAAATGGCAAGATTTCATTAAAATTCAAATATTGGGTCTCAAAAATTTAAATGAATCGGCTAATATATTTTATAAAAAGACAATAATGCACAATTTATATGTAATGAAACTACAACGTTAGAATCAAGAAAAAGTGTTTACCAACTTCACGAGCATTTGAATTTATCATCTTTCATTTTTGCTTGCTTTAGAACTAAAAATCAATCCTAGCTGTTGCAAGCGCTGTCATTTTAAAACCAACGTGTCTTGATTTTTAATCTTATTGTCTTTGTCGAAGATTTGAAGCCACTAAATGTCACAGCAATTCATTTGTTCCTGTTGCGTAAACACACCATAGAAAATTAGAAGGCTGCAAAACAAAGACTTTTTGAGGCTAAAACATCTGATGGAAGACTTAGCAAACGATAAAAAAATAGGAGCGAGGACGTCCATTTTTTTATTGAATTCTCTTTGTTTTTCCTTTGAAATCCGAAGATGAGGTGTGGTCAATTAAAAATAAGATGGAGGACAGGGTTTGCCCAATACGATGGTTCTGAAGAGCTGGAACCATCCCAATCATCTCCTACCAATAACGAGGTCATTTATATAGGAAAAGTATAACCTTCGAACAAATGAAAGAAAAGTTGTTGTAGGATTTAGCTATCAATTACACGAGTGTTTTGACTGTTATAGTGGAATATTAATAAGGTGTGCTAGGATAAGAGTTAGAAAAACATTGTTTTTAATAATGCAAGGCTGTTGTCATGGGCTTTGTTGGTGTACAAAACCATTTCCAGTGTTATTTCATTAACTTTGCACATGTGGTTATTATAGAATTTAGAAGGAAAATAACATAAGTTTGGCTTCTTGTTCTTTAGAAAAGATTCTAATAATCGTATCATGAAGATATGTTAGGATACACTGTTCACATATAAGAAGTAAATATGTAATTATCAGAATTGTTTTTATAAGTGAAAACAAGAAAACAGTTAACAAAATGTTATGAGTTTTAAAAAATTATAATTTGTTTAGAAAAAGGATAATAGTTGTTAATTTTAAATCTAATGTTTCTGACTTTCCTTGAATGTTTTTGTATTTAACTATCGAATGTTTTTATTTGAAATAATACAATAAAACTTTTAAAAAAATAAGTATATAATTCGAAATAGAGATTTCTTATTGATACTTTTATTGACATACGTAATGTAATGAGAGAAGAAAAGTAGATATACCTGTATATGTAAATATATCTGAAACCTCATTTTATACATATTTAATAAATTCATATAAAATTTTTTATAGCAATCAGCTCTGTCACTCTGTTATTTTTACAAAATAAAGAAAGCTAAGCCTTTTAATGCTTAGAATAAGGTTTTTTACTACTTTATTTAGCATATAAACAGATAATTTACTGTATAAGTGCGAAATTAAATTCCTTTAAACTTGCTTTAGTAAATCTATTACTTTTAAATTATGTAGGATAATTCCTCCTTGAAAACTTCAGGTTTATCCATCTTACTAATAACCACTAACTAAAATCGAAAGAAACATTAGGATAGAACATTAGAATCAAAAGGATTCATTAAAAAAAATTTATAACAAAAAAATAGTAATTGAAAATAATTGCATATATATCTTATATATTTTTTAAGATAACATTTTTGCTTCAAAATAAAAACAATTAATTTATTTTTGCTACTTAAGAATTAAATAATTATTTATAGTGTTCAGAGATAAATGTTATGAATACTTAACAAAAAGTTTTTAACGAAGTTTCATTTTAAGAGAAATATTCAATTACATTTTATTATACATATATTCTTCAATATTCTAACATTTTTATAATGATTTGGTATTACTTTAACGAGGAAACTCCTTACCATTTATAAAATTATTCGACCAAATAATTGGTTTTAAAATATTCTACCTGACTCTTAATGCTGCTTTGAGTACATTGTACGATTTCTGGAACCAGATTTAAACCTAACGAAGTAAAATTTGATAAATATTTTTAACAGGTAGATTTTTACTTGTATAAAAAGTTTTATAAATATAATTTACTCTATTTCTTCAATACATTTATTTATATTTGACAAAAGTTTATACAACTGTTGTACCTTGGCACTGATGCCTCCTCTCTGAAACTGAGCATTTGAAGTCTTATCTCTAAACATGTCAAGAAATGTTTTTAAAAAATTTAAATACTAGTTTTTAAATATTTAAATGCACAATTGTTTCAATGGCCGGTTTTTGTGCATGCCAGAATTATTAATGATTTAAAAGTCAAAGAGTTTATAAATGTTGTCCCTCTTTTTTTTACCTTCTTCCGATAAACAGGTCAAAAATAAAGGTCAATAAAAATGCACATAAATTCTCTAACCTTTTACCAGTTTTTCAACTTTTATAAAAGTGATAGTTTTGACAATATGTGATAAATATAAAGGTTAAGATAATCTGAAGGTTATACCTACGAATATATTCTTTTGCACAGGGTACAAAGAGAATAAATGAATTCAACTAATACCATGAGTGAACATATATAATCATTTTACAGTATCCTTAATGATTGTAGAAAATATGAATCTATAATGCTATCATGAGATGCATCGAGGATCATTATCCACTGTTTTCAAAATTCATTACAATTGCTCGTGATACATAATCCTTGAAGATGCACATGCCTCCTGACAATAGGTCGCAACCTAATGTTAAACTCGTGATCCTTCTGAATAATTTACTGTAGGTTGCATACAGCAATATTTGCATATTCGGTCACACGGTTCTCATTTTACCCTTAATTCCGTTACTTATTAATGGTCTGTAGAAAACGAGTAAAATATGTGTCGAGGTGTTCATCAACTTGAATGTCTTGAGGATAAAAAGAATATAATTTCGATCTCTCCATTGTCAAGAACTTATAATGATGGCATCAGCATTTGGAAAGTTCAACTATAAATAGGACCTTCCATCCTTCTTGCCTGCCATTAATTTTGTATACGGAAGGCAACTGGTAAGGTTCGTGAACTTGAAAGGATGTTTTTGACCTGGGTTTCCTTGAGTGGAATTTGAGGTAAAGGTGATTTTTCAGGAATAATAAGAAATATGCCGTGTTCTTTTTTTTTTAATAGAATAAAGTAGCTTAAAGCTTCAGGGTTTGGAATGTAAATATATACTTCTTTCTTTTCTGTCTTAATTGAATGAATATACGTTAAGTTGTCAGCTAGTAGAAATTTTTTTTTTTCTGTTTTCCACATGACCAGCATTTATTGTAAAGAATTTTTTAAAGCATTTTTAGGAAGTTTTTTATGAACTGATTCGTATGTGTAAAAAGATGTAAAATTATATATCATAAATTATATAGTTATTTACAAATTTTAGATATATATAAAAATATGGAAATAAAAAAAAAGTTTGTATTTTTGGGAGTAAAATTAATTTCTTTTGAAATGTGATATTATATTTAAATGGTAAAAGAACGAATGAAAAATATCTACATCAAATTATTTTAGTCACAGTCTTTTAAAATGCTTATGCAGTTATATATACCAATGTCATGCATTTGCAAGTTTTTTATAAAATTAATACTAATGTGAATTTGGCTTGTAGGAAGATTGTTTCCTTCAAAATTCCTTTCAACAAATTTTAAGATAATTCCATGAAATATTTGCATAACACTGCATTTATTTATGGTCAAATTTTAAAATTGTTTCAAATTGCAGATAATTTTTTTAAATATTTTTATTATGTTTATTAATAATAGTACCCTTATTATCAACAAGAAATAAATTAGTCAATACAGTTTAGGATGTCTTTATAAAGATAAATGTTTATAAAATTAATTGAGTATTTTTTTAACAATAGTGTTAATAAGATTATTACATTTTTTTTACTTTTTTATCTTTATGTAAAACTAAGAATCTGTTAAGCTGAATACAGTTTCTAATACTCTTTGCGTCTATCGATATTCTACTATTCCAAAGCTAAAAAAAATTAGCAAATTTAAAAGGCTCTGATAGAATATAACAAGTCACTAAAATTGATTTTAATTTTTAAAAAATCCACATAATCATCAAATAAACAGTATTATTCAAAATAGGCTGCGCATGTCAGTTACAGCAACAAATATATAGATAATTGATGCCTGACTCAGATAAATATAAAAAACAGACACGTAAATATCTGAATAGTAATGAGTATTAACAAATAAATTTTCTACTCTTTTGTTTTAAATAAATTTTTCATTTAAGAAGCATCAAAACATCTAATTCCTTGTATTATACTTCCGCTACCCCAATTTGGGAAAATTTAAAAGGACCATTATTGATGAAAACAGGCCTCGTTTTGATTCTATGCCCAATAAAAACATTTCCTAATCAACCATTCTCTAAGAAATAAAATATTCCAACGAAATTCAAAACTCTAAAAATCTTCAAAATTTCAAGATATTTCCGAGTTTTTCTAATTTTCTTTATAGCTTTACGATCCATTCAGTAAAGAAATCAGGAGGCAGTAAAATTTCGTTTCGGATGTCATAAACAGACTTGATTGTGAAATCACCATCACCGAACTGGAACCCATAAATATAATGCCCACATTTCACTTTTCATGCACGACACTAAGCAGAATTCGACTTTTAAGGAATCGAATACATACACTTCCTCTATTACATCTTGCATGTAAGAAATAATACATAAAATTGCATATTCTTGTAATGGATACTTGCTTTGGGTCAATTTGTGTCGTCTCAAAGTGGACGAACGTATTTCCTTTCAGTGAATTAAAATTTTCATGCTCTAATAACCTTCAAATCACGATATTTTTGCAAAATGATGACAATAATATTCTTATTTTTTTTCCCGATGTCGTTTTTAGAAGTTCTTTTTTATTTTTTTTCCGTGTCGAAGATTGCCCATTTTTATTTGCTTCTAATTACCATTGCGAGATTTAAGTACACTACAGATGAGAAACAATTCGGAACAAAATGTGATTACACTGCTTTGTTTCAAATCTAAGAATTCAAGAATCTGTATTTTGTGTAAATTTCTACGTCTATGTTCTTAATCTTCCGGGGGGTGTCTAAAATTATTAATTTTATTATTAAAATTTTTGAAATTATTTATCTGATTAGAACACTAGCGTAGCTAGTCCTGAGTGGACTCTGTATCAGAATTCCTTCGGAGCCCCCTTTTTCGGGTCGCCTTAATATTTTGCGATTTTTTTGCTTACGCATTTTGGGGGCCTTAAAGCTTGGGGTCCCCGTATCATTGATACGGCGATAGCTACGCCCCTGTATTAGAAACTGTTTCAAAACTAATAAAATTATTATAAAATTGAAAATATGAAGAAGTTAATAAAACAAAATCGATTGCTCACACAAATGAATCTTATAAGAAATATTTTTGTATATTTAGAGACTAATAAATTTAAAGAATAAAGGTTTCCTCCATATATGTTCATATGTCATAGGCAGGTCGTTTTAAGGCATGCGCTTCTGACCTCGGTCTTAGAGGGGATTTCGTTTCATTCTTGACTCATTCTTGAATCATGATCATGATTTATTTTAATTGTTAAATATTATTATGGGTCATGTTCTCCAAAAAACTGGGAATTTCGAGCTATACGCCAACTGGTAACAGTGGCAAATATACATTACAATGTTGTGTCCATCGTGTCCGTGTCTAGGCTTAGGTCTACCAATGTACACCATCATAATTCAGTTTGTCAAAAGTCAGCAGTTGGTCGAATCGGTTTGGGCCTAGGTTTATAAGACTAGGAGGTAAGTACATTTATTTGTTGCGGGTTACTGTTTGTATGAGTATTTGAAAACGTATACTATATATATGCTATTTACTTAAAAGTGTTGCTGGTGGGAACTGCTTTTGTGCTCAGGGTTTTCTCATCGTCACAGCTCAGGTGCCTCCCTCTGAGGAGGAAACTGGACGTCGAAATTGCTTATGACGATTAGTATACCACCTTTATGGTTGTTGTTATCGTGTCCTTCCCGGACGGAAGGAATGAAAGTTGCCAGAGCCTGAGACAGGCTGGACTTCTTCACCGTAGATGGCGACACCATCTATATCCCCCTCCACAATTTAGGTATAGAACTGGAGGGAAGGGAAATATTCTCCTGCACCCGTGGTTTCTGCTGCGACCACCTACAAGACTTTAGGATCCACTGATTTAACGAGCACGTACTCCGTGTGTACTCGGAGGGTATTTGGTGGCATCGGACATCAAACCCAGGCCCTCTGGTCTGGAGTTCGATACTATAACCTCTAGGCTACTCTCGGCCTACCTATATGGTGCCGCACAAAAAAGAGATACCAGCTCCCAGAGAATATGCTAGGTCTGCAATGGTAAAACACACACCAATCCGCAGCCTCATTATAAATCTAAAAAAATCGTTTGCTTAGGGGACCAAACCCTCAAGAAGTTTTCAGACATCAATGGTCATGGTAAAAAGTAAAAAATAAATATATTAATGATTTGGTGTTATTATTATCTTATTTGATTGTATTATATATATATATATATATATATATATATATATATTCTAACAGTTACCCACCTGCCTCGTTAGTTATTTCATGATGTTGTATAAATACATACTGCTTATATATATATAAATATAAATTATTAAGTTTTCAATCCCCCGCAACACCCCTTGAGGGTCGATTTTCGCTAAACCCATTTTGTAACACGGACCTCTGCTGTTTGAAAGGAATCTGAGCACCTAATTTCAAGACTGTACGTCAAATAATTATCTATAACGCCCCTTAAGCCCCCTCAACGCCCCTTTTGTAACGGATCTCTACTCTATTAGAGGAAGCTACTTACCAAATTTGAAGACTGTAAATCTAGTAGTTTAAAAATGGAAATAATTATTTACAACGCCCCTCAATCCTCTGTAACGTCCCTTGGGGCTCAA
This sequence comes from Trichonephila clavipes, assembly GCA_019973935.1. Classification (NCBI taxonomy): domain Eukaryota; kingdom Metazoa; phylum Arthropoda; class Arachnida; order Araneae; family Nephilidae; genus Trichonephila; species Trichonephila clavipes. Next base: position 99,614 of record BMAU01017942.1, on the reverse strand, counting down.
ATTTCACAAAATCCATTCCTAGCGGATCCCTATTTCATGAAAGGAACAAGTCTACCAAATTTCAAGTCTGTCAGTTTAATAGTTCCGAAGATATCGTGATGAGTGAGGGAGGGAGTGAATGAGTGAGTATCTTTTCTCTTATATATATAGATATATAGATTTCCTTTCCCACTTTCTCACATAATACAAAAAAATCAGGAACAAAAAAATATATCCTGCGAAATTTTTAGTTTAAAATTGCACATCTTTCACTTTTTAAATTCCTTTGAACTTAGTTGCCAAATATGTATTTTTCCTTGGATTCTGTTCTTAAAAAAATTATAAAAGTTTCATTAAACTTAACTTTTGACTGCAGGAACTATGGCTCATTAAAATTCAGTTAAGTGCTAAAATTTAAGAAATTGACTAAAGCTTATTTTCTTGGACCTTTTCACGCCAACCCAGATCTATCTCATTTTCATATTTTCAAGAACTATGTATGTCATATCTGGCAAATAAATTCAGTTTGCCAAGTAGGAGTACTCTGTAGATGGCAGCGAACGCGTTAAAAACAATTATTATACAAAAACTTTAAAATGTTAAGGCCTTGTATTTCACAACTTAATGGCTTATAAATTAGGAATAATTTACGATCAAAAATTATAAAGCTTGTTATGATTCATGAGAAAGAAAAACACTTTAAATATATATTTAGCGTGTCCTATTTTCTTTGAGCTTTATGTCGTACTTAAAAAAAATATGTGCGCATAATTTGCAATCATCCTCTAAATGCTAGTTTTTTGCAGCCACGTGCTTTGCTCGAACTTTCTTTTTCTTACAAAAGTAAAGAGATGAGCAAAAGGTTACAGAGAGTAAATTTATGTTCCTTTTGTTTGTTTGTCACAGAAAAGAAACAATTTGCAACATCAATCAAGAAATAAGGAATGAGATGTCAACACTGTTACGCATTTTCCCATTAGTTACTTAGATAACCGCTTTCACGAAAAAAGAGCTGCGAAATAAATAAGAGGTAAAGTTACAAGTATGGTTTGCTTATATCTGGAGTATTTATCAGAAAGGCTTTGAGAAATCCGGGATAGTTTTTTAAATAGGGGATTCTAGCTTACTACAGACAGCAAAAGTTTATACCAAAGTAACAGCGAAATATATTAGTTCTCCTTTTTGAAATTATACACAGGATCTGTCTCTCTTTCCAGTAATGAAACAATAGGTACACTACAAAGAAGTGATGTGAGCTTGACTTGTGTGCAAGAACACATGACCTTTGAAGTTCCTTATATAAATTAAAAAATCGTTCTGTCATCCATTTCTCCTATAGGCTTTCGCCATATTACTCAACATCCTTAAATACTTCTGCCATTTATGTTAAGGTTATCTTTGACTAAAGTCACGAAGTTAACATAATTTGGATAAGAAATATATCTCATTTTTAAAATTATTTCGCCTAATTATAATTGTTATATCAATTTATCAAGCTGTGGCCTTATAAATTGAATTATTTTACTAATGTGCCTTAAAAATAAAATAACTGTCGAAAATAAGTATCACTTTGTCTATAAGATAAAGGAGAAGAAGTAGTTAATTTATACGTTGAAGAAAAATCATTTATTCTATCAGAAATTAGAATTATAATAAAATGCCTTTTTCTCGTTAGAGCATAGTAAATTCCGAAAGTAATATTATTGTTGATGTATGTTTCAATCTGAAAAAAATATATGTTTCAGAAGCTAACTCTTATTTAATGAAAAAGAATAAGCACCAGCCTTACTATTTAAGGCAATATTACTCAAAAGGTAATGATATCATCTTGCAAAATGCAGAACAAATGTACTAATTTATTGAACTTTATTTTTGATCGAAAAAAAAGTGTCGTGTAGTATTAAACACGAGTAAAAGTTTATTTTCGAAGGCTTCTTAAGGACACGTTAAATCTGTCGAGATTTATCCTCTCTTGGCGTAGTGTGAATGTTTGCAGGTACAGATGTCGTCCTCATCATTTAACCACATGAAATTTAATCAAAATTACGAGTCGTCAATAGTCCTCGCATTGCTTCAGAATGCGGCGTAAATTAAAATCGACAGCTAAGAAAATATAGAAATTGTGTGTGTATCTTCCTTTTTTATGTATCACAAAAATACGTTCTTGGGAATATATTTCTTATCCTCCATGAATTAATTAATAAAAGTAGTGATGAAAATTAATTTTCTTAGAAATGACGTAAATAGAAGATTATTCATGTACATGAAAAAGAATAGATAGAAATGAAAAAAGAATAGAAGAATTCTGAAAGAAAATCGTTTGGGCTGTGCAAATCACTAACTCAAATTTTCCTTAATAAGATTAAAAAGCTTTAGTAAATCACGAGGAAACACTTTTTTTCTTACTTAAAAGAACCCATTGTCTTTTATTATATTTTTCATTGGCGTCTGAAAATATAATCAATTACAAATGAAAAAACAGAGGTAGCTATATTAGTTCAACTTGAGCTGACAGTTGTATGGATTAAATTTACATAATAAGCTTATGATTTTTCCTGAATTAATTTCAAAGATTTATAATAGCATCATAAGTGATTTTTTATTCTTATGCTGAATTTTTTTTCCATAAATATAACAAATGTTTTGTAAATTTAGCTTACTTTACAAGGTTAAAACATGGAAAACCTACATTATAAAGGGTGTTTTTTAGAGGTATAGAACTTTAAATTGCAATAAAACAACGATGTATTATTCGATTGACATGAATTTTTTTTATTCGAAAGATAATCTTGTGGGATTACATTTTAAATATGATTTCTGGCATATGACTGCCACGGCTGGCTCGGATGTAGTCCAATCTGGACGTCCAATTTTCGATGACTTTTTCCAACATTTGTGGCCGTATACCGGCAATAACACGGCGAATGTTGTCTTCCAAATGGTCAAGCGTTTTTGGCTTATCCGCATAGACCAATGACATTACATAGCCACACAGAAAGTAGTCTAGCGGTGTTAAATCACAAGATCTTGGAGGCCAATTCACAGGTCCAAAACGTGAAATTAGGCGGTCACCAAACGTGTCTTTCAATAAATCGATTGTGGCACGAGCTGTGTGACATGTTGCGCCGTCTTGTTGGAACCACAGCTCCTGGACATCATGATTGTTCAATTCAGGAATGAAAAAGTTAGTAATCATGGCTCTATACCGATCACCATTGACTGTAACGTTGTGGCTTTCATCGTTTTTGAAGGAGGATTCCACCAGCCCATAAAACGCACCAAACAGTCAGTTTTTCTGGATGTAACGGTGTTTCGACATACACTTGTGGATTAGCTTCACTCCAAATGCGCCAGTTTTGTTTGTTGACGTAGCCATTCAACCAGAAGTGTGCTTCATCGCTAAACAAAATTCGCTTATGAAAATCGGGAACAACGGCAATCTCGTTTTGGGCCCATTCGACGAATCTACGCCTTGTTTAATGATCGTTTTGATGAATTGCCAAACCAAACTGAGAATAAATCACTTGACAGCTGTTAAATCGGTCGCCATCTTGGAAAGTAATGCCAACTTAAATTTCTATACCTGGAAAAAAAACACCCTATAGTATGTATATTAGGTTTGAAAAATTATGCTAACTGGTAAAATAGTATACATTTCAATATTCAGCTCTTTTTCCTCGTGGTTTTTTTTTAAATTTCTTTGTTTTATTGAATTGTTTTTCATCTATTATTATGTAAAACCTGATAATATTAATCTTCGTAATGTCAAATCAAAAAAGCTATTTCTATCTTTTCTTCAAAGATATCTAGATGTGTATTACATTTTTTAATATTTATTCCTTTTTCTATTTTTGAGAATGAAAATTGCAATTCGACGGTAAAAATTACAGGCTGTCCTTAAAAATATATTCATAATATCAAACTTAAATCGTTTATTAGGTGTTAATTAGAGTTTATGGCACAGATTATTAAATGTTATATTAATTATTTTGATTACCTTTTAGTTATTACTTTCCCATGCTGAAATTTCACCAGTACCATCAAATATTTACGGAATATATAAATTATTTTCTTGATTTAAATTACTTTATACATAAGAAAGTAGCTTTTTTCGGTGAGTAGAGAGATTCTTTCAAAATAAAAATAATTATCTTGCACCATTTCTTGTATTAGAAAAAAGTATTTACATTACGCGATAGATAAAAGAAAAATTTGAATATTGTATTATATACTAGCTGGTATACCCGTTCTTCGCACGGGTGAACTGAAAAATTAAATAACACAGATTGAAGGATAAAAAGTTTATAATGAGTTAATTTTATGTGAATTTTTTTTGAAAATTAAACAAAAAAAAGCTTTTTGCATATCTCAGCTAAACAAAAAAAAGAAAGAAAAAAACACCTTTGTTAATTTTTAACTATGTAGATCTAATAGCCGATAAAAAGGATTTTTAAATTTATAATTTCTCGTAACACTCTTGAGGGTCGATTTTCAAAATACCTCCCTAAGCTGATCTCTGCTCAGCAAAAGTAACACATTCTTAAAAGTTTTGCGTAATGAGCGCTTAAAGTAGTGTAAGTAATTTATATCTGAAAGTGTAATACATTAATATTACTTTCTGCTGTATTTATTTCATTTTAAAATTGTAATATTCGCAAGCAACGCCGTTTCTTAAATTATAATGGTGATTCAATGAAAAACATAGCGAAATGTTAACGATAGAATCAAGTTGGCAAATGCCCAGCTACTTTCGTAGCTCGAGCTTTATTAGAGCTTTGTAAGACCCGCCGTGTAGGGTGCGATGCACGTTAATACTTTATCCAACCGCATTAGGATTTACTGCATTTTTTCATAAAATATCTTTTTTTTGGATCACTACATTTAAAATTAAGGGATATACATAAACAAACTACTCCACTTTGGAAAATGTAATCCGTTAGAGCTAATAAATTAATTACAGATATTCCACTGTAAAATTGATTATGTACACCGTTCACTTAAAATAAGTAGTCAAATCATTTTCCAAGGTCTTCATTAACAGACAAAACCATAAGACACTTAAATTTTGACATTAACTCTTTTTTTGCGACAAAAATAATAATCTTTGCAATCCGCTGAAAACGTAATATCTGCTACAAAACTTTTCGCCTTCCCCACTAAAATACTCATCATAGAACCCGTGCTGCCATATATCTTGGAAGAGTGGATTTCAAAGAATATTAAAGCTAAGTATTGGTAGAATATTCCTGCTAAGTTGGTGTGGTGTGGTAGTTAGGAGAAGGGGTGCCAGCTCAAGTGTTGTTCCCGTCACTTGACCATTGTTCAAAATTACATGGTCCGTCTCCAAAAGCCCTCGTGTAGCTGAACAGTGCGACGTTAATATTCACTCACTCACTGTAAAAATACAGGGCAGTAGTTATAATTAGTTTTATACTTAAAAATGCAATATCTGCATATTCAATTAAAATTACAGCGTTATAATTAACTACTAACCACAAAAAAATTATGAAAGTTTGTCCAAATGATGTAGTGTGAAAGAGAAAGTTTAATTACTTTAAGTACCAGAAGCGATAAAAGTAGTTATTTTGAAAATAGATCATCTTCTTACTACCAAATGTGCATAATAAAATCATAAAAAAAAAAGCATTAAAATAAAGAGAGATTTATAACAACCTCTCCCTTCAAAACTTAGTTTTATTCTGAAATAAAAAAAAAAATAGGCATTATGCTGATCAGAGGAGTTAATTAGAAGCGAGCACCTTGCGTAGCCAAAACAAAAAAGGTTTTTCACAAACAAAAGATAGATATATGCTGTGGTGGGCTTTTTTGCAGCGCACGCCAGAATTGCTTGTAGATGGCAGAATTTTTTCCTTCTTACTTGACAAATAGCGTTATATTTTGGACACTTTTTACAAATTTTTACAAATTATAGCCTATGGTATAAATTATTAGCCTATGTGTTATTCTGATGTATAAGCTATATTACTGTAAAGTTTCATTAAAATCCATTAAGTTGTTTTTGCGTAAAAGAAACACAAAGATTTTCACAAACTTTCACATCTAATATATATTATAAATGCGAAAGTTTGTGAAAATCTTTGTTGGTCTTTCACGCAAAAACTACTGAATGGATTTTAATGAAACTTTACAGTAATATAGCTTATACATCAGAATAGCACATAGGCTATAATTTATAGCATAAACTATAATTTATAAAGATATTGTATGAAGTGTCCAAAATATAACGATATTTGTCATGGAAGTAGGAAAAAATTCTGTCATCTGCTAGCAATTCTGGCATGCGCTGCAAAAAAAAAAACCCCACGTCTGCATATATCTATCTTTTGTTTGTGAAAAACCATTTTTGTTTTGGCTACGCAAGGTGCTCGTTTCTAATTAATTCCTCTGATATAATGCCTATTTTTTTTTATTTCAGAATCAAACTAAGTTTTGAAGGGAGAGGTTGTTATAAATCTCTCTTTATTTTAATGGGGTTTTTAACATTTTATTATGCACATTTGGTAGTAAGAAATTGATCTTTTTCCAAGTAAATGCTTTTATCAGTTCCGATACTTAAAGTAAATAAACTTTCTCTTTCACACTGCATCATTTGGACAAATTTTCAAAATTTGTTTGTGGTTAGTAGTTATTTATAACACTATAATTTTAATTTAATAGGCAGATATTGCATTTTTAAGTATAAAAATAATTAAAACTACTGTACTGTATCTTTTGGAACAACGAGTAAATATTAACGTCGCACTGTTCAGCTACATGAGGGCTTTTGGCAACGGACCACGTAATTTTGAACCATGGTCAAGTGACGTGGACGACACCTGATCTGGCACCCTCTTCTCCTAACTACCACAATACACCAACTTAGAAGGAATATTCTACCAATACTTAGCAGGAATATTCTTTGAAATCCACTCTTCCAAGATATATAGCAGCACGGGTTCCATGATGAGTATTTTAGCGGAAAAAATAGTTTGTCAAAATTTAAGTGTCTTATTTTTTGTCTGTTAATGAAGACCTTAGAAAATTATTTGACTACTTATTTTAAGTGAACGGTATATATAATTAATTGTACAGTGGAATATCTTTAATTAATTTGTTAGCTCTAACGGATTAAATTTTCCAAAGTGGAGTATTTTGCTTATGTATATCCCTTAATTTTAAATGTAGTGATCCAAAAAAAAAAGATATTTTATGAAAAATGCAGTAAATCCTAATGCGGTTGGATAAAGTATTAACGTGCATCGCACCCCTACACGGCGGGTCTTACAAAGCTCTAATAAAGATCGAGTTATGAAAGTAGCTAGGCATTTGCCAACTTTACTCTATCATTAACATTGATCGCTATGTTTTTTATTGAATCGTCATTATAATTTAATAAACGGCGTTGCTTGCGAATATTACAATTTTAACATAAAATAAATACTACAGAAAGTAATATTAATGTATTATACTTTCAGATATAAATTATTTACACTATTTTAAGCGTTCATTACACAAAACTTTTAACAATGTGTTTCTTTTGCTGAGCAGAGATCAGCTTAGGATGGTATTTTCAAAAATCGACCCTCAAGAGTGTTAGGGAGTTATAAATAAAAAAAAATATCTTTTTATCAGCTATTAGATCTACATACTTAAAATTTAACAAAGGTGTTTTATTTCTCTCTTTTTTTTTTGTTTTGCTGAGCTACGCAAAAAAGCTTTTTTGTTTAATTTGTAATTCACGTAAAATTAACTCATTATAAGCTTCTTTATTCTTCAATCTGTGTTGTTTAATTTTTCAGTTCACCCGTGCGAAGAACGGGTATACCAGCTAATTTATAGTATATATTAGATTCACACACATAATTAAAATATTTTGTTCCCTATTTATTTCTTTTCAGTCCATGTTGGAGAACTACATTTCAATATAGAGAATTGTAATTTTGGTATTTTAAAAATATTGATATAATGTTAATATATTGTTTGGAATGACAAAATCCTTCAAAATTTGTAAGTTTAAATTGTTCACTGAAATGTAGCTTAGTTGTTTTTTTAAGTAGATGGGCGTGTACTTGTAAACGCTTTATCTGTCTGCTAGATTTAGTTTGTTTTTCCGGTTTTACAGCTTCTTTTGTACTATTTCTTCGAATGGTTTCACTATTTCTGCATTTCGAACAATCTCATAAATCACATTAATGAGAATGGTAACTTTTTCTGGTTTCCGTAGCTATTCATCATTTTAAATGAAATTATATTTTAAAATAATTATAATACAATGCTCTGTGATTTACGATTATATCTTAAAATTTATTCATATATTTTAAACTTTACATATTAGCATAGCGTCTAGAAGTTTTTTGTCATTTTTTTTCTTTTCAAAGTAGTATTGTACAAATCAAGGGTTTGTTTACATAAATTTAAATTAAATTTAAGAAAATTCTGTGTTTGCATGTTGAAACACCTTCGAAAAAATGAAAGTAATTTTACGACGCATTAAAGCAAATAAAAAAAGTATCTTTTAAATAGACATTTTGAATTATTTTCATTTCGTCATAAGCTTAATAAAAAGAAAAGGAGATTCATATTTATTAGGTATAGTTTAACATAAATTTTGAATTAGTAGATCAATAGAGTAACAAAAATAATACTGGACGTTTTTAAAGTTTATTTTCAAAATAACCTTCTTAATCCTTTAAATAATTTATCTAATCTTTTAGATTAGAGATAAAGATAATTTAAAACTGCATTTAAAATAGGTATGAATGATTTTATATAAATAATTAATAATCACGCTGCCCGAAAATAACACAAATCAAAAATTGTTTGAAATATAAAACATTTATACAATTGAACCCAATTTTTCAGCCTTAACATCAAGGGAGGAAATATAAGGGTTCATCAACATTACGTTACACTGTTTCAGAAAAACACTAAAAATTAACTATACTCTTTATATGGACAGCAACAGCTATCCTTATAGATGCATCAATTGAAATAAATGTTTATTTTGATACTTTTTTCGGTGAATAACATAGAAAAAACTACCAAAAAAATCATTTCATATCATATCAGTGCGGTATATATTGAACCACGAGGACGTTGAATTTTGGAGACTATCATGCGTGTCATGTTTTTATTATGCTTTTGAATTGAGTAAAGAGACATATTTTTAGAAACATTGTTCTTTACCCAACTCTATTTAATATCAACTTAAATAAACCTCAATTTCAATGTTTTACATTTGACGTATACTCTCCTTATAAAAATAAAATCGTGGCACCATGAAGAAATGCGTGCAACCATGTGAAAAAAGCAGGTAGTAATGCGAAAATCATTTTAAAGATACAAATCAAAATATTCACTTGAGAATTGTTCATTAAGTACTTGTTGTGATCTCACGGGTAGCGCTACAATCGTAAACCTCTAAGCGACCAAGAATACTATCAGTGCGACCATTAATGGTATTTTGAAATATTTCTTGCCAAGCCAAATCCATAGAAGATTTCAATTCATCTATGGCATTCATTTTTGCAATGGCGTAGCTAGTCCTTAGTGGGTCCTGTATCAAAAATTCCTTGGGACCCCTTTTCAGACCCCCTTACTATTTCTTTATTTTTATTTCACAGATGTTGGGGCCCCGTTCATTGATACGGTGGTAGCTACGCCCTTGCACTTCTGGTTCCTGGTGCACTGCATTCTAATAAGTGTTCACTTAAATTCCATGGGATAGAGATTGGATGAGACAGCCAGAAGGGAAGGTTGCCGATTCCCTTTAGGCGAAAAAGATGCGATATAAGATCGTACATAATACATTTTCCGGCTTGAGAACATGTCAAGATGGCCGGCACAAATGGCTGAATCACAGACATTACAATTTGTGTAATATACCTGTTTGATGTTAATCTGCTAATAATGTGTTTAAGGGATGTCTCCGTTGTCTGAGCATGATGTCACCCTTAACCATGCGTTGCCTTGTGTAAGATTGGTATTCAACGATATGGACTTGTGAATGAACTTCCCCCAAAAGCCACTACACCCATCCACGACCGTCCTTCCTCCAAGTATAAAAAAAAAGGTATTGATTTGAAAATAATACCTGAGGCAGCTTGTTAGCCCAGTGGTGATAATGTTGATACCAAATCAGATGTGCAATTTAGTGCTGAGCGCTTAAAAAAACATCGTCCGGGCACCTTTTCTGATGCAACTTATTTTCAAATATAATGGCGTGTTACATCTCATACATCTTTCATTGTGAAAGATCTGTTGATCTTGCTGGTCAAGGAAAAGTATCAACTGCACGAAGAAGCGAGCCGTATCGACCTGGTATTACTATGCTGGAAATTGGCTCCAAAATGACATTCCATTTAGCTTAGACAACCAATCACAAGATATTATCAATAGAGCACGTAAAGTTATATTCAGAATGACTAGAAGCGAGCTACTGTTGTAAGATATAGCGCTCTGAGGTTAATGGGTATATGCCTCTCTCCGCTTGCCCCTACTTTTCGACGCATTAATCTGATGTTCATTTCACCCAAGTCTGAAGTAAAGTTTATCGTGGAACACTATACGACGCTAGTGTATTGGAAACCATAGAATAACATGTTGAATTTAAAAGAATGGTGTCATTCAAGTAGTTCAGACCTCTGCGACTCCAACTGATCTTCTATCGTATTCGTGCACCTTCCAAGGCAAGTGTATTCTTTTCAGCAAGCATTGCAGCTTGCACCTTTTCACAACCATGACCGTAGAATGCAGGTAATGGTCTACATTGCCTCTGTAGAACCAGCCAGCTTCACGCATCCCGACTTAACGACCATGTTCGAAGGCATCTAGTTGAAAGATGCTCGACAATGTATGTCCTAACGTCATTTTTCGTCGTGTCTCTTGGGTTCCGCAGTGTTCTAGGTTCAACAAGAAAACATAAATCGTTCGCATATAGTTACACGTTTTATTCAATGGTAATTGCAAAATAGAAAGCGCGTTATTACAGAAGTTATCTTTCATTGCTTTTGAAAACTGAATCATTAGCACATTTGTTGTAACGAAATTTATGTATGCACGCACATATATATCCTACATTATATATCCATAATAATTAAGGTCTTAAGTTTTTCTTCCATATCATGCACTTATAATTTCTAAAAAAAGTTACGTATTTTAATAAAAATAGCCAATTTCCATAAAATTACAGCCATCATCAACTGGATCAACAATACAAATGAGTATTTAACCAAGCAATTTATTTAAGCTGATTGTACTCAGAAAGTAGTTTTTATAGAAATCAAGGTAATCAAGCTCAGATCTACAGCATCAAAATTCTTAGGTCTAAATTAAATCTATCAAAACTGAAATGAAAAGAATACATTTTTTAAGTGTACAAACATCCATTTCAAAACCGTGAAAATCAACATCAAAAACTTCCCACTTGTTTTAACCTTGAACTAAGAAATTACGTGAAGAGCTGCTTTTTCTCTTAAATTTTGCAATGATGTTGCTGTCCTTCACAGTTAAAAGAAACTACAACAAAGATGATTCACATTTTTGTATCCTTGGAAAAACCTTATTACCATGTTAATACGTTTCTCCGAAAATAACAAAACGAATAAGGAAATGTCTGTTTAATCAATTAAGAAAAAGAGCCTTTTATATTTACTAACTTTTGTTCCTCATAATTTATTAAAGCGGAAATTCCATCATAATGTCCGCCACCTAAGTAGAAAATCATTGTTACCTACTCGACTGGAAACTATGTCTTCTTTTTACCATTTAAAAAACGCTGATAACATTTGAAATTAATTCTCTAATAAACTAAGTTGATGAGTTACAAAATAGAAAAGGTATATATAATTTTATGTTCGTTGTACTCACTAAATGAATTAAATACCATTCAAATTTTTTGATTATATATATTTTTTTCATATTAATGAACGAATACAAGGATTTATTAATCTATTATATTAAAAAAAATTTCTTAAAGTTATGAATGCTCTTGATCTTAGCAACTGCAGTTTAACATAGCAAAGTTAAAAAGTAGTGTCTTGTCTAGATTCCTACATTATTATTTTTTCTCAATCATCCAATCGCAATAAAATGCTAACTGTACTTATAATAATTGATTGAGAACTTAAAAAGATATATATGGTATATTTGTGAATCCCCTGGTTTTTTGACCGAAAGTGGCACGAAAAAGTTATCTTTGTCCAAGAAGATTTGTAACAACAACTTTCACCAATCTTAAAATATGAAATGTGGTAACAATGGAATAATTTCTCAAAAATTACCTGTCTGCATCGCTGTAAGAATACTCTATTACAGTGGTCGCCAAACTTTCTGACCTCACGGACCAGTAAATTCATAATTCTATTAGGATTTTGTGAATGTTAAATATATTTATTAAAAAAATTGTGATCTAAGAACGCAATCAATGCATCTTAAAACATAACTTAACGTGATAAGTGAGTATATTCCACATTTATCTGGGGACCAGCCAAATTTTCTCAAAGACCACCACTTTGGTGATCTCTGCTCTAGTAGTATAACAATTCACACTTCGATAATGAGTTGATCTTAATTCCAAACAAATGTGATCGGACAGCAGAAATTGATGCACTTTCAATGGGACTTAAAAAGTTTTACTTTGGGGAAGAGTGGCTATGAAAGTACATACCATGAAAAAAAATTATTTGAATGAAACATCTTTTTGCTGTGAAATAAATACACAACGTGTTTATATTATCATAACTTGATATATGAATGAAAATTACACTTATAGACTAGTGTAAATTGTGAAAAGATCCAGAATACAATAATAATAATTTTCTTCAATGGGCTTTGACTTTATAGACGCATGATAACTGCGTTCACGTGTTTCCAATCAACCAGTTCATGCAATTCACTATCGCCAACTTTTGTTTTTTATAGAAAATTTCATTTAAAAATCACGTACCGTAAAATCCGGCGTATAATTTCATAACCCATAATTTCAAGCTGCACTTTTTTAATTTTTAGGTATATTCGCCGTATAACGCACATCCCCTTTTCAAGAAGAAATCTGAACTATTGATATGCATGGCATGAAGTTGTTTATTTGAGGTATTATCCCAAACTTTTCAAAAAATAGTATACTTCAATAACTACAACTCTTTTAGTTCATAAGGCAATTCATTTCTTTTATATATAAATATAAATAAACAGTATTTCGATACATTTAGATGTAAATTTTTTTTTTTAATGTTCATCTCTTTTTCATTTTTTAAGGTATCCTTTTTATTCCCGGCGTATAAAGCACACCCTTAAATTTCCGTCTTATTTTTGGTGTTAAAAGTGTGCGTTATACGTCGGATTTTACGGTAATTGTAAACAATAATAGTGCCCATAGGTAAGCAAAACGCACCGAATTCAAAAGTACACGGATAATAAGAATTTTTTTTTTATTTTGAAGAACTTTTCTTAATAATTGACCATCTGTACCAAAATATCAAATTTGAATTTTTATTGAAATTGTGCAACAAGTAGAACGCGATAAAAGTACATGTCTAATGCCAGTTTTAAATTCAATGGAAAACACATGAGTGCATTTATCATGTGACCATCATGAATTTGGCCCATTGAAAGATTCTTCATTGACATTTCTTCAATATTACTAAAACAAATTTTAGCATTAATAAGGCTGTAAATAGAAACACATATCCAATAACAAATTTCCTGATTTTTCAATTACCGTAAAACCCGGCATATAACGCACACCTATACTTTCAGGCTGCAATTTTTAATTTTTAGATGTATTCGCCGTATAACGCACACCCTCTTTTCTACGAAGAAACCAATAATGTACGTGCATAATGTAAGTTTTGAAGTCACTTATTCGATTTATTATTCTGAGCCTTGGAAAATATTGTATACTTCTAGAACTACAACCCTTTAAGTCAGTGCTTCTCAAACTTTCAACATTTGTGACCCAGTTTTCAATCTTAATTTTCATCGCCCAACAACCATACAATAACAATCCGTACAATAACAATGTATTGAATTCAATAATGTAATTTGACACTAAAACTGCATTATATATATAATATATATATTATGTATAATATATATATAATGTATATATTATATATAATATATATATAATATATATATAATATATATATAATATATATATATATATATAATATATGTATAATATATATATAATATACATATATATATATAATATATATAATATATATATAATATATATATAATATACATATAATATATATAATATATATATATATGCGACTTTAATTATAAACCGTAAAAATTATCAAGACAAGTATTAAATTTTATATATGACAAACCCATGGGAGTCACTAGTAATTATTAGACTTGTTCTTAACTTTGTATTGATAAATTAATTATCAAATACATTTAGTTGTACTGATGCATTTATAAGTACATATATTGTATCATTGTAATTGTGTGTTTAATTTTTTATTATGTCAGAATGTGTTTTTTTTTTACTTCCTTTCAGTAAATTAAGAAATTTTTTTTAATAATTTTTATTTTCGATATGCTTGCACCCCCACATAGGGGTATCACGCCCCCCTAGGGGGTGCACCCCACAGTTTGAGAAAAGTTGCTTTAAGTTCATAAGGGGAATGTCATTTCTTTTAATAAAACAGTATTTTGATATATGTAGACGCCTATTTTTTTCCCCTACAATCATCTTTTTTTTTAATTATTATCTTTATAAGCTCTTGTTTTTATACCCAGCGTATAACACGCGCCCGTAAATTTCAATCCGATTTTTTTTTATGCGTTAAAAGGGCACGTTATACGCCGGATTTTACAGCATATGAACTAAAATCAGTCACGTGGTCAACAAATACATGGAAGTATTATTTTTTATAACTTAATTTAAAAAAAAGAATATCCTATGTAAAATTAACAAAAATCCTGCAAATACCTCTGTTATGAAATTAAATACTTCGAATAGAAAGAAAAACAAGTTGAAAATAAACTATTTTTTAAATGTTTCTAGAACGTTTTCCGGCATCAAAAAATACCTGAAAGGAGAATGAAGGATTGGAAAAACATTTTATTTGAAACCCCATGCTTGAAAGATCAAAATAAATAACTTCGCCGACTAATTTCAACTAATTTATTTTTCCCATGCAGAGTTAACTTTGAATAAAGAAAATCATTGAGAGAGAGAGAGAAAGCAGTTGATCCAGACATCTTTTCACGCGTTCTTTTTCATACCAGTTTATTGGCCGTTTCAAAAGCACTAACAGAGCATAACGAACGCGCTATAACAACCCACCTAATCTCCCATTCTTTGCAAAGCAGAGAACTAATCCTCGATCTGAATGTCTGAGCCACATGAAGGTGGTGTTGGGGAGAAAAATAAAAGAAAATTAACTATTTCAAAAGGGGAGAGTGCACTCTCTCTTCGTGCGTGACCCCTTTCACTTCTCAGCAAGCAATCATTGGTGAAAAGGATTCTACCCCATAGCAGGATGAGCTACGTACCTCCTCGAGAAAACCTACTTTCGATAAAATCAAGAGTGGGTCTCTGTGAGCTTCCTTGTTCCTAAAATCCGAAATATTTATTCTGAAAATAGACAAACTAAGCTTCGAGAGATGTAATTTTTTAGAAGAATGGGATTACTACTTGGTGATGTGGTCTAAATTTGGAGTATCGGTATGAATCTGCGTGAATGCGGTATCTGCGACAGGACAATACAGTTAAATTCGTATTTGCATATACTAAAATAATGCTTTTTAAGTATTCAGAACTTCGTTTCTAAATTCAACGCTTCACTAGCTGGTGACGGATGAAAGAAGAGATGCAAATCTTTTTGTAACGATACTATAATTATGCTACTTATTTCTAGAATAGATATTTTCGAAGTATACGATTTATTCTACATATATAAATGATCTTCCATTAAATATTTCTTTCAGTACAGTAATCATAATAAATTCTAATTTATTTGTCCGTATTGGTTTTTAAAGACTCTCAATATCTCAATACTACATGTATTTTTGAAATGATTTGAAATTTAATGTACATAAAATAGACCAAAAGTTTGATGTTCCCATAAGATTGGAGAATTTTATAAGTAATGGTCTGAGGAAAAGTGTTGAGGCTCCATGTTAGAGGCTTACGTCTGTGATAAATTTTTTTCAGAAAAGTTAAAACTGTTTAGTGAAGTGTTGTTGCAACTTTTGACTGAATTAGAAGGGTTTCAAAAAGGGGTCCTAAAATCTTCCATTCTAATTGAAGAATTTCGATAATCTTTTATCACAAACAAGATTCTTGAAAAGCTTTTTTCACTTGTACTAAATTATGAAATGAGTTTTCAGCTCTGATATGTTTTTTTGTACAAAAGCTTTTTTTTTAATTCTTCAAAATCTCCAAATTTAGTATAAGAGTACTATTACTCATTGTGTGGCATTATTTAAACTATTTTACTATTACCGTAAAATCCTGTGTATAACGCGCACTTTTAGCATGGATGGAAATTCAGATAGGATGGAAATTTACAGGGGCACGTTATACTTTGGTTATAAAAATGATAGTTTAAAAAAAAGTGGTGAGCATAAAAGAATAGATTTCTTCATAGATCTGAATACTGCTTATTTAAAAGAAATGACATTTTTAATAAAATTTCTTTTAGTTCTAGAAATATTCTCAAAGACCTGGGATAATACTTCGAATGAATGTCTTCAAAACATACGAGCATGCACACGTACAATTCAGGTTCCTTCGTAAAAAAAAAGAGGTGAGCGTTATAGAGCGCGAATATACCCAAAAATTGAAAAATGTAGATTTAAAGTATAGGTGTGTATATATTATACGCTGGTACGCGTTATAACTGCGGTTTTTACGGAACTTGGTTCATTTAAATAGTTAAATTAATATTTTTGATCGAACATTCTTGGGTGTGAAAGTCATCTAAGAAATACATTAAAAATTTTCACACTGAGTATTTGTGATTAACAATTATATTATGAGTTGTTGAAAGTCTTCTATGAAAGATTTTTCTTTGTTTTAGACAGCAGCAACTATTTTATTTGACTTACCTTTTAGAAAATTATTCGAATTATTTGGATACTCATGTTCGTAAACTCTAAATCGCTTTTCTTCATATTAAATCGAAAAATACTATTTTTCCAATCATATTTTACCCAAACGAAAAGAAGAAAGAAAAAGAAATAATGTTACGAAAAAATGCAAGTGAATTATAAAGTAGTTTGCATTGAATTATCTTTCCGCCCGATACAATCACGTGATCCCAAATGTGGGACATCCGATGAACCCTCCATCGTGAATAGGGTTTTTTTTTCTGAAGTATCTTCTCTCAGGATTCATCTCCCACTCTCGTTTGACCCCTGTGACCCAGATTTTAGTCCCGGTTTCTTCATCACATTCTTACCTAACTGTGCAAACTCAATGGGCCTGTAGGGGTGATAAGTATAACTGTTACAATTGGCCCATTTGTTTTCTACTCTGTTATTGTGTCCACTTCGACTTCCTTTTTATCTCTTTGGTGTCACGAGATGACGCAGAAACAGAACAATTACTTCAAAATGATGTCTTCTGAAGTGCCAAGTGATTTGTTTGCTGTAAAAACCATAAGCATCCTTTTAAGTTGATGCAGAATAGTTGCTGTCAGATTTACAATTACATCCAAATGATGTATTCTAAAGAGCCAATTGATTTGTTGGTTTCAAAGGTCACAAGCATCATTCTTAAGTTGATACAGAATTGTTGGACAGATTTACAGAACGAAGAGCAGTTTTTTATAGAAAGAATGCAGGATTTTAGAGAACTCATTGAAGATATATAATGCTATTCAGACAAATAACGACAAGAAATAATTTGACACGATTACACTTACATCACCTTTCCTTTTAAGATTGCAAATATTGAGACATGTGCAAAAAGTTATCTGAAATAATTAATGTTTGTTCCATAAAAAAAATCGTTTGACAAAAAATATCTGTCGAAATAAATACGCTTAAGACTTATTTTTGGACTCAAAAAAGTAACCTTTTGTTTTTTAAATATTAAAGAAATAATTGTTTGAAACAATACAAAAAAGAAATTTCAATCCATTAATTGTTGCTTGTGGTTAAATTTTTAGTAGAATTAACAAGATTATTTTATGTTTTCTGCAACAGATTTTATGATTTTTAGTATGTAGAAAATTCTGAATATGAAGCTCATTTTTATATCAGAAAAAATAATTTTTGTATGACAATAATATTAAATCTGTTTTCTTTTTGTAGTTTTGAGAGAAATCTGAAAAATAAATTAACTCTAAATGACTCAAGAAATACACCCGATCTTTTTTTATTGGTGATAAAAATATTATTGAACTTAAGAGGGAAAAGAAATTAGAGGACAGAATTAATTACGCAAAAAATAATTTCAAAAATTTATGCCTTACATATTAATTTACATACAAATTTGCAGTTATAAGAAATATTTTTCAAATTTTGTGTTCAGATTTAAGTTTATTACAATAGTATTTTTATGGAAAGATTTTTTTTGTGTGTGTGTGTGCACAATATGCTATGCCCCAATTTTTAAGAATTACACATACAATGTGATATAGGGACTATAAATATCCATTAGAGGTTGAAGCAGTGGCGCAAGTAAGTCCCCGCATTGCGGGGGTTCTAGGGGCCCCAAAGCCGGACTGCCGCCAAGTACGCTTGGGGTCCAAAACCTGATTTTGCAGGGGGCTAGTATTCTTCGTTATCAAAATGTATATCAAAAGTATTTTTCGTTCTATTATTTTCATTCATTTATTGAAATGCATGGCTTTCATATATAAATCAGAGATTTCAAAAGTCTATTATGTTTCGTACATCAACGCATTAAAAATGTTCAACACATGAATAAGTCGTCTTTCTTCACCTTTTTTTTTTAATCTTGTACAACCTACAATTTTGTTTCTAAAAGTTTCCATTAAAAATTTATAGTTTAAAAAATTTCCCCATCTCAACTAAGTATGTAATAAAAAAAAATTTAAAAGCTTTACTTTTTTATATTCAAACTTTAACCTTAGTGCTCCTAGCTCAAGAAAAAAATTCATGAAAAAAATTGTCTGATATTTATCATGTAATTATCGTAAAGTTTAGTTATAGGAACTATATAGATATTAAATTTAAGAAGCATTTAACTTTTAATGTTAAATTACTCACTAGCTAAAATAATTCATTCGAATTATTGTTGAATGAACAACTCTCTTAACTTCAATGCTCTGAGTAATTCCTTTTTTTTTCATTTACTATTCTTGTTGAGACAATAATGTTTTTCACCGTACCTGTAACTTCAGCAAACAATTCAAAGTAATTTTCAATAATAGCTTGTCGCTTATAATTATAGTGCATTGGGAAGGTTTTATTGGTCGACCTGTAGAATTATGCTAGAGGTCTGTCTAAAACAACGGTAGTTTGACAGAACATCAAATACATATATTTCTTTTTAATGGATCATAAAACTATATTTCTTTGCTTAAATGCGATGAAGATTTGTTTTATTCACTTATTAGAATACGTTTTTATGAAACATAGATGACCTCAATCTAGACAAATTTACATCTTACTAATGTTAATAACAAATGGATCACAATTGCACGAATTTGTTCTTTAATAGCAACGATTACATAGTAATAAAGTCTTCTGATAATGAATGTGATTGAGGAACACGTAATATAAAAAAAATGTTAAAGTCAATTCCTACTTCGTGAGAAAAACGTACTGGCGCCATCTATTTCAGCCAATTCAACTTCGACAGAAATAACGAAGAATAAATTTAAAATTAAAAAAATTAATTAATATTCGAAAAAACTGTCACACACACATTCATTATAAGTTTGAAAAAATTATATTTAAACTTGAATGGATGAATAGAAAGCATTTTATTAACTATTGAGAATTTGAACAAGATATGTATGTATATATAGGGAGAGAGTGAATTATAAAGGGTGTTTTTTTAGAGGTATAGAATTTTAAATTGCAATAAAACAACGATGTATTATTCGATTGACATGAATTTTTTTTATTCGAAAGATAATCTTGTGGCATTACATTTTAAATATGATTTCTGGCATAGGACTGCCACGGCTGGCTCGGATGTAGTCCAATCTGGACGTCCAATTTTCGATGACTTTTTCCAACATTTGTGGCCGTATATCGGCAATGACACGGCAAATGCTGTCTTCCAAATGGTCAAGCGTTTGTGGCTTATCCGCATAGACCAATGACTTTACATAGCCCCACAGAAAATAGTCTAGCGGTGTTAAATCACAAGATCTTGGAGGCCAATTCACAGGTCCGAAACGTGAAATTAGGCGGTCACCAAACGTGTCTTTCAATAAATCGATTGTGGCACGAGCTGTGTGACATGTTGCGCCGTCTTGTTGGAACCACAGCTCCTGGACATCATGATGGTTCAATTCAGGAATGAAAAAGTTAGTAATCATGGCTCTATACCGATCACCATTGACTGTAACGTTGTGGCCTTCATCGCTTTTGAAGAAGTACGGACCAATGAATCCACCAGCCCATAAAGCGCACCAAACAGTCAGTTTTTCTGGATGTAACGGTGTTTCGACATACACTTGTGGATTAGCTTCACTCCAAATGCGGCAGTTTTGTTTGTTGACGTAGCCATTCAACCAGAAGTGCGCTTCATCGCTTAACAAAATCGGGAACAACGGCAATCTCGTTTTGGGCCCATTCGACGAATCTACGCCTTGCTTGATGATCGTTTTGATGAATTGCCAAACCAAACTGAGAATAAATCACTTGACATCTGTTAAATCGGTCGCCATCTTGGAAAGTAATGCCAACTTAAACTTCTATACCTGGAAAAAAAACACTCTTTATATATAGGGAGAGAGTGAATTATATAATAGTAGGAATTGAAATAGGTGCATGTTTTATTGCTCATGATAGGGATATCGATACAAAATAAAGGAAAAAAGGCTTTTACTCTTTCACTTTCAACAACACCGCATTTATTTTAAATCTTAGTGAATTTTAAAATTTTCCTTAGTAAAATTTTAAAATTGAATAGAGCAGTAAAGTTAGAACAGAATTTAACAGAAGAGAACAAATTTTATATTTTCCTTATAGTTTGTAATTCACATTATTGGGATTTTAAAAAATGACCGATTTTTTTTATGGGTTTCATAATTTATTTATTGAAAAGTGCAAGGTTATGGGTATATCTTTTGTCAATTTCACCTAGTTCTTACTACGCCCAAAAAACTGAGAATAATTACCTTCAAAAGCAAAGCAGAAGTTTTTCGAAAAAAATTATTATTAATAAAAAAAAGAAAAAGTAATATAAAAATAATTAAGTCAATTCCTTCTTAGGTCAACAAAGAAAATTTTATTTTAGTTACTTTTTATTAAATAGTTATAATTAATATAAATATGTATATATTACATATGACAGAATTACAATATTAAGAGGCAAAATGGAAAGCGATTTTCCTTTCGATATGTGGTGTTGGACTATTATTTTTGTTTGTTACTATTTATTCATAAATTAAATTTAATTAAAGAATTAATATTTGAAAAAACTATTTTAACATTGTAACGTCCTAAACATGTAAGTGATGACACTTGGTTGGTATTTTGAAGATTTATTTTCAAGCACACAGGACAGTCCACAGACATAAACAATTTGTACAGCATTTACACTTTTTAAGTAAAAATCATTAATATTCCGAATTTATGACATTCGTAGATTGATAATCCCTGACGCTCGCTGATGGAGCTAAAAATACAATCTCTCTTGTCGAGAGGAAAACACACACTTTCCAAATCTCTACCCGCTCACGGATGGAGCGCACAAAATCTTGACCTCTCTCGTCGAGAGGAAATCATAGTCTCCAAATCTCCACACTGCGCTCACTGGCGGAGCCCACAGAATCGACTGCTCTCGTCGAGAGGTAAACACCTACTGACTCTGGCTTGGCACTCGCGCATGCGCAGTGCTTCGGATCAGTTCGCGTTGCCACCTAGAGTTTTAGAACAGGTCTAGAGTTCTTTACATCAAGTGTCCTCCACTACAAGTTTAAAAAATTGTATTTGAACTTGAGTGGATGAATAAAAAGTATTTTATTAACGATTGAAAATTTGAACAAGATATATATATATATATAGGGAGAGTGTTAACTAATAGAAGGAATTGTGTGAAAAAGAAGAAAAAGGGGAAAAAATGAAAGAAAGAAAATTGTAAGGAACAGAAAAAAGCATTTTGTATTCTTAAACACGTTTTTCTTCATATCGTCAAAATTTATTTTAAACCTACTTAAGGTATCCAACTACGTTAGGAACCACGATTTTAAAAAAGTGCATAAATGGATAATTTTCATTATATTTAGTGCCACTTAAATTAGAATACATGTATGAAATTGTTTGAAGGACATTACGACAAAAAAAAAATATTTAAATAGAATATTTTGGCAAAAAAAAAAATTAACTTAGAATAATCTTTTTTCAAAATGTTCGCCTTTTATAAAAAATGCTTCTAAAATAATAATATTTCGCTTAAATAAAATAAAGACTTCTCCAGAGAGTCTGGACTAGGATTTTTGAAAAATTCACATTACTTTCAGAGTTATCACCAATTGAAATAATTATCGGCGTTTTTTCTTAAAATTTCTCCCCTCTGTTGTAATAAAATATGGATAGATCCACTTCTAAGTTATATATTTCAAAAATTCTAGTTCAGCCTCTGTACAGAGGTCTGAGCTATATAAAAGCAAAATATTATTATAATAGAAGCATTTTTCACAAAAGAAAAATATTTTAAAAATTGGTCATTCTCTGTTCATTTTTTGTCAAAATATTGTACTTAAATAATTTTTTATTGTAATACTATTCTTAAAACAATTTTATATTCGTTTTCTAATCTAAATGACACTAAATATCCTAAATATAATCCATTTATACGCTTTTGCAAAACCACGGTTCCGAACGTAGTCGGATACCTCAAATTACCTTAAAGCATAAATATCCATGATTAAGTCTGAGCTCGATATAAAAATACCTAATGATTTCTAAAACCTTTCAGTCTACAGCAAAATTTTTGATAAATATGTAATGTGAGAATTTTTAAGTTTTAATTGAAAAAAAAAGGCTTTTTTTTCCTTTCTATTTTCGGAACCCTTTACTCTTCTTTCATTGACTGAAGTAGCCTATTGATTAGGGTCAAGAACTCGTGGCAGGAGTACCACTGAAGACCTGCCGTGTAGAGGGGGAGAAAGCATGTTAAATCGGTCGGGGTTCAATGTCCTCCCATTGGGGTAGGGATGCAATAAATAGATGGGATACCAGCTCAGGTTTCATCCTCGTCACTTGACCGAGGCTCAAAATTACAAGGTTCGTCACCAGTAATCCTCGTGTTACTTTATAGAGCGACGCTAATAAAACTCTCTCACTGCCTTCATTGTTGGAAAAATAAAATCATTCAGAATAATCTCGAATATTATTTCCAAATAACCACACACACTAAGTTTCATTATAATATCGTGTATGACATTTTGCTCGTATCTTTTCTCGACAGGAGAATCACAAATCACTGAAATATCAATCGCTGCTTGTCCTCAGCAGCGTGTTAATAGCATCTTTAGCATTGGAGACTTCTGAAAACACACAAAAAGCTATAAAAAATCCTGAATCTAGCGATTTAACTGCTTCAGCAAGTGTGGCAATGAAGAGCTTCAAGGCCCAATCTCTATCACCAAGATCATCATCATCACCAGGTAATAATAGGTATGGCTATCCTTACCTCATTGCTCCAACTTTATCGCCAAACATCAATGCAAGATCGGATGATTTTGAAGATAAAGCAATAGTATCGAAGGTATGTATATATTTATTTATTTATTTATTTTTGTATTTGACTTCTTAATGTTCTCGGTACTTACGTATTATACCGTCAACTAACTTCGCCACATCCAAAACCGTTATCAATTCAAGCCAAATGCTGTAACGGTGTTGGCTGCATATCCCGGCATTTGGCGACATCTTTTGATTTGATGAAATTGGTTGACGATATTATATGAAAGTACTTTGTTCTTGAATGAAAACAAAATTAATTAATAAGTAGAAAAAGATTATATTTGTGAGAACCCCCCCTGGGTTCCACCCTGGACACTAAGATTAACTTGAGGCAAAGAATGACCAGAAGCCATTTGTATAATAACAAATTATATTTATTCAACAGATTCAATTGGAAACCTCCTAATTACAAATATTAACAATATGTCTACGCCTTACCTTTACAATTAAATTAAATTACAAAACATGAAATTAATCAAGTACTAAGCTCAATATTGAACGGGTTTACCGGAATAGGAGGACCGAGAAATATACGCACACAACTTGAATTATTAACATTCATTAAATTTTCCCTAACTTTATTATATATTAATCTTGTGGTCAGAGAAACTAAGTTATAATATATCACCTGGCTGTAATTTCGTTCTCTCCAGGTAGATCAATCCTTCTAATGCTACTTCGCTGAATAATAACAGCAATACTCTAATCACGCAATCCACTTGAATCCTCTTAACTTCGTCACTACTGCTCTTGGCTCAATCGCCTTCTATCTGTAACTTACAACGCTCTCCTTAAATACCTTAATTCATTTGCATATCCCATTTTCTTCCTTTAGAACTGGTTGGAAATATACGGGAATTTACAATCTAGAGATATGAACTATTATGCTATAAATTTTCATATAAGTACTGTTTTTGTTTTTTTTTTTTTCCCTTTCAAAAAATGATGAAGCCTAAAAGAGCAATTGTAACCCTTGTGAAACGTTTTTCTCTTTAATACTAAACTAAACGAACTAAATTCAGTGGCGCAACAGCCCATACCAAGACAAGGCGTACTGTGCCCCTCCGCGACTTTGGCGCTCAGTTGCATGAGCAGATGTTATGGTCAGGTGGTCAGTCTGGAACGAAACCCCCAGTGTTTAGTTCTCAAGCAAGCTTGGTACTTGTAATGTCTTTCTGTGTTACTTTCTTAAAGCTTCTCAACACTGTGCTTCTCGTTAACAGCCAACAGAATTATTTCGCTTCTCAATACAATCAAACCAAACACAGTTCATCGTGTTCAAAAAACCCCAAAGAACCTATCTCTTCTTCGTACAACAAACCAAGCCTTGTGCGTCGGGCTAAAAACAAAGGAACTCGCTTTTCTTAATACAAAATTCGGTACAACGCCTCCGCACTCCAAAAATCAAGGGACTATCTCTTCCCTTTTTCTTCTTGTTCCAATGTCAACCACCTTCTCTCTAAAAAACAGTAACCCACACCCGAATTGCTCCAAACATTCCATAATCCACCGCCAACAGTAGCCAAACACTACAGCACTAATTTATCGAACCACTGAAGGGATGAAAGGCCGAGTCGACCTTGCCCAGCCCGGGGTGCCCACCCCGGACCTGTGACAGGAAGTGCGATACTCAAGCCCTCGGCCACTGTTTGTTTGATTCTAGATACATATAAAAAAATTTGTTGTATAACTATTAATCAAAAATTTAGCCAATCATTTATGTTTTGAGTATTTTTAAAAATTCATTACATTAGAAACTTATTCTATCCTTTTTCTAAAGTCTAAAGTTTATGGAACCAAATTATCTGCATCAGACGAATCGTTCAAGAAAGCTTCTCCAAAGAAATACAAAACACCCGTCTCCTATGGAGCCACACGTCGATTAGGTTTCGATGACGGAAACGAGTCATCTGCAGAAAAAAGACTCAAGAGTTACAGAGAACCCAAATATAGAAACTTGGATGAACTCGAAAGTATGTTCCGACCGAGAAGAATGGACCTCAGTTCACCCTATTCGTCGTTCTCTCTGAAACCATCAAGACGTCCTCCTGTTTCCCCTAGAGACCCATATTTATCTCCCTCAGATGAACCAAGCGATTCATTTTACCCTACAATACCCAAGATGAAAGGCTATTCTTCTCCGTACTCCCACAGGTAAGCTATAAGGAAGAATGTTTGTGCTAATAACATCTCCAGGCAAAAATGATGCATAATATATGTATATAGTAAGCCAATATAAATTGTGAATTTTATACGATGATTCGCCACAATTAACTAATTGGCCACTTTTCTTACTACATACCTGTATATTTATATAACAGGAAAATTATTCGAATAAAAACTATTTGTGTTGCGTGAAAGCACACACATATATATTTCCTGTAGCATCCATCTTTAATATCTAAATTTATATGCATCTTTCATCAAGAGTAGTGCTTCTCAAACTTTCAATATTTGCAACCCAATTTTCAATCATAATTTTCATCGCGCCCCTTCTATATAACAATGTATTGAATTCAATAATAATGTACTTATAGACGTTAAAGCTACAATATATATATATTAATCGTAATAATTATCAAGATAAGTATTAAATTTTTTATATAATATTACATATGACAAGGCCATGGAGTCACTGGTAATTATTAAACTTATTCTTCACTTAGTATTGTTAAATTAATTATCAAATAAGTTGTGCAGTACTGTGATACATTTAATAGTGTATTATATCAGTGTAACTGTGTATTTTATTTTTCATTATGTTAGAATGTATTTTTTGTTTTGCTTTCTTTCAATAAATTAACATTTTTTAACTTAATCTTTTGTTTTCAACTTTGCGATATGTTCGCCCCCTCACCTAGCGCTATCACACTCCCCTAGGGGGCGCCCCACAGTTTGAGAAACGCTGATCTAGAGCGTTATATATATGTGTGTAAAAGATGGATGCTACAGAATAAAATACGTTACGGAAACATAAGATTCGTTACGGTAATCTGACTAGATAGATCGTTTTTGAGTCAAGAAAGATTATTATTTCAATAATATTAAATAAATAGGATGAATCTTGAGTCGCCAAATTTGGCGACAAAACAAATGTTTCTAGAAAAGTTAGAAAAGGTCTAAGCTTTTCACAGACATCTTTTATAAGGGAATGGTATATTCTAAAAAATACGCCAATGGAAGTATAATCTGTAAGCTAAAATTAACAGTCTGTGGAATTGGCTTGAGCCCCAACCTTGTGTACGCCTCTCGATCTTATATGTTTGTTTTGGAGAAAGTTATTGAAGCTAGTACCAGCCTATATGAGAATGACGCAGAATCTGTCAAAATTTCAGAGCGGCTGTGCATTTACAATATCTGACTCTGAATTGGTGTTTCTGTGTGAAATGTGAATTCGTGCTAATGTGTATTTTACGTTTGTCGTTGCTTCTTAATTAAATCTGTTACATTTACTGTAACTTTGGGGAGCCAAAAATGTTCCCCGTTACGCCAATGATAGAACGGTTTCTTAGAAAAACATCCTTTAGTAAAAAAGAACAATTCTTTTATTATGCTTTTAAAAGAAAAATCCTTGTAACTTTTTTTACCCAATTGTACTAACTTTCTCAGAGAGAATTCATGGATTCTGTATCTCTACTTCCATAGAAATTGTTTCTTTTAGGCATTATTTCAAATTCAAAATTTATCATGAGTTTAAGTATGGACCCCCATCCCTTTAAAAAAATCTGTAGAAACCATTTAAATAGAATAAAAACTGTTTAATTAAAACACTTATACCAAAGTAGCACTTTTTATATTTCATTTCCATTCCCGCCATTGAGCACTAGTTCTAATAATTTTTAAAAATCCCCAAGAGGAAACATTCTTTTAATTGCTGAAGTACGACAGAAACCATTTTTCTTGTTCTCTGCTTCATCCACTGCATTTTTGTTAGATGAAAATTTTATAGTACCGCCTAAAAATTTTCAATCCTTCATATCTACTTGATTTATTGGGGAATCTATTTTATTATATTGCGTTGTTCAGAAAGTAATTTTGTATTTTCTCAGTGAAGGACATAATTGTATCTTTTCCCTCGGCTAATTCCACGCTTAAGCCGCAATGTCATATATTTTGACAAATGCTATAGCAAGGCTTGTTAGTGAAAAATTTTCTTTGATTCTGCGCAATAGTTTGGCATCCTATCAAATATGAAAAGTCAGAGGAAGCATTTTTGTGGCATATATATTTTACTTTTTTACTAACAAAAGTAAAAATGCTGTTTATACATGGGAAAAAACTATTCGATCTGTATGCAAGTGTATTAACAGAAAGTCAAGTGTCAAAATTAGTTTGCGAAATTTCGTTCCCTACAATTTTGGCATTCTGGAAGAACAGTTAAGAGCCGATGAAGGCAAATAAAGGCATCGAATAGTGCAAGCCTGCTAAATGAGTCGCGAGATCGTTGATAGATTAAATTTATCGAATTCGATACATCTAATGTCATGATCAACATTACACACGTGGGATCGCTGAGTAAAAAAGAGGAACCGGCCCGAAGTACTCTGAAAACAGATATTTACAAAAAAGACCTGTTAATGCTGCCTGTTAGGTAAAATTTCAAAGGATTCTTTTTTTGAGCTTCGCAATCTGACAATACCACAATTAATTCTGAAGTGTATTGTCTTCAAATGAAGTGGATTGGGCAAATTGAACTCAAACATGAAAGGCCAAACTCGACCAATATTAAAGGTAGAGTATCACCAAGATGGAAGACCTTACACAAATTTGGCAATTAACCAAAAGCTTTTACAGTTTGGATGGGAGATACACTATTACACCCCCTCCCATAATTGCCATATCTGGCGCTTTCGAACTATTAATTGTTTCAGTCTATACAAAATATTTTAGATGCTTCATCAAAACTTACTTCTCTACTAGTTTTTGCCATCAAAAATGAGTTTTATGAGTATGGAATAATGTTACTGCTAAAAAGATGGTAAAAGGTATTGAGCCAAAACGGAGCAGATATAACTGAATAAAATATCTATACATTATTATCTATACAATAGTCTTTCATTTTCACCAAAAAAAATTACTTTCCAAACAACTTAGCACAATATGTATTCAAATTTTGAAAGAGAAATCGAATTCACTAACAAAATTAAATACAATATTAAGATCTTTCTTCTCTTTTTAGGAAAACTGAATAACAAAGGCAATAATTTGATATCGGTATGCTACGGTATTTCCCGCCAAATAGTTCTAAAATTTTACCAAGTTGGGGCAATAAATTTACACTACGATAACATCAGACCGTCCACCGAAGTTCTAGTTGGCACGAGTAGCATTACGATATCAAAATAGCTTCTGGACTAATAACATTAAGAATTATTTTGAAAATACTTTCAATAACACAAATGATTTATTTTTCTCTAATTTAAATACTTTTCCCCCGATAGAAATCGTGAAGTTCCCTCCTATGGAGCAGGTAAATATGAAGATCCATATGATGATACATCAGCGGAATATGGAAAAAGCAGCTACAGTGGACCTTCAAACTATCCATCAACAAGTGGTCACTATGGATACGAAGAAGACTACGCTATCGAAAGTAATAAGCCAATTACAGGTGATATAAGAAAGAAACTTTTAGATTATGCAGGTGCACCTGATCTGTACGAAGGTGAACCAGACTACCTTCAAGAAATAGCAAGAAATAAGCACAAGTATGGACATGTAGCAAATGATTATTACGCAAGTGAACGTCATGGATATAGAGGTTCTTACAGAGATTTCCCTTATGTTGAATCCAAAATATCTATAATAAAGAAAAAATCTTCATAAAAATGGACAATTAATTGCCATACGTTAAAAAATTCTGTTTTGAAGAAGATTCACTAGCAATACTATTCAGCTATTCAAAGATGCGAGAATACATTAAAATCACTGACTGATTTTATAATATATGAAAACAGATGTGTGAATTCAAATATCATCCTCATAGGATTGACTAAATTAAACTACTTTATTTATAATGAATGAAATATGCATGGATTCAAAATGACTATTGCAAATCATTTTGATAAAGATTTTTTTTTCGTTCTAGAATAAATTCATATCAAGAAGCATAATTACTCATGAAGAACAAATTTAAAATATTCTATTAATTTTCCATTTACCAATTCAATTTAAATAACATGTTCTTTGATTATAATTTCATAAATGCATATTTAATTTTTATGTTACTTAGTAATGCATCAACAGTTGGAGAATTTATAATTATTTCTACATAACTACTGACCTAAATTTTGAATCATTAATTTTCTATTATATTAGTTATAATTTTGATGCTTCAGTAAATTTTTTTTGCATTGAATTCTAAATATATCTTATTAAGATTTTCCTGCAATAAAAATAATATTCATCAATTATTTCAAGTACAGTACTTCATTTTTTCAGTTCTTAATGTAATCGAAACTTTTTCAAATTTTAAACGTTTGATTACATTAAATTTCGAATAAAATAAAAATAAGACTTCGAGAACATTGGAGAAAAGTGTTTTAAAATCATGAAACATTTTTTTTCTTTTGGATAAATGATAAATTTGCATATCTTATGATAGTCAACTGGACCAAGAAACACCTATTTTGCAACAATGGTTTTGAAAATACAAGCAGATGGCAAAGCTTTGCAAATACATGAAAAGGAATAGATGTTATAAACCTCTTGGGAATCTAATTAACAATAAATTCAAAACTTGAGAAATTCTTATTTCTGTAGTAATACTACTGATGGGAAGAAGTTTGGAGAAACATACTAAAGCTTTCACTCAGGAACTTTGTGTAAAAATTATACACTACATCTCTATTGTATATCTCGAATGTCCGTAAATAATAAATGGCTGAGCAGCTGTTTCAAAATTTCAAATTATTTACTCATTCATCAATCTAATGAATCCAGCTAAGTATCTGATATATTATAAAATTATTTTAATGCCATTTATTTAAAAAAAATTAGAAAAGGTCATTTGGCTCCATAAGGGTTTAAGCTTGGAAGAAAATCAAGAAGAATCCATTTTCTCTCTCAATGAAGAAATTTACTGAGAACTCATCCAATTTGAATTTATGTAAAACAAATAACTTATTCATTCAAAGAGATATTTGTATATAAATTATCCATACAATTTTTCTAAAACTCTGTAAAAAATATATATTTGTTAAATAAAATCTTTTTTTTTAAAAAAAAAAAAAAAAAAAACTGTATTTTTAAAACAAATTATGAATTTGAAAAAAGAATTCTAGGTTTGAATCACAAAAAAATCAATGTTTAATCTAAATAATTTTAAATCAAATGTAACATTAAAATCAAAAGAAAGTTTCATGTATTTCCTATCTTAACACAGCAAGCAGTAATATCGAAAATCGTTTAAAAAAAGTAGACATTCTGAAAAAGGGCTTTGTAAAACATAGAAACTGAAGAAAATTTTCAGAGACACGTAAAAAAACTTCAAACATGAATTAAAAACTAATTATTTTATAAAAGAAAACACTTTATTGAATACAAACAGTTTGAATTCCATCTTGCAATAATAAAACAGCAGAAAGGCTCACCATAACATGAGTTTTACATACAAGTTTACAACTTTTTTATCAATTCTCAACAGTAGCAATATTTTTATATAAATTAAGTTCAGTATAAAAGCACATTATTTAATACCTTTTGCACACATACAAAATATCTTACAAAATTGTCTGACTAGATTATTTAATACCTTTTGCACACATACAAAATGTCTTACAAAATTGCCTGACTAGATAAAAAAAAATCGTTAGCAATTATCAGTCAAGTAATAGACCAACAAAAAGCTTTTAAATTGATTTTTAAAAAAATAACAAAGAGTCAAAATGATTAGTATTTCATATATCATTAACAATTCCATACAAAGAATTGATGAGGAAAAAATACACATGCTTAACATCATAAAAAAATTTAAAAAAAAAAAAAAAAAAAAACAATGCAATGCAATGACCGAGAAATATTCACAGGAACATTTTTAGGATTTGCTTTCGAAGACTAGTAGCTTATCATGAGGATCTCTTTTTTTTTCCCATAATGCAGAAAACTATTTTATCACAGTTAAAGAGTGTCAATAAATAGAGAATCATAAGAATTCTTATCAAAATGTTAGCTGTAATTTGTATAAAAAAAATTACAAATATGATTATTTTTACTACTTTTATAAATTTATTACCATAATACTGAAAAATAATTATTACATTGGAAGATAGTATCAATAAAAATAATTAATACTTTATTATATCAACAAGTAATGGCACAAATTATCTTACAGTAATTAATCAAGGAAAAACTTGTATTTCAAACAGTTTGATTTTTAAAATTTTTTTTTTTTTCAGATATCCTAAAAATATTCAACAGTTGTTCAATCCCCCCCCCATGAAATAACCAATTTCTACACATTAAAAAAGAAATTATAATAAATATTTCACTTACTATGAAAGTTAATTTGTAATGTGCAGGGAAATTAAATATCATAGAACCCATAAAACATTAAATCTATATCACATTTATCTAAAAATTTAGAATTTAATTTACAAAATATTTCTTCGTAACAATATTAATTATTATATACAAATACTCATTAAAAATTCATATCAAAATTAAGTACAAAATAAGTTTAAAAACATGATTTCATCCATCATGGATGGATTTAGTTTTCAACTTTTGGCACCAGGACGATCACATAAATCATTTAAGAGGTTGAGATAAGCGAGAAGTTTCAGAGTAAGGAAAGGATTCATTTTCAACTTTTCTAATGGATCCAAGATTGTTCTGTAATATAAAATAAATATTTATAAAATCAAGGAATTGACTTTCATTTTGATATAAAGAATACAAAGGCAAATTATCAATTCTAAATAATTTATTAAAACAGTAAATATGTAGAGGAAATAACTATTTTGACTTATTTTTTAAAACTCTTTATTACTTCTATTCTAATATTTTTAAAAGAATTGAAACCTTCTCTAACATTTGTACTGTCTTCAAGCACACTTTGGAATTTCACAGACTTATAGAGATCTTTTTTCTTCAATATATACAGAACAACCACATCACATAATATAGTAGCCTAAAAAAGAAAATTTTCGGAAATTAAAATCTCAAATTCCCATTACTAAGTAGAACTTTTCTACTAATTCAAAAAATAAAAGTATATATATTCAAAAAGTACTAACCACAGCTAAGAGTCCAAGACCTGAACCAATATTCAAAAGCAAAGGAACTATATTAAATTTTCCACCTCTACCTTGTGCCATTACGATAAATTTTATGCCATATGCTTTATAAAGAGTCCTTTCAGAATCACCATAAAAATGAGCATACCTAAAAATAAAGTAAAATTAATTCATAGCAAAAAACAATTTAAAATCCTTTATAGTTCAATCATTTAAAAAAAAGCAACAGAATTCTAAAAAAGTTTTCTAATTTTTTAGAGCATTTAAATATTGCGAATTTACATTATGGCTTCATATATAATGTGTGTCAAACTAATACGTAATATGTTCCAGCATATTAATTTCAGTTTGATAATAGGTTCCCTACTACTTTTAGAATATGTTTCCAATATCCAATCATAATTGAAGTTGTCTTTTTATAGAACATTCTATTATTTTCAGGATATATATATATATATATATATATTATACACTTATTTGTTTCAAACACTTAAAAATGTGTTATGTACTTCATAACCCAGACATCTGTTAACACATATTTTGCAACGTGTTCATTACAACTATAACATATTTTTCAAATCAAATAAATTTGTAACATATCCACCACACACAAACCTATTACAAGAATAAATTCAAAGACAAGCATTAATTTTAGGATAAATTATATGACACTGCTTTCTTTTAAATGTTTAATTCTCCTACTATTTTTAAGATATTTATTATTGTGAATGAATAAGTGATGGTTTTAAAAAATGGCAACTGTTTCAAAAAACGGTGAAGGTTCCAGAAAGTGACGATTTTCAGAAATGGTGATTATGCAACAAAGCAGCAGCAACTCAAGTTTTTGCTCTAAAAACACAGAGCAGGTACTTGGAAGTAATGATTGCAACATGAAGTTGTGGACTATGATGGAAAATGGTGATCATAAAAGAAAAGGATAACCATGATAAAAAAAAATGCTATAAAATATATGGCATCATGCAACATTCATACTATAGAAAACTGAAGTAATTTAAAATATACAAATTTGTATTAAAAGAATAAGTAATCAAAAGAAGTGGGGAAATTATTGGGTTTAGTGTGGAATGTAATTGATTGATTGAATATTAATGTCGCACTGTTCAGCTACACAAGGGCTTTTGGCGACGGTGTGTGTGTGTGGAATGTAATACTGACTTAATAAATAATACTATTGCATATCCCATAATAAAAATAGAAGTAATATTATAACTCTTAATATATATACAGTCAAAATGAAAATTTTTAAATATCTAAGCTTATGTATATTACCACATATATAAGACGACAAAAAAGAAACTATTTTAAAAGTTTCAATCATACAATGTTTCAAGACATTTGTGATGAAATCATCTCATTTAAAACAAAACATTTAATATATGGATTTTCTTAGATTATATCAAAAGTTTAAAACAAGTATGTTAATTTCAGCTTAATCTCAAATCTAAATAATAAACTAAATAGATTAGATTGAGAGAGATAAGAAAAAAGTCCTTTCATTTTTAAATACAAAATTCAAAGGAAAATTTATCATAAAACCAAAACATTAAATCAACAAAATATTATCAAACATCCCCCAATGCATTTGTCATATTGAGAAAAACTACATAATTTTTCATTAAAGAAATTCCCAACTTTTAGGGAAAATAGATGGTCCAAGTATCAGAATTTAAAGCTTTTCCATAGAAGAAATTTGCAAGGAACAAAAGTTATAGTCAGATGACATCAGAAACAGGGAGTATTATGAATGTCATTCAGCATCCCAGCAAAGTTATACCAATATTTTTCCCACAGGTTTTCAATTTATATCAGGTCTTGCAATAACATGACAAAATGCAGCCATACTAGGATTAACTGATTCTAGACATTTTTTGGACAGAGATAGACACTAATATTGAACATTTGGTGAAATAATATATGAATTATTCTTCCAGTTGTATACAGGATTCCTTAAAACATTAAACTCTTGCCATTTCACCAGTTTTTTAAGATGATAACTTTCAACCTTTTTGGTATATTGCTACAATATCAAGATAATTTAAGCACAAGTTCTTGTAAATAATCCATCTTCCATCATAATTAATCAATACTAATAAAAGAGGAGATTCACGTGTGTTTCACCTCTAGCGCTCAAACTAATTAACCCCGAAGTATAAAACTTGGTACATGATTATTCTAGGTCCTAATGATGTGCACTATGAAGAGTTTTTTTAGAAATTTGCATTAGATTTTTTTAAATTAAATTTTTAAGTGATTTTCCCAATTTTTTTTTCAACAACTGGATTTTCGGTTTGTTTGCCAACAGTGTATTTGTCTTAAAATTCTTTGCACTTGAAAATTTCGATTACCAGAGAGTTTATTTTAAAACAGTATTACAGTTGGAAGATGCATCCTTCTTCAAGCTCTAAGCCTACTTTTTATTTTTTCAATAACTAAATCAAATTAGTTTGATATACATTTGTTTCGCGCATTGATCTAATTTTGTCATTTCTTTTTCAGCTTAAAAATTTCTTATTTATTTTTTGTGTAGTCACAATGGTATTCATATTGTAATTTCTATTTTGGTTTAAGGCAGCGTAACATTTATTCTTTTTTCATGTTCATAATGTTTACCGTTGATTTTTTGTATTGTTTCTGGTTTTAGATTTAATTAGGTCATCATTTTTAAAATAAAGAATTTGAAATTTTTGAAAGGAACATTAAAGCTATCAAAAATTCTTAACCTGGAAAAGAAATGAGACAACTTTAAATCTAAAACTCAAAACAGCACATAAGTATCAAATGTATACATATAAAGGTTTAAAATGAAAAAAAGAATAATAAATGTGATACATGCTTAAACCATATTTTTAAACTGAAAAAGGAACCACAGAATTGAATCTAAAACAAGAAATGGTTCGGAATAATCAAATAAAATACAAGCAAAACAGAAATGTATATTAAACTAATTTAATTCAGTTATTGAAAAAATATAAAATACGCTTAGGTGGTAGACCAATGTCTCTTCCGACCAAAAAAATACATAAATCAAAAAACTTATAATGAAAAAAATGTTATAACAGATTATTGCTGAAATAAAATTGCTTTTTACAAAAATCATTTATGCAGTAAAAAGAAATTGCCGTTTGTTTTCAATGAGTGAAATTTGGAAATTTTCACTTAAAAATTAAGCCCTCAAAAAAAATTAGAACTTGAATGCAAACATAAGTTTATTCTAAGTAAAGGGCTTGGCATCAAAAACAGATTTTCGAGTAGTGACTTCTACTCCTTTCCACCTTTGAAGAACAGATGAAAGAAAACCACTAAATTGGCTGAGTAAAAAAAAAGGATACAAATGAAAAATTTATTTTTGTTTTCATTATAAGTACATATCCTTAACCCTTTGAGTGGATGACCCGCTAATTGAATTTCACTTCGAAAGCGGTCTACTTTTTCAAAGCTAGCGGTAGCCAAAACGTTTCAGATAAATTTCGCGAACTGCTTCAAAAACGCACAGCAGTTTAATGCCTTCCCCTGTTAAAACTGCAGGAGGTCCTGAAATGGTTTTGCAGGGGATGATTTTATTGCTTTTCGGTCTCTGTGTTGTTCGAAACGGGAGGTTTCTCATTCACAGCTGTGGCCTAGGGCGAGGATTGTGAAATGGACATTTTCTCCACTTCACGGCCAACAGAAACTTCACCCGATTTATTGCAAATATATATTTCATATATTTGGAAAACTTGCTCAATTTCTGATCTAAAAACCAATTAGGTTTTAAGAAATTTTAATTTTCTGAGTTTTGATTTTAAATTCGGTTTCATTTTAAAGCATTTTTGCATTCCTAGATTGAATTAATTAAAAATATTTAACACAATCTAATATTTCGTGTGAAATGGCTATTAACTACAATTTTAATTTCTAAAACCATTTCTGTTTGCTCATGTTTTTAAGAGTTTTTGAGTTTTCTCACATTTACTTAATTAAGATTGATTTAAAGACCAATATATTTTTTGACACATAGTTTATATAATTTAAAAGCTCTATACTTTGTCTTCATTAATTTTTTCCTTTTGAAAAATGCCATGACCAAAATGTACGCAGGGTACTGTGAGAAATAATACTTGAAAGGGATGGAATATGACTGAAAATGGTAAATCTAAAATGCAGCTTTTTCAGGTAATATTACAATTAGACTACAGAATACAAATGTTGCAGAATGAACTAAATATTTCCCTGATGTACCACAAACTACATTATAATAAATCTATTGTAGTACTACACTGCAGTATTTTAAAGTCATGCAACAAAAACTTAAACTTGCTTAACTGCCACGATGGGGAACTGAGAAAAAAATAGATATTATTTACAAACTTGGTGATTTCTGGATTATGTTTGTATAACTACTAATTTCTATATAAATATTTTGCATTTAAAACTCTTGTGAATATATAAGGTTCTGATAAAAGTGAATAATTGATCAAATTAACAGTTGTTATCAATGTTATGTCTTAGAATATTTTGAATTAAAAAAGATATTTCAGTCATATTTATTTCAAGTAGAATTTTCATGTAGAGCATAAGTTGGATTGTAACAGATTAAAAAATTAAAGCTTTACAGGCATTGGAATTTTTTTATGCCTTCACAAATTTTAAATATGTTTTTCTCAGATTTTTAATTTTGAAGATGAGAGTGTTTTCTAATCCCTAAGGCGTTTTTCCTGTTCAAGATAGAGTCTTGAAATATCTTGTAAATGTTCCCTTACATATGTTCTATAAAAGTTCATACAGATTTAGGTCTGAGAGCTCTAGTTATTTTTTTAAAATATCTTAATGTTCATATTTTAAAAAAATTGGGTTTTTTCCAGGTTTAGCCATAAAAATAATTTTTAAAATTCAACAAAGAGATATATTTTAAATTTTATACTTTTTGTTTCCAATAATCTAAGAAATATTAATCACTTACAATAATTAAATATTTTTAATAATTTAACATTTTAGAAAAGTTTTAAAAATTTCAAAACTGTTCAATGCTTTAAAATTGTGAAATAATGGCTTGTCAAACTAACCTATTATTTTCAGAATCAATATAATAGTATAATTTGAATATAAAACAAAAATTAATTTTACTGTGACAAAACTGTTTACAACTTCTACTTATACTGTAAAAAGAATGAAAGATAAATATATAACATAGTGGCAGTCAAAAACACATTCATAATATGTTAAAATCCTGCCCCGATACAAATTTCAATGCATTTTCCAAACTGTAGCTAAAAACAATTATATGTTTATTAGGCCAGAAATTATTTATATTTAGATATATTTTTCCTTATTAAGTACATAATGAATAATGGCAAGATAATTTGTAAATTCCTGAAAGATTTTAATGAAGAAAAAAGCCAGACATAATTTTAGATAGTTAGAAATTTAATTATATAATACACAAATATGCATGTTTTAAAAGAAATAAGTTGGCTAAGAAAATGAAATTTACTAAAAATTTCCTGAATAAAGTAAATCAGATTTCATCCTCAAATACATATAATTGTAAGAAAAGGTTTTATTCAATTTACAATTAATTACAAAAAACCTTTTATAAAAAATAATTTTAACAGGTATAAATAGCAAAAAATATCAAAGTATGAGAAAGACACATACATGTCGTTTACAGAAATGTCACAGCGTGATATTTTTCGAAACACGGCACTGCACACAGTCCAACATTACAGTCTTTACATTGAAAACGAGTTTCTTTTCGAATGCGTTTTCCATTATGATTTATCTTAAGGTTGCATACCACACATTTTCGCTTTTTTTTGTTTTGAACAGTCACTTTCTACATATGAAGGGAAGTGCCTTCCAATTAAGCGGACTACATTTTCAGAAATTTTAGGGGAAACAAAGTTTCGAGAACTAGAATCACTACCTCCTTCTTCTATCAATCGTTCTATCAGTTTCATTCAAAAACCAATATGATTTAAAATCCCGCCATTTTAAAATCCCGACCTCGTTTGAATTATATCTAATGTGCATATTTGGAACTGTTTAGCGTACTCGAATTAACTCAAGTGCACACATAAAGGGTTTATATTGCATTCTAAGTCAACACGGTGGCTACTGACGAGCGACTACCTAATTTTGAACTGCGGTTAAGTGACGAGGACGATACCTGAGCTGATAACTCCCCTTCCAAACTTCCACATCACACCGTGAGGACTTTTGACCTCGACGTGTTTAACATGCATCAGCTCCTCTTCAATGCTAAACTTTTGAGATACCAGGGCTCGAACAATGGACACGAGTTCATAACCATGACCATCAGGCTACCGTGGCCGCAAAAGAAAATAGCAAGTTTGAAAGAAATGTAATGGAGAAGTATATTTGAAGAAATAAAACTTCAAAACTTAACGAAAAACCAAAATATCAAAATTTATTTTAGGAATAATAGTGAATATAACTTCGTACACCTAAAACCACTTTATGCAGTGTATTTGAAAGTGAACGTTTCCCCTTTTAGAGAAACTTACTATAATTATGTCAAATTCCTTTCATTTTGCTCTAAGAGGATCCCCGAAACAATGTAATTTTTTTGATACACAAAATTACTTATGGTTGAATCTAATACAATTCCATATAAAATGAATGAAAACCCTTTTTTATCATATAAATTGTGATTGAATAGGAGATGGTTAGTTAATAAGAACATTTAAAACGTGTCGGCAATCTATGGACCTGTGGCACATGGTACAATGCTTAGTGGCACTCAGCACTACTCTACTTGTCAATTCTTGAGTGGATGGAAGTTGATAATAGACCTTATTTGACAAACATCTTCTGAGAGAGAGAGAGTTATGGACATTTATGGAACTACAAAATAATCTGAAAGATAATTCTAAGGATAAATTTACAGCTATTTTGTAAATAATTGAGTGTTATTGCTAGGGGATTTAATTGTTGAAAAAAGAAAATTGCATGTACTCTGCTTTCCACTTATGATTTGGCATATCAAAGTAAAAAATCTTTCCTAATATGAAAAATATTTCGACTCCGCAAAGAAATTGTTTAACAACTGAATGCTCAGAATCGTGTCACGCATTATACCCCTGGTTTTGCGATATGAAAGAAGAGTGGTGAAAGAGTTAATTCGCATTACAATTTTTACTTCACTGTAATGAAGGGAATAATTTATATTTCACTTTGTCTATTTCTTATTTAAATAAATATGTTGGAAACATACATTTTTAATTTTTTTTATCTTTGTTGAAGAAATAGTAACATTTTATATTGTTTATTTTTATGTTAATAAATGTATTTTATTGATCCATAATTAATATAAAATAAAACTGTAAATCTAAATTATTTACCTCTATTCTTTAAATCTGCAAATATTACCGTAAGAATCGAAGGATTTCAAAAATTTCCTACTATGTGGCACGCTGAATGATACTGACAGATTGGTTTGGCACGTCTTAGCTACACAGTTGCCGCCCCTGATTTAAAATGTTGGGTAAGATAACCATTATATTTTTAAAATTTTATAAATATACAAATGGAGAGTATTTTGTCAATACATGTTTTAAAAGGAGTAAAGTTTATGAGAACGAAATATAAAATTGCGTTAAAATTATTGGTACTCTATCAACCGTACTTCTTTTATATATATAAGAAGTACGTCTAAAGAGTACCGTAGTTACTGCCAACTCGTGACAATGAATTGGAAATTAAGTTCACAATTCATTATTATTAAAATATATAAAATTTTACATGACTTATTTTTGTATTTGTTATTTTTATATTCCTTACTGAAAGCAACAAATAGGAGTTCATTACCTGCCAAAACTGCGGAGGCCTGGTTGTTTACTCCACAAGCTCCTACCTTATGCTTACTCTGCCCTACTAAGTAAAAATGCCGTCTTCTGCTCGTCAAGATCATGGAATTGCAGATATTGTTTTCCATATATTTTAAATATTAGTTTTCTAACTTCTACATCAGTATTTTAATAGTCTACACTCCAGCAAAGAAGTCTGAATTCAAAACTATAAAAACATATTATTCCCAACAATATCATTTATACCTTTATTTTTTATAATCTATATGAATGCGTTTAACTATTAATTTGTTATTGCGACTATTTAATATTAAATGCGAAAAAAAAACGAATAAGTTTCAAACTGAAACTTAAATTGAATTTTTCAAAAATTGTCATCGATATTCTCATAACTTTTACATATTGTCATTTTAGCATATCACACATCTATCTTCTATGCAAAAATTTATTATAAGTTCATCAAATGTTTCAGCATATTTTTACTCATAACATGCAGTTTTCAACCACATTGTGAGGCCGCGGTAGCCTAATGGTCCAAGTAACAGACTCGTAGCTGACGTGTCATGAGTTCAACCCCAGCACCACTGAAGATCCGCCGTGTAAGGGAGAGATGCTCAAGCGTCATCCTCGTCACTTGACCATGGTTTAAAATTACGAGGTCCGTCGCCAAGTGAGTGAATATTAACGTCGAACTGTTCAGCTACACAAGGGCTTTTAGTGATGAACCTCGTAATTTTGAAGCATGGTCAAATGACGAGGGCGACACCTGAGCTGGCAACCCCCTCTCCTAACTATCACGCCACACCAACGAGAGGACATTTCAGCTCTCGATAGATTTAACGTGCATTGCTGCCCTACACGGCTGGTCTTTTGTGGCACTGGGCTCGAACTCGAGACATGCCAACCATGATTCGATACCTTGACCACCTGGTACCCCGGCCACAGGTCCATCGCCAAAAGGCCTCAAGTAGTTGAGTAGAGAAGAGAGAGTGCGACTTTAATATCCCCTCACTTAATTAAATTATATGAAATTTAAGGAATACTTGAAAAAATAGAAGTCAAATATATATATATATATATTAAAAAATTAATCTAATGATAATTTTAAATATCCAAAGAATTATTAGTATTTATGGTAAATATATGTTTTTCAACTGAGTATGTGAGACACGCATAAATATCTTTTTCGAAATTCCAAAAAATGTCCAAATTTTAATAACCTTTTCTTCAGTCAACCACTAATGGAACATGAATGATGAGGGATTATGCATAAGTATATATTTTTTTAACTTGAATTTAAAAAGGATCTTTATATTTATTTATATGCGCAAATGTTAACTGTAAATTTGTCCAGATGCTTTTAAATACTCTTTATTTGAAGATTCAAGTTCAAAAATATAAACTTGAAGTTAAAGTTCTCTTTGAATGAAATTAATGTTCAGACATTCAAAATTCAAATATAATTTGTTATCTGAACAATACAAAACAAGGGATTCTATGTAAGATGCCCTGAATATCTGGCTTTAAAATTATGAAAAACTAAAAGATTTAAATAGGGTTTTTTTTAACAATACATACAAATTTTTTGCAAATAATGTAATACAGAAGCTTAAAAATTATTCATGCTTAGAAGTGTCCGAAATTTTAAAAGATTTTAAATTTTGAACCTTTTTTTTTATTTTTTGACACATAACAAAATAATCATTTTTAAAAAAAATCCCTGAAAGTATTGATTAAAATAAGAAAAATGAAACAGTAAATTATCCTCAATGTTTTAATATATAATTTGAATTTAAATACTACAGATATTTTTTAAAAACTTAGACATACATTATAAAAACTTAATTCCATTTGAGAATTTTAAGGTAAAGAAAAAAATGAGAATTCTCAACTCTTTGACTTGCAATTATTTTCGTACTCTTTAGGGTTTAAAGAAATTCTTCCCAGTTTTTTACGATTGCTACAGGAACCGGTCTCCCCGTGAGCCATAAAACTTCCCCTCAATGCCCATTGTGTCTCCCCGACCGTCTCTAACTATCTTTCAAGAACGTAAACCTTTAAAGGGGGAAAAGAATTTGGAAAAACTCAACTTTAACGTTTTTGAACACATTACTTGAGGGGGAAAAAATCTGTTTGGTTCATTTTTGGTGAATCCCCGGCCTTACGAAAAATTCAGTGTGGTCCGTTTTCGAAG
Organism: Trichonephila clavipes; assembly: GCA_019973935.1. Taxonomy (NCBI): domain Eukaryota; kingdom Metazoa; phylum Arthropoda; class Arachnida; order Araneae; family Nephilidae; genus Trichonephila; species Trichonephila clavipes. Next base: position 56,520 of record BMAU01017942.1, on the reverse strand, counting down.
CCTCTCTAGTAGGGCGGAAAAATCCGTGCTGTCCAGTTGGAGGTTAATTCTATATGTTCATTTATTACATCTGTTAAAAAAACAAACATTTCCTTAATATTTGTGAAAAATTTAATTGCTGTTACTATGTTAGCATTATTTTAAGTAAGCTTATAATATAAATTATTTGCAATACATTTAAATGTCGTTTTTGTATGCTATCTTAAGATATAATAAAGCATAAAATAGAATTCTGAAACTCATTGAAAATTTTATTTCTTAAAATTTACTAACCTTCGTAAAACTTTTAGTTTTCTTAAAAAATATCTCGATGTGCACATTTGAAAAATTACATTACTGACATATTATGCAAAATTTTTAAACATGTGCATTTCACCTATTCCAGCCAAACTAAGCAACCCAGAAGTATAAAACTTGGCACATAAATACAAAAGGTCATAATGCTATGCACTATGAAAAGTTTTTTTGAAATTCCCTTTAGATTTAAAAAATTCAATTTTTTAGCAATTTTTCTAAGAGAACTTCTGATACGTCACTTCTGTATAAGTTTGTAAAAATTAATGTTTTAAACTGTTTTTTGGATGATTGTTGCATATTTTATTATAAATATATTCATTTAAGGTTGTATTTAGTCGTTTTTTAATTCTTTGTGGCAGAATTGCAATTGTTTTTCTAAAAAATTGTCCAATACAAAGTGCTTTTTCTAAATTTTTTTAGTTTGGTAACACGCTTTTGTTTACAGTTGATTTAGCGATGTCGACAGAAGTGAATTGTGTTTTCTTAATTAAGCATATTTTATCCTTTCCCGGAATTTCAAACAAAAGTGATGAAACTTTATTTAATTCATTAATGCTAATTGACTTTCAGAGATTAAAATATTATAAGTTTTTGCCACTATGCGCGATACCAAAGTTTGCTCAATGTTTTGCATGTGTGTGTGTTTGGGATACAGTTTCATATTAAATCAGTATATTTTGTTTTTAAAAAAAAGACTTATTTTAGATAATAATAGAGAATCTGTTTTCTGCAAGGCTGCTTTTTTATTTTAATGCTCATTAAATTTATGTATCTTTTATTTTTGTGCATGATTATTTCTGATATATTATTGTGGTTTATAGTACATGTTGATTGCGTAATAGAACAACTACCCTTCTTGCAAGGCCTAACTTATTTGCTGTACTGGCTACTTTTAAACATATTTCATACCATATGATATCCTTTTTCATTTGATATTCATGATTTGTCATAGTTTTGCTATTAGCATCAAGAAAGCCTGAGGACACTCTCTTTAAACCTTTAAGCTGTATCTGAAAAATTTTCTGCTTCCATTTTGGTTACTAACTTTATGTTGACTTTTAAAGAATCAACTTCGCAAAAAAATCTGTACAAATTTTGATACTTAACAGTTGTAAGGACCTCAGGTTTACAATTCTTGCAAAACCGAATGTTAGTGGTACAAGTTAGAATTTTAGATATCTACCTATTAGTGTCACCACAGCCAAATTGGCGCCTTGCAAATCACTCCTTGATATCAAGACAACAAAAATTTCGTGTTTTATATGAAGGAAAAAAGATATAATACTTTGGTCAGAAATAGCACGATTCACATGGTGCCAATTTGACTGCAGTGACGCTAATACATGTCATTTATTTGAGGTATTATTCCAAGGTATAGAAAAAAATAGTATTCTTCTATATAGAACAGGAATGGCAAACCTTTTTTTTTAGACATGGGTCAAATTTTGTTCATATTTTTTAATACTAGCTCATGGATCACTAATGCCTATTTGCCCCAGAGTTAAGTTTAAAAAATTTTAACTCAGTATTTTTAAAACTAAACATTTTTAAAATTCAATCGGCCTAACGGGTAAAACTGGGCATGATTTGGCGATTTAAAAATTTTTCGTTGGGTTAAAAATTCCTCAGTGTGTGATGGATGCCCCCTCACATTCTTTAGTGTTCGAGAATTAGAATGGAGATCAGTTATAATCAAAACAATATAATTTATTAACAAGTCTCAACAACCCAGGTTAGGAAAGGCACCTATAAACAAGTATTGGAGCAAAAGCAAGGTATACGAGATAATATTTAATTATGAATTGAATCACTTATTCTTGGAACGTCTTAGCAATGCATGTTCGAACTAACGCCGGATTTTATGGTATGTAAGATTTTCTTTTCTTTTTTTTATCACTGTTTTTGGCTTCATTGTTTAACATTCCTTCTGACAATCTGTTCTTCATGTAGTTTTTGCTAATTGTACACATGCATTATATACCTTTTTTCATATATAAATACATTGCTATAATATTTTCTGTCGTTAAAAATAAAGATTTTTGCTATTTTCCCTTCATCGGCAAATTCAATGTTCTTCATTGTAGCAAAATATTGCTTTAAGTATAACAGAAAGAAAATGGCATTAAATTCAAACTTATTGCTATTGACAGATTGGTAATATTGTGAGTCATGTTTTTTTTGTATGTCACTGTTTATGGCCTTATGATCTCTATGACCGATAAGATCTCATCTTTGTTTTAAATGTTCAGCAAATTTCTCATATTTTGTTTTGGATTTTAAATTCAATATTGATCAGATTTTTTATCATGACTTAACTTTGCTTCTGACAATCTTGCAATATAATCTATAATTTGGGATCAAGTGTTTGCAGAAAAAATATGCACCTTGAAAAGATTCTCATATCTCCTTTTGAATTTCTTTAAAATTCAGTGTTGATGTGATTTTATATCTGATAGTTTAATGTTCCTTCTGATAATCTGTTTCTCATGTAGTTTTTTGGAGATCATATACATGTTTTATATATTATCATACTGCCCATAAATGATATATATATTTCAATTATCACTATAGTTATTTATGATTGTATGTACTCAATTGTTTGTTCTTTGTAATAGAATTACAACTGCTAATAGAAATATTGCAAAAAAGTATTGTTTGAATAATTAATTTTTAGCAACATGTTTTATTGTTTGTGTCATTCAGTACTGTTATTGATTTTAAATTATTTCAATGGGGACCTAATTTAGATTTTTTATTTTAGTTCATACTAATTTAATTTTTTTAGTATTGAATTACATCTAATACTCTATATTAGTTATATTACAGAGATGTTAGATAGTATTACACCATTCCTCATGTAATACTAATTTAATTTTTTTCCTGTTGATGGTCTCTTAATATTTCTTATTTATGATATTATTATTTTGTTAATCAGTTTATTACCATTAATTTTTTCTTTCGGTTTATCTATTTCAAGTTATTTCACCGATAGTTCAATAGCAAAAACTTACAACTGCTATTATTTTCTGATATATTTTTTATTTCTATTTACATTAATTCATTTCTGTTTATTTTCTATATAGCATGCTAATTTTTTCTTACATTGAAATATTTGTTTTTGTTGAATTATTATTTAATTTGAGGCCAAATTGTACTTAGTTTAAAATACTTATAATTTAAACATTAATTAAAAAATATTTTTAATTTTGGTTATACTACTTTACACAGGGTTTTACCCACCCTACAAAAATATTACAATTGCTATAATAGGGAAATGTTATGTTTTTGAAACTCAACCCGTACAAAGAAAGAGCATTTCAGCTGGTAAATAATACATAAAATATATTATAAATTATTCATAGAAAAAATATTTTATAATTAATATAATAAGAATAATACATATCTTATATATTGATTTAATTATTTTACAATTTTTTTAAAATATTTAATAAGTCTTTATCAATAAACAAGATTTTTTCTTTTTCAGCCATTTTTTTTCCAACCAAACGGTATGTCACAACTAATTGAGAAGTCTCAATTGCTCAATGAACATTTTTAATCGATTTCCCTTTATTTCAAAACCTAAGAAGGAAATTGTTATGTAACGATTGATTCAGTAAATGAAAATACCAAACCCCCTTTATTATTTTAAGCTCTAAGAAAATTATTATTGTTAAAATAATGAATATGCTAGTTTTGTATAATATACTTTTTTTCATCAGATACATGGTTAAATGATTTATTAAATACAGAAGAATGAAAAATTATAATAAAGTACTAAATTACTTTTATCAGACAGCATTCTTTTGTTTTTAATGTTTTTTTAGTGAATGTAAACATAGAGATATAGGCATTTTCCCATATATATATTTAAAAAACACATGTCATCTTTCCCAATACAAAATATTACTATTAAAAAAGCTTTTAAATACAGTAAAAAAAATAGGTAGAACAATTTTTAACTAAAATGTGCCTATAAAGCAAGAAAACTTAATATGTAAATGTAATGACTTAAAAGAATTCATAGATAAACATCACAAGCACATGTTGTTACTGGTAACCTCAATATTGTAAAAGACAACAATCTTAGAAACATAATGAATAAAGGTACTGGATTTAGACTAATGATTTCGAATAATAATAAAATTATAAAAAATCAGTTCTATAATGATATTGAGCAATTTATATACAAAACAGCTGTTAAGTAAAGTATGCCTATAGAGGCATTCACAGAATTCAAAGGTAATATTAATCAGCAGCTTAATAAATATAACTTTAATAATTAATCGAATTTTGGCTTTTCATAAAAAAATTAAGCATTGAAAGTAATAATAGTGTTAAATTTCCACATATATTTCTTACTCCCAAATTTCATAAAGACCCAGTCAAATTTAGGACAGTTACAAATGGATTTAATACATATATCAGCAAAACAGGCAAAATTCTCCATGAAATATTACATGATACAATAAATAATCTTAAATGCACAGCCATACTTAAAAATAGAAAATCTCTTATTGAAAAAATGAAAGTTAAGATTTATTCAGTCTATAGTTTAGATTTTGAAGATCTTTTTAACTCTATTGATATTGATGATATGATTAATATAATTGTAACTTTGCATAAAGATAATTTATTTAATAATGTTAATCATGATAGATTTAGTTCACTTCTTAGGTTAGTACTTAAAGAGAACTATATATATCATAAGGGTAACTATTATCTGCAGGTTAAAGGTTTGCCAATTTATACTTACATTATTTTGAAAGTAGTTACGTTAATAATTCTAAATATTATATTTATCGTTATATAGATGACAATCATTTTTGGCAAGCAAGTCAATTTTATACCTAATACTAATTTTTATCCACAATATCTTAACTTAATAAAGACAAACAGTAACAACAATGAAGCAAATTTTCTTGACATTCATGTCAAATTAATAGATAATGTAATAGTTTCTAATATTTATGATAAAAGGGAAGATTTTACTTTCAATATAATAAAAGTTCCGCATTGAGAGAGTAATGTACATATTTCTAGATTCAGAAATATTGTTATTAATTATATACAACGCAATAAATTTCTAGTGTCAAAAAAATCAGAAATACCCAATTCGCTTTTTTAATAGTTATATGAATAAAGCTATCCAAAATTGTAAGGATTAAAAATTCTTAGATTAATTACTATAAATTTACACATTTCATAGTTATAGTTACCTCTATATTCTATTATTAGTTAAAATTACTTATTATTATTTAATTCATATATACTCTAGTGTCACTAAAAAGTTATGGTTTTTTGTAACTCTTTTATTAATTTTTGTTTCTATTCTTTTTATACTTTTGTTCAAGTGCTACATTTCAGCCATTCATATGCTTTGAATCTGCATTAGGGTCCAGAATCTGACAATAACTTATTTATTGCACTCAGATTTAGCGCGGGCTCTGCACTTTCAAGTGCAATTTTAGGTAAGTTACCTCTATTTTGTAATGGATTTAGATATTCCTATCCATTACTTTCAATAGATTTTTGCTCAGTATTATTTACATAAAGGGGAAGGTTGGCAGGCCAAAAAACATGTTCAACCCCGCTTTTATATAAAAAAAATTTTATATATTAGCTGTCCTAAGTCAGCAATGCTTATAATACTGCAGCATTCATTTTATATTTTTAATCTAGTGTCTTTCATTGTATGTTCTCTTTACTGTCTCTGTGTTTTTTTCGAATGTGATTGATGTGAAAGTTTATCTCTTGTTTGTAGAGAATTAGACTATATACAGTGGGGTTTTTTTGCACATACATATGTTTAATAAAACAATCAGAAAAAAAATCATTTCATTAGCAATATGTAATTAAGCTGGGCTATAGAGAGATAAAAGAAATGGAAGAAATTTCGAAAGGGGAATTGTAATGACGTTAACATAGAAATCATACACACACAACAGAAAGTGCTGACAACTAGAGGAGAAGGGAAATTTCCATGACAATATGTTATGCATTCAAAAATGTTCGTGCAACACAGAAGGTAAATGAAGGGGAAAGAAACCTGTCACACGGTGGAAAGTGAAAAAATTTCGAAAAAGGGAATTTTAATGACATCATTATAGCAATCACACATCGTATGCGTACACACCCACACAAAGATGCTGGCGTCATGAAGGAACAAGGAAATTAACATGGTAATTAAGTTATACACTCTGTAAAAGCCCGCACAATACCGAGCTAAGCAGAGGGGAAAGAAATAAAAAAACTCAAAGTAATTTAAAAAAGAATAAGGGGAGTGCTAATTTTGTGAAGGGAAAATTTATAAAAGTAGAGAAAACCTGTGCAATGCTGGGACATGCAGCTAGTTATTTAAAAACTTTTTTAAAAAACCATTTGCCATTGTTTAAAACAATTTAGTTTATATTTGATCCTAATTTGTATATTTCAAGAAACAAAACACAAGGTGTAAGAAACAATGTATTGATTACCTGAAATTCAATCCAGGAGAAATTAAAGAATTTTCATCTAACCTTCTAAAACTGTATGTTGGATAACATTTTGATTCTGATAAATCAAAATTACATTGCCAGTCAATAATTATAGCTACTGTTGCACCCTAAAGAAAAGAAAACAAAAATCCACTTAAAAACACATTCATTTAGAATTCGATTGTAATTGAAAGAATATTTTAACTGGATTTCCCATCAATTATTGAAACAATTGTTACATTAAAAATTATAGTAGCACTTTGGTGTATGTCCTTAATCCCCATACTTCTAGAACTTATACCAAAAGAAAAAAGAAATGAGAAAATAACAAAAAAAGAAAATAGAATTAGAAAAAAATGACAAAATGGAGATGAATTAATCTTTTTCAAAGAAAAACTATTACATTACACATTGATTTGCTTGTTGAATTACTAAAATGCTACTTAATAATACTACAGAAACATTTAGATGAAATAAATTAAAAGGAAATTTACTTTTTTTCCTAGTCCATATTTTTTTATTTGGGTCTAGTTAAAAAACATAAGTTTTGATATTAACTAGAAATCTGTTCTTTGCTTCTGCCTCCTCCTTAATTTTTCCAAAATGTAACTATGTCTAGTAATTCCAGATGATGCTATTACAGCTTTGTTTGGGCTTTGTTAAAGATAGCATCTCTTGGCAAAATATTTTGACATCCATTATATGGGGACATACAAGTTACTACCCTTGATGCGCACAAATCATAATTTAAATAAGAATTTTCACATCCACATAAATTAGAACACATACTGAGGTATAACTTTATAACTATTTATTCATTCTTCTTAAAATACGCCAAATGTTTTTCAGGTAAACATAAAGTGTTTTCAAGAGAAATCTTAGAAAAAGGATGATGAATTAACTAATTTACAGATCCAAAAGGTCAATCACACCCTGGCCTTTTAGTTTAATTTAATACATATTTACAGGGGGGGGGAATTAACCATGTTTATGTAATGCATTACTCCACTTAAAAATAAAGTTGAATTGGAAAAAAAAACACTTTAAAAAAAAATTAATTTTTTTTTCTGTAAAAATTTAACAAAATAAATGTTTAAAGGAAAACTAAAGCAAAGAAATGATTAAAAATTTGCAGTAATGGTTTGATTAATGAATTATTTTATGTATAAATAGTAATTTAAAAAATGACCAAAACTAATCAAATTAAACAAGATTTGAAAACAATTTAAAATGGTCATTTTTTATATTATCTTTTTATTTATTTCATTTTTCATTCCTTTAATTATTCTTTCCATTTCAGTACAAAATACTTAGATAACACTAAATTTGCAAAAGGGACATGCATGTTTCATGCTTACTATGCCTTTTCATCATGAGGACTAAAATAATTATTTTACGTGCAAAAAAAAAGTTAATTAGTATATCTTATTACTTACAAGAGTAATAAATTAAGAATTAGATGTACATTAAATCACTTGACTCATAGAGCTATTAAAAAATATTACCACAATGTAAAATATCTCATAGCTAAAAAAATTCTTATACAAGAACTTTAACATACTTTTACAGCCATTTCATCATAATTTCCGGATACGATGTCTTCTAAAACAAATATTGGGCATAAGGGATTATTAACAGGATGGTAATTACAACGCTTTAAATAATTAGGATCTTTGAAATTTGGAATATTTCTCCTGAAAAGATATATATATATATCACAGTGACACATTCCAGATAATATAATGCTTTAAAACAAATACGTTTTTGACATACGACATGGGTGCTATCGATTCTTCAGAAAATCGACAGCATCCCTGTTATATGATTATGCAGCATGTTAAAGATCTGAAAGCTCTCAACAAAATTAAATTCCTAGTACCATTTTGCAATGTTAAAGCTCAGGTTAAAGCCTTCCTCTGGAGAGAAAACTGGGCATCAAAATTACAAAGGCAGTGATTGGTATTCCACCTTTTTGGTGCCAAGTAATACCAGTTCCCATAAAATAAACTAGGTTTGTAATGGTAAAAACCAATCCACAGCCCCATTGGAAATAAAAAAAAAATTATTGCAAAATTCAATTCCACAAAAATTAATTTAAATAACATCACAAATGCTACTGATATTCAAAACTACTTATGATAATTATCTAGAACAAAAAAAATCATTTTTAAAAATATACATTAATACAGAACTTTGAAATATATAAAAAACATAAATCAATATTTTCTCAATATGCAATTTATTTCTACTTATTCTGCAAAAATTCATAAAATGAATCCACTTTAACTGCATCTATTATGATGTAAATTTTGATAAACATAATCATAATGATCAAAGAATGAAGAAAAATTACCGTAAAATCCGGCAAATAACGCACACATATTTTTGTATACCATATATGTATATTTTTTAATTTTAAGGCATATTTGACTTATAATATGGACTCCCTTTTTTATATAAAGAGATCTGAAATGTACCTATGCAATGTTCTTATGTTTTAAGTCATTTATTCTAAGTGTTATCCTAAGCTTTGAAAAAATAATATATACTCCTAAAATTATAACTCTAAGCTCATAAAGTATTCCACTACTTTTAAATAAACAGTATTTTGATACATAAAGTTTAATTTTTTTATGGTCATGTCTTTTTTTTTAAGCTATCAATTTTATACTTGGCCTATGACAATCACCTGCAAATTTCGATCTTTGTTGTGTTGAAAAGGCATGTTATACTCGATTTTACAGTACATAAAATGACTTAGTAGTTATAGTTGTTTTATCTGAATTAATACATCAACAACATCGCTAAAATTTTGTTTTCAGATTTAACTACATTCAAATTAAAAAAATAACAGAGATGTGTTCAAGAAAATCTATACATTCTACCAGTTAAATCATGCCTATTATATGTTTATCCAATTTTGAAAGCAACAAACTAGAATAATTTTTAAAATTTATCTTTAATAGCTTTAAAATTTTGTTGAATGTTCCTGTACAGATTACTTAAATTTTGTTGAAAACTGTAATATCTTACAAGTTGTTTAACTCTAGTTGCCAAAAAATATAGTAATTATTTAATGTTACATTGTAGAATTTTCAAAGTTTATAAAGACAGTTATTTACTTGTCACATGAGGTCTTCTTCCTAAACTTTAAGCATGTTCCTGATTAATTTGCACAACAGACAATGAAGCACCTAAATCATGAATCACTAAATTTATGAGGGAGTTTTCAGTTTTATATATAGACTGGAGTATTAAAAGGCAAAAATCTTTTTTGTCTTATATGCCTACTGATTTCAGTTGAGCTAAGCAGAATGACCTTCCTACCTAGGGTGACCCAATCAGGAGCAAACTAACATACATTGCCCATTCCAACCACTATAATGAAACTATCAGTAGGACTTAGGGAGTTTTTAATCACAGTCTTATGTACCATGTCAGTCACTGGAGGTTTAACAGTAACAACAAAAATTTGAATAAGAATTTGTAATTCCATAAATCATTTGCAGTGAAATAAAAATAAAATAATTATTGGAAAAAATTACATGGTTCACAAGAATTTCAACAATTTGATTTTAAATTTTTAAGATAGTAGAATTTTTACAGCAAATTATAATTCTAAAGGAGGAAAAAATAGCTGCATTTTTTCCTAGGTTTTACTTAAACATTGTAAAACTGAAAAAAAAAACATAATTTATCAATAAACAACATATTTAAAATTTCTCAAAAATTTATATAGCATGGATTAATTCTTTCTTACCTTCGTATCTTGAACTTGGGAAAATCAACAAAATTTTTTATCAAAACAGTAAATTTTTTAGTAGCAGCCAAGAGAGGTTTGTTGTTTTTTCTAAAACAAGAGATTTCTATTTTAAATTCTGACGAAATCCAAGTTTTTTTTTTCATTTACTTTTAAGCATAAAACTTACTTTCAAATTTCAATTATTTATAAAACACATATAATTTATTGTTTATGAAATACACTCATGTCCATAAATTAAGGATAATGAAGTTCAGGCAAAGAAAGAGACAGAAGAAAACAAATTTGACTTATTTGTAAAGTTTATTTATTAAACAAAGGGTAAAAAACAAAAAAGATGCTATATGTTTGACATGATTAATAAAAATTGCGATTTTTACTCCCTGGAGCAAATTTCAAAAAAGAACCTATTTACAAAAAACAGTATAACATGGTTAGTATGATGGTTAATACAGAGTATGTCTCCTGGCCGATGCAATACAGGCCTTACAATGCCTAGGCATGCTGAGTATCAAATTATCAATCTGATCTTGGGGAATATTACACCATTCATCAAGCAATGCCCTCTAAAGTTCCGGTAGACAGGTGGGAGGGGGTTGACGGGCTGCAATTCGTCGGCCAAGCATATATCACACATGCTCTATTGGATTCAAATTCGGTGAGTATGCTGGCCAATTCATATGGGTGATATTCTCCAATTGAAGGCATTCGTCTACAATGTTTGCAAGGTGAGGACGGGCGTTGTCATCCATAAACAGAAATTCAGCACCTATGGCACCCTGAAAGAAACTTACAAGTTGTTCCAGAATGACATCCCGATAGATGTGGCCTGTCATCGTTACACTCTGAACATGCAGGTCAGTTCTGGAAACAAGAATAATTCCTCCCAAACGAGCCATCCTGCACCACCGTAACGATGTCCTTCAATGGTACCTGGCATCTCCATATTAAAGTAAGGTGAGAATCAGACTGCAAACTAAACCTGGACTCATTGGAAAACATCATACAAGACCACTGTTGTGGTGTCCACAATACATGCTCTATACTCCAGTTTAACCACAGGTGACAGTGAGTTGTGGTAAGTGGAACACATCTGACAGACCTACGAGCATATAGACCAATGTGCCCTAAGCATCTCTACATGGTCTGCTTTGAAACTGTCGCACCGGTAGCTGAAGAGAGCTGACGAGACAGGTTTGATGCTGTGCTCCGTCTGTTTCTTTTGGCAGTAACTGCCAGATACCGGTCCTCATTCGGCGTTGTAACTCCGAGGTGACCTGTGCTGTAACTTCTACTCACATTACCATTATCTTGGAATCGTTGCCAAAGCCTGGAGATGACACTCTGGGCGATTCCAAGTTCCTCTGATACTTCCAGCTGGGTACGTCCACATTCCAGTCGCCCAATAATTCTACCACATAAAAAATCATTCAAATGCTTCCTTTGTGCCATAACTATACGGTTATTGCACTGAAAGGCTTTTAAAGCGCTTGTGAACAATTTTACTTCTTTGCCACCATTCCTTATATACCCCTCTCTTACACTCTCATCATTGTGACGTACTATACGCGCCATCTGGTGGTTTACTGTAATTTGCATATTCTTCTTCAAGGTGTGTGTGATAATTCTACAGGTGAAATTTTTATTTTAGAGTTCAATTTCAGTGTGATTCTGAATTATCCTTAATTTATGGACATGAGTGTATATAAAATTGCATTAAATCTACAAACAAAAAATAATGCAATATACACTGGCCTCAAAAAGTTAAGGTACAACCGGGGTTTTGTGTCTAATTTGCAAATGAATGAATGTAGAAACAAAAAATTTGGAGGATATGTGCATTAAATAGTTTTTTATTGAATGCGTCATAGAAATTTGTATAAGTGTATTGCAAAAACGATTTATAACAAAAAAAGCAATCTCTGCGGAAAAGTCCATTCTTGGAGAAAACAGCACATCACAATGTTATGTGGTAAAATGGCATAAAAACAATACAAAAATGGGTTCTAATAAGGAATGTGTCCACCCCTAACTTGAATGCATTGGCGGCATCGATTTCCCATGCTGTTTATTAAGTTGTCGGACACCGGAATAGGAAGCGAAGACCAGACACAGAGTAAGCCTTGTTTCAGCTCATGTAACGACCTTGGAGGAGGATTTAAAGCAGCAACCTCTCTGCCAAGATAGTCCCAAAGATGTTCTATCGGATTCAGGTCTGGAGATCGAGCTGGCCATTCCATTCGTTCCAAACCGTGATCCTCCAGATACTCCTCAACAATCCGAGCTCGGTGAGGTCTCGTGCATTATCATCCATCAGAATGAAGTCGTTACCAATAGCAGCAGCATATGGGCGGACATATGGATCAAGGGTCTCTTCCCGATATCTAAGACCAGTTACGGTTCCTCCATGGAACACATGCAGGTCAGTGTGGCCACCGAGCGAGATCCCTGCCCAAACCAGGATTCCACCACCTCTATAACTGTGTCTTTCAACAGTGTTGGATTGATGGTATCTAGTGCGCTGTTCCCTCCAGATCAGTAGACGCCCTGAATCACTCTCCATTGTAAATCTGGACTCGTCTGTGAACAGCACAGAAGCCCATTGTTGCTGCGTCCAAGAAACATGTTCTCTTGCCCAGCATAAGCGGTTCCTTCGCTGTCGTCCGTTGAGGGGAACGCACGCAACTGGTCTTCTTGCATACAGACCTGCATTGTGAAGACGATTTCGCACCGTAGTAGCGGAGATTCTTCTTCCTGATGCTTGAAAGTGGTCTGCAACGAGCTGCGGCACAGTAGTGGTTCTTCTCCTTCGTGCCGAAAGAGCTAGAAAACGCGCGCGCGCGGTTTTCTGCAGGTGTTGTAGCTCGTGGTCGGCCTGGAACAGGTCTTCTGGACACAGAATCTTCGGATTGGTATTGATCCCAAAGTCGCTGAACAACACTACGAGACACATTGAGACGTCTAGCAGCATCAGCCTGCGACAATCCCATTTCCATTCATCCAACTGCCCGCCACCTTAACGAATTGGGTAAACGACGTCTCTGAGACATTTTCTAAACTCTATTGACTATTGTCACCGAAACTGCCAACAACTGTTGAAAATCAACACAACTTACACACAAAAGTACGAAAGCTTGATATTTGCATATTTTTCTCTCACTCATAAATATACGTTCTTTTCTATAAAATAAAAGTTGTAGCAATCGTTTTTGCATTAATGTTTTTAAAGTTCGTTATTATCATTCATGTAAACTATGCACTTTATTGTTACTGCCATTTTTTTTATGGTGAGCTTCGAAAAACATGTTGTACCTTAACTTTTTGAGGCCAGTGTATTTCTCTGTTATGGTTCAATGTGCTTGATTTCATCAATAATTATGCTATTTTTCAATAACGTGATTGGTTAGACACTAGTTTTAAGAAATAATATATCACCTAATTATTCTTTAAAATCAATATCCATTATCAAACTTAATATTGAAATTCATAAACTGTTGCAAAAATTTAGTTTAAATGTGTTTAATTTTTATAATATAAGTACTACAAAAATAAGAAATTATTCAGTTTAATATAAAATCCAGATTTAAGACACTTTGCTAATGATATAACTAAGTTTTCGAAAAACAATATCTTAAATCAAATTATTTTAAAACTGATTATTAAACATATTTGAAAATCAGTATACATAAAATTTAAAATTACATTAAATAAATTGACTATCTTTATTGAATATTTTATGGAAATTGAGAGAGTTTAATAAAACTTTTTCAAAAACAATGCAAGAAATTACTATTTAAACAAGTGTAGCATACAATGGGTTAACATCTCTTTCAACAGGACACCAACCACGAATTTCACAAACTTTTACAGTGGAATTCACATCAGATGTAACACAATTTCCAGTAAGGACACCTACAACACAATTGTCAAAAATTACAATTTTAAAATATGTCACACATCTTAGATTTCGATTCAGTTACAGAAAATGAACTGAGGGTTCCAAAATTTAAAATAATTAGAGAATTATCTTTTTCTCCTGAAAAAAATGAATAAGATTATATTATAACTTTAGAATTTTGTTTCATAATTTTAATTTAGTCACAATTCAAACATGTACAATCAAGTTTGATAATGGAATAAACCACACTTTATTGGAATATTTTTATTGGCAAATTACAACTGGCATAAACTAATGCATTAAGTTGTTACAATTTGTTATGGCAGAAATTGCTCTCTCATAAATATTACTAAGCTCTCTATGAGTAACTATCCAAGAAAAATGGTATCAGCAATTTTAAAGCAAATAAAATGAAAAAGTATGTAAACTTAAAAAAAATGTGTTAAATATCCCAATATGAAAATATTTTTAGAAATAAGTAATTCATTTCAAGTTCACATACAATGTAAGGGAAATTTGAATTTATGACTACTTTTGAACTTCATCCCAAAATAACTAACCAGCTCTGTAATTTTTTATACAGCTCTTTATGAAATCACACGGGTATATATCATACATCAAATGACAAAATTATTACATTTGTAAATCAATAAAATTATACTAAACTGTGTCTCCCTTCTTGTCAAATTTATGATTATCATACATCTATATATATATAAGACGCATTTGTTGTCTGTTCCCTCATAACTCGAGATCCAGACACCCAAATAACGTGAAACTTGGTACACGTACACAAAATTACACCAGAAAGGTTCTTAAATAGGTTTGGCGTTCATAATTCCTTCCAAATTTTTTAAATTTTAATTTTTAAGTGATTTTCCAGTGTTATGACGTCATATGTAGTCACGTTTCTCACTAAGTGGACAATTTATACTTTACATGCAGTTTTTCAAGATTATTACATATTTTTACTGTAGCTTTGTTTATCGGTTGGAATATTTATTCAATTTTTCTATTCTTTGATATTTAATTAGGATTATTTTTCGAATAAATAATTTTTTTAAGGATAATTCTTTCAACAACTAAAACTTTGTTTTGTTGTTTTGGCAACATTTAGGTATTATCGCGGGATGTTTATGTGTGTGATTTTGCTTCCAAATTACAACTTATTTATTTATTTCTTTAGAATGCAAAGATTATAATTTTGACAAACTAAAACTTCTCATTGATAAGGGTTATATTTCAGTTCGGTTCAAATGTAGTATAGGGGGAGGGGCACTTTGGATTTGGCGATTTTTCTTCGGATTTTTATCTAAATGTCATGGTGAGATATCGAATTCATTCTAAAATAAATAATACCGAAAAAAGTACCTTGAAGACCACTTTTAGTAACCAAAATAAAGGACTGCGCCAAGTAGCCCCCCCTATACTACACTTGATCCAATAATATGGTTCTTTGCAATTTCATGAGTCTTTATTTTAACCTTTAAGGGTAAACTATTGGCTTCAGTGCATAAAATTGCCATGCAAAAAATCATACTGCCCAAGCAAAAGCAGTGTTGGTAGTAATTACATATCAAACTGGAATAGGCATCAGAGAATGAGCAAAACAGACAAATGGCTTAAATACCTGTTGAGGAAGCAGGTGGTCATAAGATAAATTATTTTTTGAACTTATGTACTATCCTGGCAATCGCCAACATTCAAAATAACTTGCCAAGTTGGCAACCCCTATTTTACATGTCATATATATATGTTGAATTTTGAGTCGTACTTCGTTTCATATATCGCCAATAAGTTGCGGTTATATGTAAGTACCTTATTTTTTCAAATTATGCTTTTGCATTGATAAAGTTAGTTCAGTTCTTTTTTATGTCGGTTAATGTTAGTATTGTACTTCATTTTTTCAATTTATTTTTATGCTCGGGATATATATATACTTTGGATAATTTTTGTAGTACTTGCGTATTATTGCACAATCGCCAACGTTCAAGACAACTCGCCACTTTGGCAATTCCAACTTTGTGTGAGTTGAATTAGCAATCATGTACTTCATTTTGTATAATGTCACCAATAGTTTGCAATAATACATAAGTAGCTCTAATTCTGTACATTACTATAACATTAGACTGGCCGCAACATACCAATTTGGCGTGATTTCAGAATCAGGCCAAAAATGAGTATGTTGAGGAAGCATGTAGTGGTAAGATAAATTATTTTGGCACCTGTGTGCTATCCTAACAATCGCCAACATTCAAAATAACTTACCAAGTTGGCAACCCTGATTTCGCACGTCATATATATGCTGAATTGCGAGTCATGTGCTTTGTTTCATATAATGTCGCCAAAAGGTTGGGGTTATAAGTAAATACCTTATTTTTTCAAATTATGTTTTTGCATTGATAAAGTTAGTTCAGTTCTTTTTATGTCAGTTAATGTTAGTATTCTACTTCATTTTTCAATTTATTTTTATGCTCGGGATATATATATATATACTTTGGATAATTTTTTTATTACTTGGGTATTTTTGCACAGTCGCCAACGTTAAAAAAACTCGCCACTTTGGCAATCCCAACTTTGTATGCGTTGAATTGGCAATCATGTGCTTCATTTTGTATAATGTCACCAATAGGTTGCAATAATACATAAGTACCTTTAATTCTGTGCATTACTATAACATTAGACTGGCCGCAACATACCAATTTGGCATGATTTTGAAATCACGCCAAAAATGAGTAGCCAACCAATATGAAATTAATATTATGAGTATTATCTTAGCCTGTTTTATCTTTCCCTCCAGAGTAATCCTTAATTAATTCAATATATAATTTTTGTTTTTTTTTTTAATATTTTAGTACTTACATTTTTTGGGGGGTTATTATGTACTGCAAATATTTTTTTTTTTTGCACATTGCGATGTCTTTGGCAAAATTAATCAGTGGTATTTTCTTAAATATGTTTTTTTATTTGTTTTTGACAATTTTTAAAATTTTGTTTGATGTCTGTCTGAAATGCAAATAGCAAAATAAATATTTTACAATATATATATATATTGTGTTTGTATGAAAATGTTTATACTGATTTATTCAAAATATTGAGTCGTCTTTTATTTTTGATATCTTAAGATTTAATTTTATGTTATAACTAGCTATACCCAGCTAAATGTTGCTGTTGCTCAGTCAGCTTTAAAATACTGGTACACCATAAAGTATGTCATGAAGCTTACAAAAGTAATAATACACAAGAATTCAAACAAATCTATATGCATATAAGACGCATTTGTTGTCTGTCTGAATAAACTTTCTCTTTCACACTACATCATTTGGATAAATTTTCAAAATTTGTTTGTGTGGTTAGTAATTAATTATAATGCTATAATTTTAATTGAATAGGCAGATATTGCATTTTTATGTATAAAAATAGTTATAACTACTGTACTGTATTTTTTCAGTGAGTGAATATATTAACGTCGCACTGTTCACCTACATGAGGGCTTTTGGCGACGGACCACATAATTTTGAACCATGGTCAAGTGACGTGGACAACACCTGAGCTGGCACCCCCTTCTCCTAACTACCACGCCACACCAATTTAGCAGGAATATTCTACCAATACTTAGCTGGAATATTCTTTGAAATCCACTCTTCCAAGATATATGATGGCACGGGTTCTATGATGAGTATTTTAGCAGGGGAAGGCAAATAGTTTTGTAGCAGATATTACATTTTCAGCTGCCAGCGTTTTCAGCAGATTGCAAAGATTATCATTTTTGTGCCCCAAAAATAGTTAATGTCAAAATTTAAGTGTCTTATGTTTATGGAGACCTTAGAAAACGATTTGACTATTTTAAGTGAATGGTGTATATAATTAATTTTACAGTGGAATATATTTAATTAATTTATTAGCTCTAACCGATTAAATTTCCCTAAGTGGAGTATTTTGTTTATGTATGTCCCTTAATTTTCAATGTAGTGACCTAAAAAATATTGCATGAAAAAAATTTCTGTAGATCATAATGCGGTAGATAAAGCATTAACGTGCATCGCTCCCCTACACGGTGGGTCTTACAAAGCTCTAATAAAGTTTGAGCTATGAAAGTAGCTAGACATTTGCCAACTTGACTCTATTGTCAACATTTCGCTATTTTTTCCATTGAATCGCCATTGTTATTTAGGAAACGGCGTTGCTTTATGTAGTATTACAATTTTAACATAAAATAAATTCAACAGAAACTTATATTAATGTATGACACTTTCAGTTATAAATTATTTACAATATTTTAAGCGTCAGAAAACTTTTAACAATGTGTTACTTTTGCTGAGCAGAGATCAGCTTAGGGAGGTATTTTCAAAAATCAACCCTCAAGAGTTTTACGGGAGTTATTAATTTAAAAAAATCCTTTTATCAGCTATTAGATCTACAGACTTAAAATTTAACAAAGGTATTTTTTCTTTCTTTTTTTCTTCAGCTCAGATATGTGAAAAGCTTTTTTTGTTTAATTTGCAATTCACTTAAAATTAACTCATTAAAAACTTCTTTATCCTTCAACCTGTGTTGTTTAACTTTTCAGTTCACCCGTGCGAAGAACGGGTATACCAGCTAGTTAATAAAAAAAATATAGATAGCAGAATAATAAGCAGCGCAAAAATGTTTTTATAAATATAAATGCATAATGAATGCACTTGAATTTGTAAATAGTAATATATTTTAAAAGCAATTTGTCTCTGAAAATTTTTTAGCTAATTCCAAAAATTATCAATATCTAACATACCATTTCCGGTTATTAAAGGCAAGCCTTGAAGACAATCAATATCAGATTTACATTTTGCCCCGGGTACAGTTATATCCTATTAAAAAATAAATTTTATGTTTCAACCATACACATAATTATTCGAAGAATAAAGCTACACATATTGAAAAAAATGCAAGACAGAGGCTAATTATATTAAAATAATGAACATAAGTCAAATTAATCCCAAATAAGAAAATATAGGCTTTTACAATGATATATTATTTTTTTCCTTAATAGACATAAACATAATAAAATTTCAAAGATCCTTTTTTACTTTAGCATAGATTTTATTCCATTCAATTCATTCTATTTTTTCCAGTGAAAATAAATTGTTTTCCAAAATTATTTTATGCAACTAAGTTTAGAAATGCAATATTGTTCTAACATAAAAGTTCCAAAAAGATAATAAGCAGAGATAAAATAGATAAATTGAGTTTAAACGATAGGCTAGATATATATATATTTATACACCCTCTTATTGTTAGCTGAAACAGATTTTCAGATGTGTCAAGTTTTGATATTGACATTATTATCAAGATTTAAGCCACATCCTGCACTTATTCTGCACTTCTATTTAGTTATTTGTTCTTCCTGTCAAAGTTAGTTTATCTCTTACATTGTGATTTAATCATACCACTCATTTACATAAAATGGACTATATAAGCTTATTTTTTAAAATTTGGTATTGTGATCTGACACTTAGTTTCACTCAAAGAAACAGATTCTATAAAATTAACTTAATAGCAATGTCTTTTTAAGGGGGGGACAAGGAAACTTTTTAAACACCAGCATATTTTGCAATTCTTTTTATTCTGAACTATTTAACAAACAGTTATTAAAATTTGCAATCTAAATTTTCTTTCAACTATTTTTAACCCTTAATTATTACACACCAGCTTGGTCTTTACATTGTAAAGACTTCAGTTTCCTTACTGGTTAACTTTTTTGTTTTAGTACACATTAATGTTGTAACACATAAGGGAAGATGAGATTCCTTTTTGCCTTATTTTAAAACTTACTGGTTTAATTTATAAAAACATTCATTTATTTGCCTCTATTTCAAAATGAAGATACAGAAACAAACAAAAGAATTTTTGACAGAGAATGAAGATAGAGAGACAAACAATGTGAAGAAATAGATTAAAAGAACCCATGTTTACTGAAGTTCACTCTGATCAGCAGAAATTTGGTGTTCTTTAATTATATTCCATTTCTTCATTATATGGGTTCTTAGTTGATATTTTTAAAGGGAGGTTTTATAAAACAATTTCATTAGTTAAATAAAGATAGATAATAGATTAAATCTGTAAAGATAAACAGATTTTAATACATTTTCTTGCCTATTTCTTAAGCTAAAAAAATTTAAGTGTTTTATTATATATTTAGAAATAAAATGGCTTTTCAAATATTAAAATCTTCTTGTAAAACTGTTCCATACATTTTCCAAATTACACTAATCATAAATGTTGAATTCTACTTTAACAATTTTATGGCTTTTTTTAAAATTTTGTTCATAAAATCACATAATTGATGCTTCTGTCTTTGAAATATTTCCTACTTTTCAGTTGCTTAGTTTTCTCCTTTGATGCGGCTTTGTTGCAATTTCTTTTTTTAGAATGCTTCTGAATATATATATTTCACATTTTGAGTTTTTGCTTCTTGCATGTTTTCAGTATTATTAAAACTTTCTTTTGTGTGTGTGTGTAACTCTGAATTAATGAAAATTAACGAGAAAGTTTTTTAAAAAATTATTTTTTTTAACTGTGAATATACGTACACAATTTAAGAAATACTTGTTACAAGTTAAGCTAAGAAAAATGAATACTTACCTCAGGGCACTTTCCTTGTGTTTGATTTGATGTAATGACTATGTTTGTAACAACAAAAAAGGCATTGTTTTCCTATTAAAAACAAATACAAAAAGTGTGACATAGTAAATTTTCAAACTGAACAGAAAAAAAAATTCAAATTAAATATATATATATACTTTGGATAAATTCAAAATAACATTTATAATTGAAGCTATTCATTTGAGCAACAAAACAAAACTGAGGTAATTACAACAAAATTTTGAAAACTGATGTGCTGACTATTTAATTGATATCTAAAACAGAAAAAATGTGATAGCCAAAAATATGAAAATTAAATACTTTTTAAAATATAAAAACTAGTATGTTTTAATAATTTGGAACTAGTTTGATATTCTGGAGCATGGGGCCCAGCAGCAGTTGCTGTCGATGAAATGGAATCCAACATGGCAGTGTCCGTTTATCCGTATGGAAAATAATGTTGCAAAATGCATGATTTAAGATGATGGTTTATTTTACCAAAGAATAATAGTGATGAAAATTTAAAAAATTACTATTGAAATAGTGTACCTACTTTTCTGGGTGTGGAGAACAGTATCAGAAATGATGAATACCAGGATTTTTTTTTAAAAAAAGGAATATGAGGGATATTGAAAGGCCAAAAGTTAAGTGAGTAAAGTTAAACATAATAAATGCATTTGTGGAACTAGATGAATTTTAAAAAAAGAAATTGTTAAGAAAGCATAAGGAAATAAGGAACTTAAATGTAAAAAAAAGTGAGTAATAAGTGGGAGAAAGCAGAATGGTGGAGGCTGTAAATGTTACAAAAGGTTATGGATTCGATTCCTCAATTCCCCCTGATGGAACAATTCTCCATTCAGCCCAATTAATGTTTCAAACAAGATCAAGAAATTAGATAAATGGGTTCTCTTTGAGAGTTAAACAAATTTTCCTGAACATGTACCAGGCAAAGAAGCTTTGAATTGATGCCAGGTAACTTTGATAGTATTTGTATGTGCGCCGGTCTCGGAATCAATGAATTTGAGAGAATGGTTAACAGTAAGGTGATGATAGTCTCACTCACCCTTTCGTAAGATTTCCAGCAGTCAGATATTACAGTTGTTCCTGGTTTGATACATCATTCGATAAGGCCGAGAAGTGTTTCTGCCGTTCCGGTCATGAACGGCAACCAGAAAACAGCATCCTGTCTCACATTCTACACCACCAAAAACCTACTGTCTCTCTACGAAATGACGCCTATTATACGAAGCACATCCAGAAAGTTAGTTTCCCTATTTTTTTTAAAAAAATAACTCACACTTTCAGGAACATATTTATTGGCAACAAATACAACAATGTTTCAGCTATTTTTCAACATAGTCACCACCAGAATTGAGACATTTGTCGAGAATCGTGGGATCAACTTTTGTATCATTCTGTGGTAGAACTCTGCCGCCTGTGAATGAAACCAGCATGCGACAGGAATCTTCAATTTTTTGAATTTTTTTAAACAATTTTTTGAACAGCAGGGGTGCTTAGTGACAATCTCATGCAACAAGGATTGTGATATCTGCGGAAATTGGCTGCTCAGCTCCGTAATCGTGAAGTGACAGTTCTCCATCATGCGCTGTCTCACAAGCTCAACAGTGATGAGGGCCGGTCACCCACTGCGCTCTTCATCATGGACACATTGACGACCCTCTGAAAACTGCCTACACCAGCCATGTACCATCTGCTTACTCATGATATATATAATTAGCCCATATACCTGACAAAGCTGACGATGAATTTCAATAGGTGTAATGCTCTATGTATTCAATAACTTCATCACCAACTGAACCTCGCAGGCGGTAGGAGAAGGAATGAGTTTTCATTTCGGATCACTGCTATCACGTTACTGGCACGACGCGGGACCTGTCCGGCTGCCATATGATTGATACGCCATAGATCTGTTACACATGAGCAATTGACACAGCTAATTACATTTACTTTAAAGAGAAAAACAACAGAAAACTTACTTTCTGGATGCACCTCTTATTTTATTTTCCCAATTTTGCTTTTGTCAATTTCAACCGTTAATGAAGAAATTATGTTACATTCATGATATATCAAATGCATTTTGATTGTTAGCATTATTTTTGATATTAATCAGTCAAATTTACAATTTAGTTCATACATCATCATGTTTAAATCATGAGTGTGTCATGTAAACTTTTAGCTTTGTGTGTGTATTTTTTGCTTTGAATATGGAATTTTAAAATTTATTAGCTTCCATAAGAAATGGTATCTTATGAAACACAATATACAGTTCTTAAGATTTTAAAAAGATTGAGATTACAAATGCTATCTTATTGGTACATAATCTGTCATAAATCAATGAAGATCAAACTGGTATATTAAGGTTAGTACGAAAAAAATAGTTCAATAAACTTTATAGCTTCCCAAAATAAAATAATGAATTGTAGCATTCATTAATGAACCAAATATATAACATACAATCCTATATTTTTTTTACTAAAACAATATATGCAATATATATAATCCCAAATTTATATACCGAAGGAGGTACAACATAATCCGCTGTATCCCAAATTCTTCGATAGACATCTACATCTGGTACAAGATCATTAAACTCATTTTTGGAATAATTTGTAAAAACTACACCTTTCACTTTGGTTGTTACTGAGCTTTCAATTGGACTGAAATCTTGGTAGCCTTTGTTATAAATGATTGCATACCTATAAAATAATTTAAAAAATTAATAAACACATCTTTAAAATTTTAGTATACAAAATAGATAATTAATAATATAACAATTTTTACACTGCAAAAGCTGATAATAATTTTCAAAAAAATATTAGAATTTGCAGGATTTAATATTTCTTGTACAGCACTTATTTAAAATCATTGAACTTGCCAAAATTTTAAAAAGAAAACAAATTTTTAAACTTACTATATTGAACTAATTACTTACTGTTTGACAGCACAAGTGAAATGCTTTTTAACATAAATCTGATAGTAATGCTGATGAAAGTGTAACTTTTTAAATCTTTTGAATTCTGAAAACATTCATTTTTAACAAAATTTTTTTAAAAATAGTTCATCTATTATTATTACATTCTGTTACTTTTTTCAACGCAATTTTGGCAAATAATGAAATCTAATATTATATAGAAATATCACATTTATCATAATCTCATAACATCTTCATAACAAGAGTATATTCTTCATTCATTTTTCAATATCATGGACTAGTTTCAAACCTATTTAATGTTTTTGCCCTTTTAAGATAAATTAATATTACTTTTTAATACGAAAATCTGCGTTCACAATTAGAACTTTTTTTCTAAATTTTAATTTGCGTACAAATAGGAAACAGATTTACTATATTTCATTCTAAAAAAATGTATAAAATACATTTCTTCCATTAATTTTTTTTTTTACCTTTTCCCCAATGAATTTAAAGAAAAATCAAAAGTGCCCAGGCTCACACTGATGGTATTACATGAAAAATATTTTGACATTGGATCAGACTAGAATTTAAAAAAAAAAAAAAAAGTTCCTTCAAATATACTAGTACTGAATTTCTCTCTTTAGCAGAATACTATCAAGAGATATGTGATTTCATAATTGTTGAATTGTATTTAGAAAACACTGCAATGCACGACAGCAAAACGTAGAACCTTGGTAGTAATTGTGGAGAAGGGAGCATCTGTCCCTGGACACAACATCCGACTTTTGATTTGATTTTTATTAATGTCAAACACTAAAGCATCAAGAGGACTATAGGCAATATATCTTGCAATTTTGAACATTAGAGAACATCTGTACTAACACCCAATTCTCTAAACTTTCACACAGTGGTGTAATGGAGAATATTAGGGTTCCCTGAAAAGTCAGGTTTGGGGGCCCAAGCTAGATCTTATAAAGGATTGCAAAATGATAACCTTTGGAGCCACCTGATATGGGGGTGTAAGTTATGCCACTGCTTCCACACCACTCTAACATGAGGATTTTGGACAGATTTAACATATATCAGCCTCTACGACATGCTGGGTCTTCAGTGGCCCCTCGACTTGAACCAGCAAATGGACAACACTGCCCGCGAGTTTGCAATAATAAGCACTTGGTTACAGCTGCTATTAAGGCATCTAGTAAAGGAGGTACCAAATTGTTATTGACTGATGACAAATGAATTTCAAAATAATATAGTTTCAACTCTGTATATTTTTTTTAAAGTATTGTTTTAATTTTTCTATATGGTCCACACACCCCCCTCTCCGATAAAATCAATTGCATCTTCAAACTATCGCTGTTATCTAAATTATTTTGTGCTTCTTCCCATTCGTTTCATATAATTTGCCATGAAATGTAAGTTAACATGTTCTAAATCTCAAAAATGTTCAGGCAGCATGATAGACTCTTTATGATTCACACCTTTCCAGAAGAGAGCACAAAATACGAGTTTGCACCCAGGTACTGATAACCCTATATAGCTATGCTGCTTTTAATCTTTGAATTGCAGTAATTTCAAGGTCAAAACACAGCCATATTTTTCCATGCACAAAAATCAGAGCAACTCAATAAAAATTTGCCTGGAGACGATCATATACTTCTAAATGAGATTAATTTTGTAGTAATCCCAAAACTGTAAAACATTTTGAGTTCGTCTAATATGTCTTTAAAACTTTAAGCAGCTTAACTTTTCAGTTCATATAAAGTAAATGTAAATGTGAAAAATAGAAAAATTTTAGAACATATCTAGCAAAACTTAATGTTTGCATTTTTGAATAACTTTAAAACTCTTCATCCTATGAAAATCTACATAGAACTTTTAGAATTACAACATAGATAGAACTTACTTAGAAACTTACATATAACTTCTACAATTGTTTTCAATAAAGAAACCACCATCCTTCAAAGGGAGTGATTTCTACCCTAGCTATATTTGGAATTAGCTCTAAGGGGATCACTTCCTGTGTATTTTGGATGCAGGGCATTGAGCAAGAATGGAATGGAGGGTTATTTATAACAAAGGGGGTGTCTCTAATGCAATGAAAATAATGTGCAGCCAGGAATAGCATGTGTGTACACACATTCTTTGCAGAATAAATGCAGCAATTCTAGTAAAAATACTCCAAAACTTTTCAACCTCTCTTTAGTTTTCCTAAAAAAACAGCTTATATTCAACAGATGCATGCTCTTTACCTGTTAAATGTCATATATAATTTTTATAATAAATCTATTTTTTACAGGGAGATACCATACACAATTTATTGATTCACACTATCTATATATATATAAAGGAGAAAGGGGACTCGCTCACTCATCTCAATATCTCCGGAACTATAAGACCAACAGACCTGAAATCTGGCAGGCATTTTCCTTTTATGTAAAGATCCACTAAGAAAGGGTTCTGAGAAATTCGACCCAGAAGGGAGGTTGTGAGGGGTTAAGTATCATTAAAGGTTTTTGAATTATTTGAACCTACCTACTTGAAATCTGGCAGGCATGTTCCTTTCATATAATAGAGATCCACAACAAAAGAGGTTTTGAGAAAATAGATTCTTTAAAAGTAGCTGTGAGGGGTATGGCAGCATTATAAATAAATATTCCTGTTTTTGAACTATTGTACAAACAGACTTGAAATTTAGCAGGCAAGTTCCTTTCATGGAGTAGAGATCTGCTACAAAAGGGGCTTTGCAAAAATCAACCCTGAAGGATTAAGGGGCATTATAGATAAATATTCCCCTCTTTGAACAAATAGACCTATAGACTAGAAATTTAGTAAACATGTTTCATTAGTTGAATAAAGATCAGCTTACAATTCAATGACTTCTTTAAAAGAAATGAATTTGCAATCTTTAAGTTCATTTAAATCCAATAACGAAAGAAATCTTGATATTACTTTGATCAAGAACTGCTTAAAAGTTAGCAATATGATTGAAATATCTTAAGAGAAACATGTTTTATCATGTTTAAAACTCATAAGAATACCACAATAATAATTATTACATTTATAGCTGCGCTGAATTATCATAATTGTATAGAGATCTATTTGTCTATGTATATCTCACTTTGCTATTTCCCACATCAAGTCTTTTTAGAATAAATGTAAATCTTATGCAGATATTCTAATCATTTTTTAAGTTAATTACTGCCATCAATTTAAATTCATAATAATATTTTTATTTCAATTAATTGGATGTGAAAGATGTGACAGCAAACCATATGTTCAAAAAACTTACAAAATTTCCAACATTAATATTAATTTGGAAATGAATACTATCAACAGTTTTTAGTAATATAATGTTCATTAATATTACATTGCCTAGAAACCTATCTTAAGATTCAATGAGAATGATTGCATTCTGCATAGCTCTTTCCAAGATAAAAATGCAAGTCTAATTAGTCATATAAGTTCTAATAACATCTAAATTAAAAAGTAAGCAAAAAATGAGCTTCAGAAATAATTGTTTCAGTTTTTCAATTAATGGTATCCCAAAAAATGCCATGAGTTTAACTAACAACAGAGTTAATAACATTGTTTTTCAGAGTCAAAATTAACAGTCAAATGAATTACTGTAGTATTCATGAAATGCAATATTTCCTCCTCCTTTGTCAAATCCATAACTAGTTAAAATAATTCAAAGATTTAAGACTCAAAAGAAAGTGAATCCAATTAGTGAAAAAACAGTAAAAATAAACAGTAAAAATAAACTGATTCAACAATTATCATTGTAAGAAAACTTACCCAATGATGTAACTAATTATTGCAAGCTGAACAAATCGATTTAAAACACCAACTTTTCTGTTTTTTATTAGAACTATTTTAGGAGTGTAATATTCAAATAAACTCAAAAAGATCGTCTTAAATTTGGAAGAAGTCATAATTATAATAATTTATAAGTGTAAATAACAGTTTCTTTCAATTATATTTGATAGCAAAGAGGGTATATCTTCGCTCGTTTGTTATATTTATCCCATCTCTTATCACGCTTTTCTCAATAAGCTTTTATTAGTCACATGATATGAACGAAGAGAAACCATGAGTAGCAAACAGAGGAGAAACAATATAGATTATTGTATAGATAGCATAGAGAAGCATAATGAGTGTATGAAACCAAAAACTTTTTTTAAAAAATAATTTTGTAGCAGTAAAATCTTTGCTTTCATACATCGTTAAAAAAAAAGGTTTCTTCAGAGAAAGTAATAAGTGAATAAATGACTGAAAACATTTTTTAAATTAAATATTACCTGAGCGCAGCGCTGTAATAGATTTTTTGATTAGTTGTTCGAATGCTGGGTACTTCAGAAACTATTTAGTGGCAACAGAAATTTCCGTTCTCTCAACTCCTCTTGACCGCCATGTTTGGTGTTTTGTTCAAATAGCGTAATAAGTTTACATTAAAGAGTGGCTGTTATTATAATAATTGTGCTCAAGTGGCAGAATTAATATTTACGTATTTGGAAAGATTTTTATTGTATAGAGATAATTATTTTTACAAAGACTCGATGATGTCCATTGAAGAAAGCCTAATGACCCCTGATGCAGAAGAAATTCGAATTGAGATGGTATCCGATATGTGCATGCCGATGCTCGGAATGCATGGCTATTTCTTCTGTAGCATATGTGGCGAAAATTTCGAGTCAAAGAATGAACTGAGAAAGCACAAGACGTCTCATAATCCTCCTAAGTTGTTCAATTGCGAAATGTGTCACAAAGTTTTCTCGAAAAAGTATAATCTTCAGCAGCACATGCTAAGTCACACAGGAGAACGTCCTCATGTTTGTCCAGTTTGTTCCAAAGGATTTACTAGAAAAAAATATCTTGTAGAACATTATTTAGTACATACAGGTGAAGAACCTTTTGTGTGTGATGTTTGTACTGAAGGTTTCATGACTGATGTAGAGTTAAAAGAACATTGTTTACAGCACACTGGTGAAAAGCCATTTGTATGCCCCAAATGTAATAAACGATTTGATGATGAAGTCCAATTCAAAGGACATTATTTGACTCATACTGGAGGTAAAGCTCATGAATGTGATATATGTCACAAATGTTTTAAGAATAAAACATTGTTAGCAAGACATTATTTAATCCATACGGGAGAAAGACCTCATGTATGTGGAGTATGCAATAGAGGATTCACTAATAAGTCAACTTTGGATCGTCATTATTTGACTCACACGGGTGAAAAACCGTATACATGTGAAATGTGTAATAAAGGATTTATTCAAGAACATCATCTAAAAGAGCATTATTTTATTCATTCAGGAGAGAAACCTCATCGATGTGAAGTATGTAATCGTGGTTTCACATATAAAAGTGCTCTTCGTAGACATTCACTTCTCCATACAGGTGAAAAACCACATTCTTGTGAAATCTGTGGGAAAGGTTTTATTCAGGAAAGTCATTTGCGTGAGCATTATATTTCTCATAATGCTGAAATTCCTCACATTTGTGATATATGTGATAAAGGTTTTGCTAATAATGCTACTTTACAGAGGCACTATATGACTCATTCTGGTGAGAAGCCTTATGTTTGCGATCTTTGCAAGAAAGCATTTTCTCAGGAAGGTCATTTAAAGCAACATTATGTTACTCATACTGGAGAGAAACCTTACGCTTGTGAATGTTGCTCCAAAACATTCACGTCTAAAAGTTTGCTTCGAAGACATTCCGCAACGCATGTCAATGAAGTTACTGAGGAAAAGTATATGTGTGAAGGCTGTGGTAAGACGTGTGAGGAATTTGAGTCCCTGCAAGATCATTATAGTACATGTATTATTGATAAACCGTATGCTTGTGAAATGTGTGAGAAGACCTTTTATAATCATACTGATCTTGAACAACATTTTTTGAGTCATAGTGATGTAGGAGCATTAATCAGCACATAATTGCCTTAATACTGAATATAACTTATATAGCAAAATGTGATTCTTTGAAACATATGCAATGAACTTAATTTCACTGGTTTATTTGAAATAACAAAAAAATGTGTTGAAATAGATAAACAGTTGCCATTATACTTATAGTCAAAATTCTCTATTTCTTCAGCTTATGAACTTAGTAGATTTCTATTATTGAAAAGTATAATATTGACCAGTGGTAAATGTTCACTATGAATAATCAACCTGTAGTGTAATGGGACATTCTGAACCATTATCTAAAAATTGTTAAATATATAAATTCAAGCAAAATTATTGTCTGACAATATAAATTTGATATTTACATAATGAGATTTTCTGCAAGTCTTGATATTTTGTGATGTGTCAAGAAATGTAGGAATTGTTCTCATAATTTGTTGATTTGATTTCTTTTGTTAAATGTATACTTATAATTGTTTTAACTTGTACATTAAATTTAAAAATTGCATGTCATTTATTTTTGAATGTTATATGAAAGTTGTTTGAATTAAATTCAGCATTGTGCTCACTGAAATATTTTTTTAAAAATAGTTTAATTGTAAAATTTTCATGAATAAAAGACATGTTTTTAATCAAATTTGTTCATTTTAAAAAATTACCTTACTAAACTTATTCCAAGATATTTTAATTTACCAGTAGAATGTGATTTTTGCTATGTATTTTAATCTTGTATTTATTTTAAATGCATATGTTAATGATTAGATTCAAAAGTATAAAAAAAATTTAGGTCTTTTTATATTTTTTAATTTGTAAAATATTAAATCTTTCCCTTTTTTAGTAAAATTCTTATTCCAAAAGTAAATATAAAATAATTCAATTTTATTCTTATCAATATTTTAAGTTCCTACTGAACCCCCCTTTAAATTTGTTATTCAACTTTACATTGAGTTGAGCTCAAAAGTTTAACTTAAAGAGAGTAGTTCTTTTGTAAATTTAGCTTTTGATCTATTTATAATTAATCATGAATTTTATAAATGAGCAATAAATGTTATTTTTATTGAACTATTTATTCTATCATGTTGTGAAAATAAAACTTATTTGAACATTTTAAAGAACAAGACCTATTCTAGTCTGCATTCTCCTGATATTTTTTGTTAGCTATTGTTATTGATTTTCTCCCATTTTATTTCATTAAATTAGGAAAATGTTTGCATATGAATGATAATTATATTCTTAATTTTTAATACAAATTATTAGAAGGAGAGTAGAATGGAAGTGTCCCTTAGATTTGTTGATGTCTTTCCAATTCGCCATTATAATGTAAGGGATGGCATTGCTTACGAATATTACAATTATGACGTAAAATATGTACAACAGAAAGTAATATTATCGTATTATACATTCAGATATAAGTTATTTGCACTATTTTAAGCATTCATTACACAAAATTTGTAACAATATGTTAATTTTGCTGAGCAGAGATCAGCTTAAGAAGGTGTTTACAAAAATCGACCCACAAAAGAGCTACGGTGCATTATTAATAAAAAAAATCCTTTTTATGAGTTATATTAGATCTACAGACTTAAAATTTAACAAATATGGTTTTTTTGTTCAGCTGAGATATGCAGAAAGCTTTTTTTTTTTGTTTAATTTGCATTTCACGTAAAATTAACTCATAAAAAAACTTTATCCTTCAATTTGTATTGTTTAATTTTTCAATTCATCCTTGCGAAGAACGGGTATACAAGCTAGTCACACATTAGACCAGTGGCACGTGCCACAATATTTTGGGCAGGCCAGCAATCAAAATGGTTTGCATTTTATTTCAAAATAACAAAGTTCATTATGAAGTAATACGAAAAAACGCAAGTGATTGGTCGCGGGGAGCATACTCGCTTGTTATTTATTGTCTTGTCTTAATTACGTCATGGACACCAATTGCTTATGACGCGAAGTTCGTCTACGCCTTCATTGACACAAATGTATTTTAAAGTTTATATATATGATTTTTAGTTATTTAACGTGGCTAGTTCAACCAAACAACGAAAAGTGCAAGATAGTAAGTGTAACAGAGAATTTCAAATTTAGTGAATCTACAGAAATATGGCACTATTAGTAAAGGCGATAAAGTGGTATGTATTTTATGTTCTGCAACGCTGGTATGCAGTACATCGTCTGTAAAATGGCATTTTGAAACAAATCACAAATCCTCTTGTCAAAAAAGTGAACCACAGCAAAATAAGTTAATGATATAAGTTATTTACCATCCAATCTGCAACCACAAAAGTCACACTAATGTTTACTTTAATTTAAATTACATGTATAACTAAAACATTTACAACTATACAGTGCAAAAGTAATTTTTCGTAGTAAGTAAAGAAGTTGTGTTATTATTTAGTTTTATTATTTTTACAATAATCGCAAGTAAAAATTATTGGACGGCACGTCTCTAACTCATTAAACACTTTAGAAAAAAATGGCACGTGGATGCATAAAGGTTCGCCACCCCTGCTTTAGACTAATCTCTCTAAGATGCGCTGCTGTGTAGCTGATACACTTTAAATTTTTCGATGCTGAAGGTTTCACATTAACATGGTGTGGAAAAGGTGTTAACCTCATTATCTGACCATGCTGAAAATTTCAAGGTCATTCGTCATTATAATTTCTGAGTAAAACGTGAATAAACTGTTTACACACACAGCTACCGTAGATTTGTAAGTATTGATGCATTTTTTTTTCATTCTAAATCATTTCACGAATCTGAATTTGATGAAATCTAGAAATGATTTGCTATATAAAAATAGTCTATATAAATATTCTTTTTTTCCTTCCCCAATGGGGCTGCATTTTAGCAACATAGTCTTTGCAGACACGGCAAGTCCCCAAACGTGAGAGCCATTTCATGGTGGTACCATCTAGATACGGCCTCGTTACCAAAATCGGACGCTTGGATTAATTTTTCATACGTGTACAGTACTTTAGGGAGTTTTATAAGCAAAAAGAGACATTATACGTTGTATATTAAGAAATCAGAAAATGACTTCTTTCCTATGAAAAAATGGTACATTTAACAGTAACATTTTAGATTTCGTACAACAAAAGGTTCTAAATTTCGTGTGCAAGTTACTGCTAATTTTTAATTTTGCTAATAAAGAGATGTTAATGAAAGCTTCCAGGCACTTTAAACACATGTTTAAAATGATTGAAAGAAAATTCTAAGCAAAATCCAATAAAGAGCACAAAATGTGCCACCACGACCTCTCGGCTATCGTGGTCATATCAACTGATCATATTAAGTTTAATAAACTACTTTTATTTATTTGGATCTAAAAGGAAATCATTTCTCGCAGGATTTTTGTCAAATCCATAATGATAAAAAGGAGTTAGTTTAAGGAACATTGTTAAAAAATTGACTGGTGGTACATTTACCATTTTTTTCTGTATTTTTGTTGCGTTATTATTACTTTAATTAGACTGAAAATTACGCAGTTCTTTTTTTTAATACTTCATATGTGAAATAACATGGGAAGAACTTCCGAACGAGGAAAGGACAGTTACATTTTAACCGGTAAATACTCTTGAATGACTGACAAAATCTCTCATTAAATACTTATTTATATAAGCATTCTGGCCAAATGACTTGTCACATCATCTACTATTCGATGCATACGCCTTTTGTTTTGTATAGAACATTAACTCTTCATGGTACAGATGTAATAAGCTTCTAATATGTCTCTACAGTGATTTCAAATCATGCTTTATGAATTGATATTTTTAGTTCTTTGATACTTGTTGGTAAGTGTTACGGTTGAGTGTAACATATATTCAAGTTCGAATTCAAAAGTGTGTGGACTGCATCTACCCGAGGGCTGCGGTAGCCCAGTGGTTAAGGTATCCAACTGTTATGAACGTTTGGTTCTATAACATTTAAAAAATAGAAAGTTGGTTCAAAGAATTCGAAGAGCACGTTTATTCCATTAGGCTTAGCTGAGCTAGCACCAAAACATTGCAACAAGTCTAATCAAAATATACCGACTGTTGCCAATCGGGTAATCTGAAGAAGGATACAAGAAATTGTTTCCAGATTTACAAATATAAATATAAATACAGTTTGATTACATAAAATACAAAATATAGTAAATTGCAAATGCCTAAATATAAAATTCATTTTAAAATTAATTATTTTTCAAATTATAATGTTCTATAATTTTATTATATTTTTCTTTGTTGAGTTTAATAATATTTGTCTCAACATTACTCCCCTACCAGTAACTGAGTTACGAACTGAGAAGTATGGCAGGAATAGTGTTAGATGTTAAACAAGAATTTTTTTCTTAAATATGCCTTTTTAAACAATACATTATGAATACACAAAAAATTAAATATTTGTACAAATGTTACATACTTTTAGAAACAGTAATATTATATATAAATAACTAGTTTGATGTTAGAGAAATGACATACATTCATAAATATTTGTAAAAATTAAGTAAACCAAAATATCATACACTTGATATAAGTAAATAGTTATAAGTTAGAGATAGATATAGGTTATTTACAGCAGATATCAGTCCTGAAATCTTACAGGTTTCTTTACCAATCTTCCATGTCTTGAAACAGTGGGCTTAACATCGGTTAAGAGGTTAGTGTCATCCGATTGCTTACAAGGAACTGTTGTTTTGTCAGGAATAGAGTCTGTCATTAACAAATAAGCTGGTTTTAGTCTATCCACTGATATATTCACAGGTTTATTTTTTATTGTCAGTGTGAAATATTTTTCATATCTTTCTTTACTGGGAATGGACCATCATATGGTGGCTCCAGGGCTTTCCTTACACGATCAACTCTCACAAATACATGAGTGCAGGATTTTAAGTCTTTATGAACAAAAATCTTTTGATTTTTTGGAGGCGAAGATTTTGTTGGCTTCAGGTCGTCCATAAAAGTCTGCAATGTAGTGACAAATGTTTCAGGATCAATTTGAATGGAGGGTGGGTTAAAAAATTCACCTGGCAATCTGATATTAGAGCCATAAACCATCTGAGCTATAGTATGATTGGTATCAGGTCTTAGAGCAGTTCTTAGTCCTAATAAGAATGTTGGTAATGTCTCTGTCCATTTGATGTTGTTATGAGCTTTGATTGCCCCTTTCAAAGTCCTATGCAACCGTTCCACTTTCCCATTGCATTGAGGGTGATAAGAAGTTGCATGAGCTACTTTAGCCCCACAAATAGCAGCTAAACTTCTAAACAACTGAGATTCAAATTGCCTTCCTTGATCTGTAACTATTTTCCCAGGTACTCCAAATCTGCAAACCCAGTGTTCGTAAAAGGCTTTGCTAGCTGTCTCTGCTTTACAATCAGGCAAGGGAACTGCTTCCATCCAACACGAAAACGGTCTATACAGGTCATACAAAATGTCATGCCTTGCGATGGTGGAAGTGGACCAATTAAGTCAATGTGTATCACACTAAATCTTGTATCAGGTACTTCATATTCTCCAAATTTTGATTTTGTGTGTCTGTGGACTTTACATTTTTGACAGGGAATACATGTTCTTGCCCATTCTCTTATTTCTTGCTTCATATTTGGCCAGATAAATTTTTCAGTCATTAATTTAATAGTTGATCTAATCCCAGGGTGTGAAAACCATGAATTTGTTGAAATATTTGTTGCCGAAACTGTTTTGGAATGTAGGGTCTTATATTGGATGTTGAAATATCACACCAGAGTGTTTTTCCTGATGGTAATGTACATGATTTGAATTTTACTGAAGAGTTACTCCTCATTAACTGTTGCAATTCTGCATCTTGGGTTTGTTTATCCGCTATAGTATCATAGTCGATTACTGTAATGGCTTCGATTCTTGAAAATGCATCTGCTACTAAATTATCTCGTCCTTTAATGTGACATATATTTGTTGAAAATTGGGATATGTATTGTAGATGACGTAACTGTCTAGGTGAAGCTTTTTCATTTTTTTGATGAAAGGCATATGTAATTGGCTTGTGATCTGTGTAAATAACAAAATTTTGTCCTTCGAGAAGATGTTTAAACTTTTTGACAGAAAGATATATTCCTAATAATTCTCTATCATAGGTACTGTAATTTTTCTGTGCATCGGTTAATTTTTTAGAAAAAATGAAATCGGTTTCCAATTTCCAGCTTCAAATTGCTGTAACACTGATCCGATTGCAAAATTGGAAGCATCAGTAAATAAAGCCAATTGTAAATCAGGGTCAGGAAAGCTTAATAAAGTAGCATTTGCAAGATCTTGTTTACATTTTTCAAAATTTTCTTTAGCTTCTTCTGTCCAAAGAATTTTTGTCTTGTCATTCTTTCTTGAACCTTTAAATACTCGTGAAGAATAGCTTGATTTTTAGCAGCATCTTTTAAATATCTTCTATAAAAGTTAATGAGTCCAAGGAAAGTTCTCAAATCACGAATTGTTTCAGGTAATTTGTATGACAAAATTGCATCTACTTTCTCTGGAAGTGGCTTAGATCCCTCTGGTGTAATCAAGTATCCTAGAAATTCTAGATGAGTTACTCCCAAAGTTGACTTGGAGATATTCACTGAAGACCATGTTTTTGTAACAGATCAAACACAAGTTTCAAATGAGTTTTATGTTCTTCTTCAGTTTCGAGGCTACTAGAATGTCATCGAGGTATGGGAAAACAAATTCTAGTCCAAATAAAACTTCATTGATAAAGCGCTGAAAAGTAGATGGTGCATTTCTTAACCCAAAGCTCATAACATTAAACTCAAATAAGCCAAATGGTGTTATTATGGCTGTCTTTTCCTTATCTTCTTCAGCAATTGGTATTTGAAAATATGCTTTGAAGAGATCAATTTTAGAAAATATTCTTTTCCCCTTCAAAATATGGTGAAAATCTTCAATACGTGGAATTGGATAACGGTCAGGAATGGTTTGAGCATTTAAACGTCGATAATCACCACATGGTCTAACACTTCCATCTTTTTTATTCACAAGATGTAGTGGGCTTGCCCATGGAGATTTAGAAGGTCGAAGGATATCATTATCTAACATAAATTTAAATTCTTGCTTGGCTATTTCTAATTTTTTAGAATCCAATTGACGAGCTTTTGAGTAAACCGGTGGGCCTTTAGTAGCAATATAGTGTTTAACATCATGTTTTGTATTAGTAATTAATAAATTTGGTTTCATTAAATCTGGAAATTGTAATAATATATTAGAAAATTTTGATGTTTTATCCATTATGTTAATTTTATTTTCTTGCAAAATAGAAGAAATCTCACCTGTAACATGAAGGTTAGTTATTCCATCTATTAACTGCTTGTTTCGGATGTCAATTAACAAGTTAAATTTATTTAAAAAATCGGCTCCCAAGATTCCTTTACTAACTTTGGCAATTATAAACGGAAATAAAAATTCTCGACGTAATCCCAAATCAATATTTAGCACTTTAATTCCATAGGTTGGAATTTCTGTTCCGTTTGCTGCAAATAATTTGTAATCCGATGGTTGTTTATTTTTAGATGTGGCTGGTATTATTGAACAATCAGCTCCACTATCTACCAGGAAGTGCAAATTTGTCGTTCGATCTTTGACGAATAATCGAAATTTGCGACAGGCTTTATAATCTTCTGCAGCAGAATTTGTCGCAATATTTACTGCAGACTGAAGTTTTCCGTATTCCTATTCCATGTACAAGGCGGGCTGCACTTTTCAGGTTTGCATCGAGCACCGAAACGGAAGTGAAAATAACAATATTTTCCTTTGGGGTCGAAACGTTTCCGAGAACGACTTCGGGATTTAGGATGAAAACTATTGCGTCCTTTCGTTCTTGATTTGTGGAGAATGCTGAGTTGACATATTTGTTCCTCTAGGCTTTGAATTATGTTGAGAAGAAGCTGGTCTCTTGACGACGTTGCTTCACCACAGTCTAAAGATTTTCCAGTTGCAAAATCTTCTGTTCTGGGAGTCATATCAGATATTTTATCAGCCATTACTGCCAATTTGCTTAAATTCTCATCACTGACAACCAAAATATTTTTAATGGACTCAGGAAGCTTTTCTAACCACAAAGTTTTAATTAAATTATCCGAAATATCGGACGTTGCAACAGGTTTCAATTTCTGCAACAGCTGACTAGGCTTCATATCACCAAGTTCAATTCCAGTTAACAGTCGTTTTATGCGAAGATTTTCACTTTCTTTAAACAGACTGAGTAATCTGTTTTTCGAGTCCATGTACTTCGTATCACTTTTGCTATTGACAATGTCCCAAATATTCTCGACGTATTTTGGTTCTAATTGCGATACCAAATAATGGAATTTCGTTTCTTCTAAAGAAATTCTTGATATCTGAACTGAGCCTCTACTTGGTAAAACCAAATTTCTGGCCTGTCAGTCCAAAACGGCGGTATTTTTATGCTGACGGCGCTCATTTCCAAATTCTTCGAATCTTCGTTAAGCATTATAACAGATGATAATTATGATTAAATTTTATGCAATATTTAAATAAAAATTGTTCCGGTTCACCAGTTTGTTATGAACGTTTGGTTCTATAACATTTAAAAATAGAAAGTTGGTTCAAAGAATTCGAAGAGCACGTTTATTCCATTAGGCTTAGCTGAGCTAGCACCAAAACATTGCAACAAGTCTAATCAAAATATACCGACTGTTGCCAATCGGGTAATCTGAAGAAGGATACAAGAAATTGTTTCCAGATTTACAAATATAAATATAAATACAGTTTGATTACATAAAATACAAAATATAGTAAATTGCAAATGCCTAAATATAAAATTCATTTTAAAATTAATTATTTTTCAAATTATAATGTTCTATAATTTTATTATATTTTTCTTTGTTGAGTTTAATAATATTTGTCTCAACACAACCATGGCAGGCATGTCATGAGTTCGATCCCAGTACCACTAAAGACCCGCCGTGTAGGGCAGCGATGCACGTTAAATCTGTCGAGAGCTGAAACGTCCTCCCGTTGGTGTGGTGTGGTAGTTAGGAGAGGGGGGTGCCAGCTCAGGTGTCGTCCACGTCACTTGACCATGGTTCAAAATTACGTGGTCCGTCGCCAAAAGCCCTCGTGTAGCTGAACAGTGCGACGTTAATATTAACTCAACTCAACTCAACGCATCTACCCGATGCTGGGTGCTTTTGGTTTCTTAAAAGAGTTTCAGAGAGGTCCGTTAAAAATGCTTTATTTACACTGCAAGGCAGTAGAGCAATGACCTCTCTGCCTGCTAATTTCGGAGTGCCCGAAAAAGGGCATTACATCATAGGAGGGGGGCGTAACGTCACTCCACCCTAGAGCCATTCAAAGGAGGGCTATTTTCACAACATCCTCCCCCCGTTTGATATTCGGGGAGAGTATCAAACCTGTAACAATGATAATTAAATAAATCTAGTCTGTTAGGTGTTTTTACACACCTATACCAGATGAAGTATACTTCTTTATTACATCAGGTGCTATTGAGACATTTACACCTTTTTTTGAATTTGATTCCCCCTCACCTGCAACATGTTACACAATTTTCATTTGCGCGTATCTGTAAAGGATATACACGTTGCACTGGTCGCAGAACTGTCCCATGCTGTGTTTTAAGTTTGACAGTGCGAATTTTACCGTCTCGACCAGGGATCAGTTCAATAATTTTCGCCTTTGGCCAAAACAAACGTTTTTTATTGTCATCTCCGATCAAAACTATTTCTCCCACTTTAGGCTCACGCGATGATTTTTCATTAGATTTTTGAATTAGTTCACTTAAATGCTCTCTTTTAAACCGTTATCTCAAATCATTAAAAAGTTTTCTTCGTTATTTTACACTTTTTGATAATTTTTGACTATCTACTTCTTCAACATCTGAAACACTGTAAGAGTGAATCTCTCCAAGAAACATTGCAGGGGTGTGAGAGGAATCAATTCTCCAGGATCTTCTGATACATACGTTACAGGTCTACAATTAATGATCGATTCACAGTCACATAATATTGTGTGTGTGTATTCAATTCTTCATAAGTTAACTTACATTTACCTAATGTACGTCGTAACCATTCTTTCACAATGCGGACCAGCCTCCCCACCAAGCCGCAGAGGGTGGGATAAATTTCCAAAGTATTTTATTTGTCATGGTTTCTCTCGTAATTTTATCCCAATCAAATTTTGAAAGATCATTAGAAGCTCATCTGAAATTCGTTCCGTTATCACTATAAATAGTGCGAGGCCTTCCGCGTTTAGCTATAAAACGTCGAAGGGATAGCAGAAAACTGTCAGCATATAATGAATTAACTAATTCTAGATGGATAGCACGAAAATTTGCACAAGTAAACAATGCTATCCATATCTTTTCCTCGGATTTTAGAAACAGGGGCCCATCCAAATCAATTTCCACTATCTCAAATGCAACGCAATTCTCCACTCGGTCGAGAGGCAAGGGGGCTGGTTCACTTGACATAGCTTTAACTTTAAAACGTTGACATCTGATACAGTTATACAAAACATTTTTAATAATTTTTCTCACACCAATAATCCAAAACCGTTCTCTCATTAATATTTGCATCATCTGTATTCCAGCATGACAAAAAAAAATTTTGTGAACAAAATCTATTAACAATCTAGTCAAATGACATTTTCCTGGTAATAAGATAGGATACAGAAATGATTCCTCGTCATCTCTTTGAGTTATTTTAGTTTCTACTCTTAAAATATTATTATTATCTATAAATGTACCAAAATTTAATAATTTTATTTCAGATAAATAACATTTTTGATTTAAACGAATCAAGCACCTTTCAGAAATTTCAATCTCATAAAATGAAAGCTCAAGTTCAGTACACTTATCACATGGTTTTCTACAGTTATTGATAAATCTCAAAATCCAACCGAACACTTTAATCATTTTACTATAGTTTGATATATTATGCAGATGCCAGAGAAGGGGTTCGTCATTTGCTAAATCAATATTAACAATTTTAATCTTTCGACATCTATTTCACTAGGTTGATCAATAATTTCACCTGTTGGCCAGTTTTCGGGAATTTCTTTCAACCAAGCAGGTCCTTCCCACCATTTATATTTAAGCAATTTGTAAGGGGAACATCCGCGTGATAATAAATCCGCTGGGCTCATTTTAGGCCAGGTGTAGTACTAATCGCTCTAAAAGCCATAAATATTGCGTAAATCTCACCATCAAAATTGTCTGACCAGGCACTAAGAGGTTTTTAAGATTAAAGGAGTTGGAGAAAGCACCAGCTCCAGCCCTACCAAAGGAAGCTGTGGCAGAGCCATCAATAAATATGTGTAACCAATCTTGATCTGGATATTTTTCATGAATCGTAGCCAGAGCCGCAGACCTTAACTCAGCCAGAAGGGAATTATGCTTATGAACAGGCAGGACCAAATCCAGATTAGCAGAAGCATATCTCAAATGATCAGGGAAGATAGTCGGTCTAAAGAGGGGAAGTTTATTATCGGAAACACCAAAAACATTTGCAAGTCTCTGGAACTCAAACAAGAAAGTATGTTGAGTTTTAAGTCTTGTTTGGGAAGGTATGTATTTAGGCCAGAAATGCTCCTTTCTCATTAATCGTTTACCAAGAGAAAGCGCAGAGTATTGAAGTCTTTCAGATGAACTAGAAATTTCAGTCTGCAGTTGCATAGAAGCGATAGGGGTCGAGGTGGCTGCACCAGTGATAAATCTCAGTGCTTTGTTTTGAACAATATCCAACTTTGATAATGCACTATTAGAAGCAGTAACAAGAAGCTCAGAGCCGTAATCAATAACAGGTCTGATGTAAGATGTAAAAGTGGAAGTCAAAACACTTTGGGATGATCCCCACTTAACACCGGCAATTTTTTTTAACAGAGAGAGCCTACTTGTAGCATTCTCGACCACTTTAGCAATATGTTTAGTCCAAGTTAGTCTGGAATCCAAGTAAATCCCGAGGTAAGTAGCACAGTTGGTCCTGACATATATTCTCAAGCCGTAATTAAGACCGTATCTGGCTACAATCTATTCTCATCAAAACTTGAGTTCGAGTGCAAACAACTTATCAACTCATTTCTTTGCACCGGAAGAGAAGTCGTTCTCCAATGGATCCATCTCATTGCGGCAGTCATGGAAATGAACAAGACGACAAGCTGGCCAAAGAGGCTTCGACGCTGCATCCGCCTTTCCTTCCAATGTCTCTTCGAAACGCCAAGCGACTTCTCAGGGACAAATTGTGACAGAAGAGAATTTCTACTCTTACAGACCTGGCTGTTGGCAAATCTTGGTCTTGTCTGCTCGATGACCAAAGACGTGCTCAGCTTTCTGCCCTACCTAGGGTAGAGGGTGTGGCATATTTCAGAATCATCACTGGACATGATTACCTGCAAGCCCATCTGTTTAAGATTGGCCTGGCTGATTCACCGCTCTGCCCTTACTGTAAATCCATGCCAATGACTGGGGAGCATCTATCCGATTCCCCCGCTCTACTTCATGTTCTCTCGCAAGACAACTGTGGAGTTTTCCTTCCTGCTAGAGCGACATCTACTTTATATTGGACTGCAAGACGCCTTATGTCCGAGAACGTTGGCGGGCGTAATTTAAAATATTCTCTGGGACATGTTTCCACGAGTGGGTTTTCGTTAGAAGTCGAATTTCCTTAACTCTGTTAGACACAAAAACAGACCAGTTTCCTTGTTCTTTTATCCACTAAAGAGCAGTAGCGGAATCAGACCAAAATGTTATTTTTAAGTTTGGAAAATTAAGTGCTTTCATCAGAGAATTTACTAGCCTAACTCCAATTTTACAGGCCATCAACTCTAGACGCGGCATACTAAGACGTTTAAGAGGCTCTTCCCTAGACTTTGCTCTAGCGAGTACTATATTTACCTTAGAATCAATTATTGATCGAACAAAGACGCATGTAGCATATGCTCCCCCGGCCGCATCAACAAAAATATGTAATTCAGAAGAAATATTCACTTTAAGATGACGAGGAATATTAACATTTTTCAAAACAGAAAATATCTTTAAACCATGCTAAAAATTCTTTTTTACAATTGTGGGAGGTAATTCATGGTCCCAAGAAATTTTCAATTTCCATAAATTCTGTATAACAGTAGCTTAGGAAGCAATGTTGTCGGTGTTAACAAGCCAATGGGATCAAAAATCTTTTGCACGACTGATAAAATTAATCTTTTATAGTTATTCTCACTTCACAGGTTAACGATTCTAAATCCGCACAACATTTCAGAACATCATTATCTAAATTCCATATTATTCTCAAAACTGAAGTATCTCCTGAATGCTTGTCAACATTTTTACAATCAACATTGCTTTCAAAACCACGCAAATTAAAAAAATCCTTTATTCATAATACATTTTGCTTGTTCAATGAAGTGTTCCAATTCACTAGTGTTGTAAACTCCACATACAAGATTGTCTACATAAAAGGATCGTTTCATTTTCTGAGAAATTTCTTTAAATTCAGTGGGACTTTCCAAAAGATGTTTTAAGGATATGTTCAATAGATATGGACTAGAACAAACCTCAAACACAACTTGGCAATGCCTATAAATTTCTTGTCCCTCCGAATCCGGGGGAAAAAAGCAACGAATAGCATTAAAAATGCCTTTTCTATATCGGCACTAATTCCGATTGGAAACATTCTGAAACGATAAAGAATATCAGGAATCATTTCTAGCAAATTGATCCTTTTATGCAGACATTCATTCAAAGAGAGTTTCCCTCTCTGAGTAGCAGAAGTATCGAAAACGGGTCGAACTTTTGTTGCCTGGCTATTTAATTTTATTACTGGCCTATGGGGTAGATAATGACACTTATTATTTAATTCTGTTTCAGGCACGCGTTCAATTATATTCATAGATTCCCATTCCCTGAAAACGTTTTGATAATCATCAAAAAAATTACCACATTTTAATTTGTTAATCATTTTTTCATGCCTTTTCCAAGCTAATTCCTTATTATCACATAAATTCATTAAATTACTTTTCCATGGAAGCTCTACTTCATATCTCCCTTCGGGGAGAAT
This sequence comes from Trichonephila clavipes, assembly GCA_019973935.1. NCBI lineage: Eukaryota > Metazoa > Arthropoda > Arachnida > Araneae > Nephilidae > Trichonephila > Trichonephila clavipes. The sequence continues at coordinate 12,576 of BMAU01017942.1, read as the reverse complement.
TCTCATTTTTTCCATAAAATCAGATAAGTCTTCTCTTTCTTTAACAGTTTCTGTGGGGTCAGTTATTCCTAAAACTTTTAACTCCCACAGATTTTGCAAGGGGATATTTCCCACGTGCATTGACAATGCTGTTGTAAATTTATCCTTTCCAAAATATTTATCCTTTTTATAATATCCAAAATTTCTATTTTCCGAATACCGTCCAGCCCAATTTACTTTCAACAGCTGTTAAGCCAGAATGCAAGGTGACTACATTTCCTGTCAACAGTCTTCCCATAACATTTGCCCCTATTAAAAGATCTATTTCCGCTCCTTCACAAGAAGAATCAGTTAAATGTATCTTCTTCTTCCTTGGCTCCTTCAGAATAATTTGATCGTTTATCTTAGGGACTAAACCATAAATCTTTCTTTCGGAAAGCAACTCAATGTTGCACGTGCACATTACCCGCAGTTCGATAACCTCAACAGAAAACACCCGGTGTGGTTTAGGGTCAGTTTGGTTTCCCCCGAAAAGCGTGTGGCATACGGTTTCCGTTTTAAGGGGTTGAACCGCCGACTGATTTACGAGTCTTTCGCTTATGTAACTGCTTTGACTACCAGAGTCAATAAGAGCTCATACCCTTTTTTTTCATCCCCTGTAACTTGACAACAACACAAAGAGTTCGTAAAAACACCACGTCACTTCTGCTACAATTAGAGAAGGAATTCTCGGATATAACATTTTCCTTTTCTAATTTAGAACACATTATTTCAAAATGAGAATTATTACTTTGAGTACAATTTATAATATTTTTTAAATCACAAAATTTACTTAAAAGTCCAGCCTTTTTCAAACGGGTAAAACATGCACCTTTTTTTAACAATATTCTTTGTTTATCATTTAAGGACATTGTCTTCGCAGCAAAGCATTTTTCACTCGGATATTTCTTATCACAAAAAATACAAAGAGGTCGCTTACCTCAATCCAGGCTTACCAAGGCCGAGGTGGTTGCTAGCTCACTCTGTATTACACATTCAACGGGAGCATTGTTCTTTCGGAAATTATGTTGAGATCCAAATCCAGTTCGGGCAAGTTGCACCATCTCCTCTCCTGGCACCTCTTTGCGAAGAAAATTCATCAAATGTTCTAATGAGTGTAACGTCCTAAGCATATAAGTGATGAAACTTGGTTGGTATTTTAAAGATTTATTTTCAAGCACACAGGACAGTCCACAGACATAAACAATTTGTACAGTATTTACACTTTTTAAGTAAAAATCAATAATATTCCGAATTTATGACATTCGTAGATTGATCATCCCTGGCGCTCGCTGATGGAGCTAAAAATACAATCTCTCTTGTCGAGAGGAAATCACACACTTTCTAAATCTCTATACGAACTGCCCCTGGCTTGGCACTCGCGCATGCGCAGTCCTTCGGATCAGTCCACGTTGCCACCTAGAGTTTTAGAAGAAGTCTAGAGTTCGTTACATGAGTGAGTGTTCTGGGTTGATTCAGGGTTTCGGTTTCTTTCCCAGGCTAGTAGTGTTTCTTCGGGAAGGCAGCTTTCAACTAACGGGATCAGTAAATCTCCATACTTCTCTTGAGTTCTTCCCAAACTCTCTAAAGCACGTAGTTTTCCTTCTAATTCATCATACAGATATGTCAGGTCTGTCTTGGACCGTCCTTTTACTGCATTTTTCATTACAAGTCCTAGAAGGTCTCTCACATGAATTTGAACCAGCAAATCGTTGCGTCCAAACCACTCTTTCAATTGCTCTATGGCTTTCGAATAGTTAGTCGCAGTCGCCGGAAAACTAAGGACTAATCTTTCAGCTTTAGAGTGAGGTTCAACAGATTGTAGTAAGTATTGCATCTTGTCTTCCTTCGCAATTGAACTGGCATCATGTATTTTCTTGAACTGGCTCCAAAAGGCAATGAATTCTTTTGGGTCACCATTTAATTTTTTCAATTCTATCTTTGGTAATTTGAATTTCCTTTTTTCAGCTTCCCTCGGCCCAACGTTTTCTTGTAATCTATTCTTAATTTTAAAACAGTTTTCCAGATATCTGTTTCGATACGTTTCAGCTTCTTCAAAATCTTCAGAAAATAACTGTTCGCCGTTTTCCTCTTTCAATATTTCCTTCGATAGTAGCAATTGGCAGTTGTCCAATCTCTGGAACTTGTCAGCCATTTGAGTTCTTAATACGGAGAGTTCCTTTCTATCCGCAATTTCTTTGTTCAATTCATTTTCAATTTTTTTTAATTAAGGGTGAAGGCTTGCCTAAGGCCTTTCCTCTTCGCTTTCAGATCACTCAAAGCCATTTCTAATTCAGGTAAATTCTAATAAATTTAAAAGTTCAGTTCTTCTCTAAAGCACCCGGTCCTGTCTCGGACACCAAAAATGTTACGGTTGAGTGTAACATATACTCAAGTTCGAATTCAAAAGTGTGTAGACTGCATCTACCCGATGCTGGGTGCTGTTGGTTTCTGAAAAAAGTTCCAGAGAGGTCCGTTAAAAATGCTTTATTTACACTGCAAGGCAGTAGAGCAATGGCCTTACTCTCTGCCTGCTAAGTTCAGAGTGCCCGAAAAAGGGCATTACACCATAGGATGGGGAGGGCATGACGTCACTCCACCCCAGAGCCATTCAAAGGAGGTCTATTTTCACAACAGTAAGGTTATTCAACTCTCTTAAATGTCTTTCCAGTTCATCTCACAGATCTTCGATTACACTAATATCTGGACTTTTTGAGGTCATTTCAGGTGATGAAATACACCATGGTTGTGGTTTAACTCGGTCTGTACAGTTTTGGCACGATGGGGAGAAACATCTGGTAACCAATTTTTCATTAATGATTTAACAACATTTCTAGAATAGATTACTCATTTCCAGTTCTATCACCCTTTATAGTGGTAAAGGGACCAATTCTATTCCAACCAAATGCTCCCCAGATCATTAATACTTTACCTTTATCTTGCACAATCAGTTGTATGTAATCTGGAAGAAGAGCTTCATGTTGTTCCAGTCGAATTCTTTGTCTGCCATCATTTGTAAAAAGTGTAAAATGGCTCTCATCAGTCCATACAGCTTTTCTTCCCATTTTTACGTCTTGGATTTTCTGTTCTTTAGCCCAAGCATAACGATATCATCGATAAGAGTTTAAGTGTTTGTCATCGACATTTAAGCCCAAGAAATTTAAGTTCTCTTTGTATCCATCTGTGAGAGATCTTTGTTTCCGAATATAAATTAAGCTCCTTTGTAATTTGTAGAGTTGTATGCTTTACCTATTTTTCTGCAGAATCTGCTTCAATTTCCTCTCATGTTGTGACATTTTCTTGTGTCTGTGTCCCCTAGATCAGTGATCCGCAACCCCCAGTCCGCGGAGCGGTACCGGTCCGTGGATCAAATGGTGCCGAACTGCCTAAAGAACATTAGACTTTTGCCATGTTATTTAAAGTAGTGCATTTCTCTCGGATTTGCGCAACTTTCCACGGAAATATTTTTATATTCCACGTTAAATCACTTTTATCCATTTTTGGTGTAACTATATTTTATTCTGAAGGCTTATTTAAACGTATTTAAATTTAAATTGTTAAATCAATAAATCTAAAATATAAACAGTCAACGTGTCCCACCCTCAGTGGGCCGCGGTAAAATTATTAAACGTTGACTGGTCCGCAGCGATAAAAAGGTTGCGGAGCATTGCCCTAGATAATGAAGTTTTGTGCTACCTTTTATTCAATACTCAAATTCACAACTCATTTACAAATTAATAAACTGAGTGCAAAATAAATGATGTGGCTACGAGTGTTCCTCAATTTAAATGAAACATTTATTAAGTATTTACAACGATGCATAAAAAAGGTTAAATATTATCGCGCACGCTCATAGCCATCTGCTCCCTCCAAACGCATCTAGAGGAATCCTTTCTCCCTCTCTCTTCGGAGCACTTTTCCTCCCCCCCTGTTGCCACACCAGTGAAGAGAAATCAGGCACTCTCCCCTCCTCAGGTGAATCACCCCTTCGATCCTTGGGTGCTTTCACAACATTCTCCCACCTTTGAGTTTTCCTGCTGCAAAAAAAACTCAAACACAACATATAAAATACAACAGTAAGATTAACAATATAGGTGCTACAGAATGTTGGTGCTAAAATAAAGCAAAATTTACAGTAAACAAAACTTATACAAGATACATTTTAGGCATATGTCAAACGCTTAGGAGAAATTATTTTTCTGCCTCTCTTTGTGCGAATGATCGAATCAGTCAGATCTTTTGGTAAATTAATCTCTTGTTCTTGCAGTTCTAGATTGTAAAGTCTTCGCACTGGTTTGACCAGTACCCCAGTCTCAGTTTTGACTCGAGTGACTCTAACATGTCCATCTTTTCCAGGAATAAGTTGAATTACTCTAGCAAGAGACCACAGAGTCCGATTCTTTAAACTAATTTCCACCACAACTACTTCTCCCACCGTTAAGGGTCTTGATTTCCGGTGATGCTGAGTTTTCTCTTTCAGTTGGCCTAGGTACTCAATTCTGAATCTTTCCCTAAGCTTTTCCCGAATGGTTTGAACATGTCTAATCCTCTTATTGATTTCTTGATGATCTAGACAGTCTATGTCAGTTACATCTGACGTTTCGATTTCTTGTAAAAACATAGCTGGTTTTAATGGTGATCAATCAGTAATATCCTCATAAATGTAAGTTAAGAGTCTAGAATTGATCACATGTTCACATTCACATAATACAGTATTTAACTCTTCGTAATATAACGAAGCTCTACCTGACATTCTTCTCAAAATTTGTTTTAACATTTGAACCATTCTTTCCCAAAATCCTCCCCACTTCGCGGCACTGGGAGGGTTAAATTTCCACTCTTTTTTTACTTTTTAGATATTAGCTTTAGACATTACTACATCCCAGTCAATAGAATTTAGTGCGCTATTAGACCCAACAAAATTTGTTCAATTATCCGAATAAATAAGGGTCGGTTGGCCTCTTCTCGAAATAAATCTTCTAAAAGATTGTAAAAATGCTGCGGTAGAAAGAGATGTAATAAGTTCAAAATGCACTGCACGGAATACAGCACAAGTGAATAATACTACCCAACCCTGACGTTTATCTTTTAAATGAAGTGGGCCTGCAAGATCAACTACTAAAACTTGAAATATTTTAGAGTTGCTTACCCTTTCGGTAAAGCAGATGGTACCACTTCCGTTTTTTGAGCCAAAAATCTTTTGCTTGCACCTAGTGCCTTTTTGTATTATTTGTCTAATTAATTTCTGCGCTTTTAAAATCCAAAAAAAAATTTCGCAAATGATTTATTACAATAGATACACCTGCATACATAAGTTCCTCTTGTTTACGTACGATCATTAAATGAACAACTGGGTGTTCGTTAGGTAAAATGATAGGAAACTTAAAATTGTATCTTCTCGAAAACTAAGTTTTGTTCTAGCACGCAAAATTCCAAATTGATCTAAAAATGGTTTTAAAGGACGCAATTTCTCATCCGTTACTCCCTCAAAATTTTCCATTTGTATTAATTTAATTACAGTTTTTTTCGCATGATCAAATTCAGAAAATGTTATTTCCGAAGTATTACATACGTCGATTTTCTTGGCATTTTTAAAGAAACGAAAAATCCAAGCAATCATGCGAACAACTTTTAAGTAAGATGAGAAATAGTTGCAGTGTCAGTTAAACTCCTCAATTCTCTTAGCGGTATTAACCAAAACAATTTCCTTAACTCTAAATTTATCTCCTCTTCATCGGGAACTTGTTTTGATATTGGGCATTGAACCGGGTTTTCGGACAGCCAGGAGGGCCCCTTCCACCATCTTAAATAAATAAGCTGTTGAGCGCTACAACCCCGAAAAAGAATATCCGCGAAATTCTTTTCTGAAGGCACGTGTTCCCAGCTACTAACATCGGAAAGGTTTCGGATTTCTTTCACCCTGTTAAAAACAGATACGCCCCAATCTCTAGTACGTTGTATCCATGCTAACGCTGTCACACACACACACACACATGGAATCTGTCAAATAATAAATACGTACATCTGGCAAGTTTAAGTCGTTCTTAACAGAAACCACAAGTCGGGCTCCTATTGTACACGCTAATTCCAAACGGGGATAGAAATATCTTTCAAAGGAGCTACCCTCTCTTTTGCCTGTATCAGTTTCACAAAAACATTTTCCTCGTATTCTACCCTCAAAAATACACAAGCGGCATACGCTTTTTTACTAGTGTTGACTAAAATAACTAAATGGACTGTAAATTTGACAATTTTTAATAAGCGAAACGGATCCCAACCACATGGGATCGCTACACTTTTCGAACTGTTTACAAAAAGGTTGCAACAGTTGGCTGGGAGCAATCTATACAAAGAATTCTCGCCAACTGGCGCTAACATTCTGCCCCGCCTTGCAATGACGACGGCATTCAACAAGTTTACATTACAGAAATATTACTAAAGTTACAATAATACAATAAGAATACATGGAAATAACAATTACAATTCAATATAATATATATATAAAGATACACAATAATATTTATAAATGCAATTACGATGACAAATTCAATTTACATATGATAAATTGGCAATTTTAGTAATGGGTCTTTTATAAATTCCCTATTTATCCTTTAAAGTTACTACTCTGACTACATTATCTTTACCGGGGTGCAATTTTAAAATTCGTGCCAAATGCCATTTTAAACTATCTGAATTCTCTGAAGGTTTAACTAATACCAAGCCCCCTTCTTTGAAACCTACATTGCCCTTACACCATTTGGGTCTCTGTTGCAGTATATTTAAATATTCTGAAGACCATTTGCGCCAAAAATGTTAGTTCATCTTTTGTACCAACTGCCATCGGTTTAATCTGTTCATGGGGATCTCAGTGTAATCAGGATCAGGTAAAGCAACTAATGATGATCCAACTAGAAAAGTTTCAACATCATTCGGATCATTAGAAAGAGGACAAATTGGCCGAGAATTAAGAACCGCTTCAATTTGAACTACAAGAGTTAGAAATTCTTCACGACTTAAAATGGAATTGTCGATTACTTTCTTTAAATGGTATTTTAAAGATTTAAACTCCGCCTCCCATAGATCACCAAAATGTGGTACGGAAGGTGGAGGATGTTAGGTCCGTCACCTAACATCCTCGTGTAGCTGAATAGGGCGATGTTAATAATCCCTTACTCACGCATCCGGATTGGCTAGGTAAAGCGTTGCCACCATCTTTATCAACCTTGGTTACTTTTCAAATATTCAAAGTTAACACATGATTTTTTTCTCATTAAAGTGAAGCGTTTCTCCTTTCTTCCGAAGATTTTAACCCATAAGTTCAATATTTCTTTTAGCTAATGGGAAAATTAATTCATTTCTGGTGTTGGCCAAGATTAAAGTCAGACAGGGCCATGCGAACCACATCTTTATATTCGACGACAATGGGTGTAGAACTTTTGAGAAAGTTTAAAAACCTCCTTTTTAAATTGAATATAATTCTCCGCACGTGAATTTTGTCCTTTTTTTTACATCTGTAGAATTTTTTCCTTAAATTTTTTTAATTACTAAATAAGCAACTTTTTTTGATAAGCCACTTCTTGCTGAATGCACAAGTCTGTAAAACGTTTATATTCTGGCAACAAGTTAAAAGCACATGTTCTTGTTCTTGAATTACTGTCTACAGTAGAAGATTTTTCTAACTACAGAACGAAAACTTCATCCTCAACATTACGGTTTCGTCCCTTTTAAAGATAGCAGATGTGCTACCTATCTCATTCATAAAGCAATAATGGATGCAAAATTAAAAAAGAAATACTTTGTTGGAGTAAGTTTGGATATAAAAAATGCATACGATTCAGTTTATGTAGATGGTCTTTATAAATGCCTTCAAATCGGTATTACAGGAAAAACAGCTATTTGGATCCACAAATTTCTCACTTATCGATCTTTTCAAATCAAATGGAGGGGCTATCTTTCCTCCATAAGGATATTTCCCCAAGGTCTGCCACAAGGCAGTGTTCTTTTCCCCATTTTATATACTATTTATATGTATGATTTTTTTGAAACTCTGGAAAATGACATCGAATGCTCTGTTTATGCGGACGACGTTTTTCTTTACTGTTCTCATCATTCTCTTGATTATATTTGCAAAAAAATGCAAAACACGTTGGACAGAATTTCTCAATGGTGTAAATATTGGAAGCTTTCTCTTAGTCCAGATAAAAGTACAATATCAGAGTTATCAAACAAAAGAATTACTACGTTTCCTAATATTTTATTGGAGGGACATTCTCTCCCTTGGCAATCCTCTATCAAATATTTAGGAGTTCATTTTTCCAAGCGGAGCCAGAATATTTCATTAAGAAACCAATTAAATAACAAAGCCTTGAAAAAAATTAATAGCCTTAAGGCTATGGCATATAAGCATCATGGACCAAGAACAGCAGATCTAATCAAAATAGTAAATAATAGTATATGCAGTATTTTCTACTACTTTAGTCATATAATAAATAAATGGTCTGATAACCAACTGAAACCTTTTAATATCATTCACACCAAAGCACTTCGAATTGCACTGGGACTTCCACAATGGACCCCAAACATCGTACTTTTAAAATTGGCTGGACAAGAAATTCTGTCGGACAAAATACGAAGATTGGCAAATAAGTTTTTCCTTTCTCAAATTTCTAGCCAAACCTTTTCTCCATTATATAGCAATAACCCTGAGTTTCTGAATCTCAATATTATGGAAGAAGATAAAAATTCTATTATAAATATACTACACCCTTTGAATGCCGTTAGTAGTAACATTATCTCAATCCCCAGAATAACATCGTTTTCAATTCTCCCATGCAATATATATATATCAATAATTTCGCATTTCAGGATAAAAGCTACCAGTTCAAATTATAAGGGGTTTATTTGATGAAACGGTAAACCGTAACTTCCAGGACATTTATATAATAGCTACTGATGCCTCAAAAAATGAGCAAATTACATCTATTGCAGGTATTAGGAAAATTCCCATTTTGCTTATAGAATAAATCACAATAATTCTATTTTTACAGCTGAAGCTCTGGCTATTTGCCAAGCTCTAGATGATATATCTATTATAAACAAGAATTTGTTAATTTTGTCTGATAGTCTCTCTGTTCTCTCTGCTCTTCAAAATTACTCAATTAAATCCCATAGTGTCATCCATAAATTAGCTAGCAAGATTTACATTCTATCACTTTATAATAACCAGTTGATTTTACTTTGGACTCCGGGACACTCAAGTATATTGTGGAATGAACAGGCGGATAATCTCGCAAGAACTGTCACAGAGTCTAATGTTTACATCGACTGGATTTCCTCAGAAGACATCAATAAAAAAATATATCAAGAGAGTTTTAAAAAAGCCAATGATAATTTCTATTCAAGCAAATATTTTGTAAACTTGGGAAATATTCGTAACATAAGTACCATCTCTAAATGGACAAGAAACAGAAGAGAAGAAATCCTATGTACTCGAATCTTCAGCAAAATGATCATCACTCCAGGACTTCTGCATAAATTCAATTTATCGGATAACGCAAATTGTAGATCTTGTAATTGCTTAAACGATTTGGACCACATCTTGTTAAACTGCAATAGATATATTCATCCTCTCGAAATCATCTAAAACATTTTCTCAAAATCGATCCACATCACAACCTGACTTTCAAAGAATTATTGGAGAAAGCTATGTCTAACAGATTAACATTCAGATTTTTTATCCAGAAACTGAAATATTTTGACATCTACTAATTTTTAAGTAACATCTGTCTTTTAGGGGATCATATATATATAGCAGGGGTGGCGAACCTTTTTGGGTCAACGTGCCATTTTTTTCTAAAAAAACGTTTAATGAGTTATAGGCGTGCCATCAAATAATTTTGACTTGTGATTATTGAAGAACTAATAAAACTAAATACGAACAAATCAAAATTCTTTATTTAATACGAAAAAATACATTTTGCACTGTATAGTAGTAAATGTTTTAGTTATACTTGTAATTTAAATTAAAATAACATTAGTGGGATTTCTGCTGTTGTAGATTAGATGACAAATAACTTATATCAGGATTATAAGATGTTACTTTTAGTAGAATGCATGCTGAATTAGAGTCGTCTGTTAAACGGTTTCTAAGCGAGTCTTTGGTGTTATTTATCTCTGAAAATAATGACTCTCTAATGATGAAAATATGGTTAAAATAGCATACGCCAATTTCTTCAAACAGTCAAATGCGTCTGTAATCGAATTCCATGTTTCCAAAATTTCGTTACTGGTATTTTTACTTATATTGCTTGTCAATCTTTCTGCTTCAATCAATTCCAACTTTTTCCTTGTTTCAATAAACTTTTGAATCCATATTGAACTAGACTGGAAATCAATCAGTTGCATTTCAAGTTCTTCAATTTCCAACCAATCGAATTGAGACAAGTTCAGTTTATCAAACGAAATCACATCAGGGTACATTATAAATTTGAACGTTTCCGATAATTCCTTGAACTGAAAAAATCTCGCTGAAAATTCTTGGATTAAAGAATCCATTATGGAAATAAAGTCATCAATAACTTTTTCTTCATTTCGTACCTCTTGGGCATCTAAATCTTTCATATTTTTTTTGTTCAAGTTTGGAAAGTTTCAAGTTTTCAAGTTTTATCAAGTTTGGGAAGTACTTGTAGTTTTTTGTAATAATATCGTTTCTGAAAACATATAGTTTAGCTTCAAAAGCGCGAATGAGATCCATCATAACGATAACTGACGATTCGGGCCTTGAAGCTTTATGTTCAATTCATTGAAATGTTGGCATATGTCTGTAAAAAACATCAATTTTAAAAGCCACATAATATCCATCAACTGTGGGTATTGTTCAATTTTGCTCTCATTTTGTAGAAACAGTCTGATTTCTTCCAAGCAATCAACAAATCTTTGAAGTACGTTCCCGCGACTCAACCAGCGAACATTGTTATACATTATTAAGCCATTATACACCGAATTGACTTCATCCAACAAAGCATCAAACTTTCGTTTATTTAAAGCCTGCGACGATACGAGGTTGACTATTTTTGTGACTAAACTTATTGTATTATCAAGAGATGTTAAACCACTCTTTGCACATAAGGCTTGTTGGTGAATAATGCAGTGGCATTCAAGAATCGAATGTCCTACGTCTGTTTTAAATAAAGAAATGAAACCACTTTTTTGTCTACCATATTTGGAGCACCATCAGTGGTTACTGAAACAATTTTTTTTCAAATCAATTTCTTTCTCAGCAAGCGAATTTCTTACTGCCGTACAAATAAATATCTATGCCCTTTGTAGTTGTTAACAACGATGTTATCGCAATTAATTCTTCCTTAATGATGTTTCCTACACAATATCGAGCAAAGACAGTTAAACGTGCCGATTTAGTGTGATGTCAATATACTTTCGTCAAGACATAGCGATATAAAAGGAGCGGAGTTAATGTCATTTTTTTGTTGATCTGTAACATTTTCTGCCAATTTCAAGATTCTATCTTTCATTGTGTTTCTAGATAGAGGAAAATCTTTGATGCGCTGACTTATCTTTATTATCAAAATCATCAAAAAGCGAAGGCGCGCATGCCAACCGAGCTTCCTTCAAAAACTCCCCCTCTTGAAAAGGTTTACCATGCCGAGCAATGGCATTTGCAGCCGAGTAACTTGCCGCACTTGTGTGACAATTTTTGCTTACATATTTAAACATAGACGTCGACTGTTTATTTCTGTCTTTTATTGCACTTGCAATTAATTCTTTTTGCTCTGGTTCGCTTTTTTCACAAAAGGATCTGTGATTTGTTTCAAAATGCCGTTTTACAGACGATGTTCTGCATACCACTGTTCCAGAACATAAAACACACACCGCTTTGTTGCCTTTATTGATCATGCCATATTTCTCAGCCCACCAAGTTTGAAATTTTCTGCTACACTTACTATCTTGCACTTTTTGTTTTTTGTTGAACTAGCCATGTTAAATAGCAGTTAAAAATCGTATATTTAACACAAAACTTTAAATATACAGTTGTGTCGATGAAATTGACTATTCTATGTGCTCTCGCTTGATTCCCCCGCCAAAAAAACCTTTTTACTGACTGCGCACGACTGCGAGCGAGCTCATAGGCAGATTTATTTGTTTTTAGGAAATTGAGTGCTTGTACGAGATTTCTGTGGTGTCTGCTCTTTCGCGTTTGTCTCAGGTCATTAAATTTTTTAAAAATAAAGCAGTGAGAGTTATTTTACCAATTAGACTTACAAGACAAGAATTGCATCACATTAATAAATTAGATGTATACAAGCTGAACTATTAATGTTAACGTTAGAATATGTTTTTTAAACAACTTGAATATATTTAGAAATAGTTACATACACACACTATGCATAGATAAACTTTGCATCATTAGCAATTTATAATATACGAAGAATTTACGCAAGACATAACAAACGAGTCTGCTCCCCGACTTGTCGGCATCGCGAGGATAATAATTATTTTAAGCTAAAATGCAAATCGTTTTTGATCGATGGCGTGCCCAAA